>JAJOZX010001619.1:522500-677500 GCA_023014485.1 Bathynomus jamesi
CAGCTACATGGGCAGCCAATCACTACGAACATCTGGTCTTTTGGGGCGGAGCTTGGCGATTGTGCATATAAAAGGGGATATTTTTCAGTTTGGAGTAACAGTAGCTATTTTCGCGTCAGTGAATAATCATTCCCTCCACCATGGACCTGTACTCCCCAGACTTGTATGAAGAGAGTGATACTGCAGCATTAACGACAATTAGCCTTTTTAATGCGGTTGATCGTGATGAATTATTTACAACGCAAACCGTAGAAGATATGTGCAGTGACGCTCCTTACAATCCGACGCAAGGGACTACCATAGAAATGTAAGTGTCCATAATTCGATTTTATATATATATGGAGAGTTGTAGTACAGTGCCCGCGAAAAGTATCCGATCACTCAAGAAAATACAATATTTTCCCTTGATATTCAGAGACACATAATTCACTTTCTATTTGTTCTAGCGACATCTGGTAACTTTGAGGTTGCTCGCTGATATGAGAGCTATCCAACGCATTCTCAAATTAGTGTTCTGGTAGCCTTCGTTGCGGGTGGCTGTGTCTCAAAGTTGTCAGATTTCACTGTTTGTGTAAATTTATTGATATTTTATTATTTTTTACAGAAAGTGGTGTAAATAAAATTTATATATAATGTGTGCTAAAAAACAACTTAAGAGTGATTGTCGAGGTGCTATTGTTGCTTTGCATACATGTGGGAAATCACAGAGACAGATAGCTAAGGAATTAAACATATCCCAAAGTACCGTTAATTTATGGGTTTCACGGGCTAAGAACAATGCCGGCCTAACCACGCCAGTCCCTAAAAAACGATCTGGCAGACCGAGAAAAACAAATTCACGAACAGACAAACTTATGAAACGTTTAGTATTGAAAAACCCAACAATAACTGCGAAAGAAATAAAATTTAATATGAATAATTTGTTATCTGGTGTTTCTGAACGAACTATCCAGGAGCGGCTCCAAAAAGAACTCGGATTACCATCTCGCCATGCTGCTAAGAAACCGTTCATTAATGAAAAAATGCGTAAAAAACGTGTCGCATTTGTAAAAAATATATTCATTGGACTGTTGATGACTGGAAGAAGGTTTTATTTAGTGATGAGTCGACATTTTTGACATTCAGAAGTTGTCCAAAAAAGGTTCGCCGGCCCATTGGCTCAAATAGGATGGACCCTAAATACACCCTAAAGACAATGAAACACCTTCCAAGTGTGATGGTTTGGGGTTGTTTCGGTTACTATGGGCGTGGAAACCTATATTTTCTTCCGAAGAACACAACTATGAATGGTGCACGGTATTTAGCAATGCTACAGGATAAACTTCCAATGGCAATGGCAATCCAAAGGACAAAAACATACATGCATGATGGTGCACCATGTCACAGGGCCAAAATAGTGACAAAATGGATTACTGACAATAAATTTGATATTTTGGATTGGCCTGGTAATAGTCCAGATCTCAATCCGATAGAAAATATGTGGCTAATAAAAAATAAGGTTGAATGCCACGACACTGGCTCAGTCGAAAAATTACAAGAAGCCATCAAAAAGGTATGGTGCAAGGAAATATCAGTGGAAGTTTGTCAAAACTTGATTAAATCCATGCCAAAACGTCTAGAACAAGTCATCCAAACCAAAGGACAGATGACAAAATACTAATATAAGGTTAGTATACATTTAAACATTGTTTTTTATGTAAAAAATACAAATTTCCAGGGTGATCGGATACTTTTCGCGGGCACTGTATTTCGTCAAATAGATACTAGTCAAAAATGTCAATCAATGTTATTTCCCCATCATGCTAAAATCGAAATTGGTAATCGAACCAAAGATATCTTCACATAATGGGGATCTGTCTGTCTGTATACTCTGTATATGTTTTAAAAGCATTATTCCTTTAAGGTCCGATGAGGATTTGACACGAGTTATACAATCTTTTGAAGAATCTCGGAATAGGGAGGGTATACTGATCAGTCAACAATGTCACACCGAAATAATGTAAGTGTTTTTCGATCTTTTTGGGATAAGAAGACAATATATTTTCATAAATTTATTAAATGAAAGAAATCAGTACAATAAACGAATATATCGTTACAAATATACGAACAAAAACATTATAATATACAACGAGTACGTACAATTGGAAAACGGTTTTTTATCTGTCTGCATACCATTTCATCGTTTCGGCGAGTGTGACACGGGTCAAATAAATTTAAAAAATTTATAAATTCTTTATCATTTAACATATGCATGAGAAATGACACACAGTACATTCCGCAAACATTAGTAAAATATCCTTGCATGCGAAATGGGGTCCACACAACTTCGGGAATATGTAACTGAGCGAGAAATTTTACAATAATAGGGTCACTTCAGGGTTGAGTACCGAGTGAATCAAAATAGTACAGGCGCTGTCTATTTTTAAAATAGACAGCGATCCAGTGAATCCCTTCATTACCGATGATGTCTGTGTTCACAATAAGACTACCGCATTCTCGCGTGCTTGGCAAACTCAATGTTTCGCAAACACGCCGATAAATTTGGAACGTGTGACTCGCTCCATTACTTTCTGAAGTGTATTAGCATCCATTTTAAAAGTCAGTGATAACGCTTCTAAATCTATCTACTTCTATTAGGGCTTGCGATTCGAGATATACTAGTACACTAATAGGAGCGTCTATAGGCTTGGCGAATTCCAGCCGCACTGAGATGTTACCGCTCTGCTGTGGTGTTAAATGGGTATTTACGCTAGCAGATAAGTCAGGTGTAATGTCAAATGGGTAAAGGTTAAATTGATCAATGAATTCTTCCTGCGTTACCCCATTACCAAGCTCATCACAATCAACTGCAATATGGGTCAGAATCAGTGTTTCCCAACCGGGGGCCATATGGCTCCCTGGGGGCCATGCACATTTGAAGGGGGCCACAGGAAAATGTTATTTTGTAAAATAGAGTTAATCTGCATATTACCTACTGAAAATAATGCTTATGGGGGCCACAGGAAAAAATAAGGTTCCTAAGGGGGCCATAAGCCAAAA
Source organism: Bathynomus jamesi (assembly GCA_023014485.1). Taxonomy (NCBI): domain Eukaryota; kingdom Metazoa; phylum Arthropoda; class Malacostraca; order Isopoda; family Cirolanidae; genus Bathynomus; species Bathynomus jamesi. The sequence continues at coordinate 525,540 of JAJOZX010001619.1, forward strand.
CCGGTTGGGAACCACTGGGTCAGATTACTATAGGCTCTGGCACAAAGAGGTAACACAGCGTCTGATGAATAGTCCGTACCATTGTTCCACCCAAAGCAGTGCCATTAACGTACAGAGTTATATTTTTAAGTCCGAAATTCTCGAATTTAAAGGCACTCTTTTTATATTTTCCATTCACCGAAGCGTGGTCCTGCATGCCGATTAATATCCTTTTAGGAAGATTTCCCAGGGCAATGTTTTCCATCTGCTTCGATGCCAACCCTGCAGGAACCGTATATAGTTTGATCTGCACTCTGTTAATAGGATATTTCACTGTAGCGTTTAGTAAATTTTTCTCAATTTCTAGTTGTTTTGGTGAACTTAATTTCACTCGCCGTACGCGGAGGTATGTGTCCATAATGTGAACCACAACGGACTTTGCACCCTCTCTTGATTCGCATCCAGATTTAAGCAGATCTCAGGACTCGTGCGGGTGAGCTTTATTTTCATATCCACCCCGTTCACAAGCAACTTCTCCTGGAAAGTGAAATCTGTGTGCAACCGTCCAAAACACTCGTATATTTTCTTTTTAGAATTTTTAAATTTGTCCTTTATACTATTTTCATCTTTAGTTTGATAATATCCCTCCGCACTTAAAAAGGTAGCCTTCGCTTCTTTGGAAAAGTTGAGGACATTTTCCAAATAGGCTCGTAGATGATAGTACCCCGTGCCTGCCGATATGTTGGTCTGATTTAAATATACGTCACACTGGTTGAATATGGCGTGCAGAAAGTTTGTTTCAGGGTATACAGCATATTTGTCATCGCAGACCTTTCCATCAGAATGGGCTATACGTAGCTTAGCGTACATGTGCACACAGCTTGGATCAAAAAAGTAAGGACCTGAGCTGGGTATCACGAATTCTATAGGTGCACTCGGGGAACTAATTGTGTTTAATGGGTTAATTGTAATAAAGTCACTGTGCTCAATAGAAACTTGGGTTGGCGGGAGCTCAAAAAAGGACAGCTCCGATTTACAGCATTGTGAACTACATGGGTGGATGAAGCGTGCCATGGCGAAATAGTGACTCCTCTCTCGACAAGTGGTAAACAAACTATGATTCATGAGATCAATATCCTTAGCTTATATCAGTCAAAAAAGTGGTCAACCATAGGTTTCATTCGCTTACAGCATTTCTTTTTTGATAGCCTTTTACGTTTAATACCACGTGACCCCTTCTTCTTCCGGGGAGCCCTCTTCTTCTTCCAGCCACCACGCATTTTTCTCTTTGCATCTTTGATGATTTCGTTCCGTGTACGCTTTAAATGTTTTTTTAGAGCTTCTTTAGGTTTAGCCCCGGCCAATATGTCTTCTGCAGTGTTAAGGCCTGATTGTAGCGCTTTCCTTCCAAGGTATCTGGCACCCCTCTTCAGCAAAGGAACAGCCGTACGCAGTATGGATGAAAAAATGGATCCAAGTCCACTACCGCGCTGGTATCGCATCCCTCGATAGACGGTGAAAGGCTTTCTATCCATTATAACTCAGTGCGTCGAAAGTGTAGCTTCACTGTTAAGCTCCCGTTACCGAATGGGAAGTTTTCGCACTCAATCGTTCTTATATATATTGTGATATTGGTTATTAAATTAGTTGCGACATTCAATAATGGGGTCTGTCATATGTAATACTCAAACTCCTTCCTCTATGGTTGGGGATGTGAGCAATGCGCAGCAGGCGTGCCTGGGTATCCCCAACAAATTGGTGCTCCACTATATTACTGTAAATATAGCACATGTCTGGGGACCTTTCAGCCAATTTCTCCATCTTCAATTGATACATTAATCTGGACAAGTTATACTGTGTCTCGTGAAATGTGTCTCTTTGGAAGGCTGCGCTATATCGGCCGTTGGTTAGAATTTTGAACTTTCTATGTTCTTTAAGACGTCTGTTAGTCTTTGATTTTAGGATTAGTGTATGTGCAGGGTTGTTTACGATTTCATATACTAAATCATTCGTAAGGTTTGAGTTTCTTAAACTTACGTTTAAGCCTCTCACAACATCCTCGGCCGAACCATATTGACCCGGCCCTAGTCTTACTTCTGTACTGTAATACCGTGTAATCTTAGTCCGAGCGATGCGCATAGTTTCATCCATAGCTACCCCAGCTTTTTCACACTCGTCAATGTCTCTAAGAATCGTAAAAACGGTTTCTTATGTTCAATATTTAAAAAGACGGTGTCCAGCTGAATTTCACATATCCCCACCTCATACGAATCACGACCCAATTCAATGTGCCCATGGAGTTCTGTTACAAAGTTGGCTAGCGTGTTGTTAGGGTGTACAGACAGGGACGAGGAGGACGGGAGTGTGACGTAGAAATGGTTAGGAGCCATGTTGCATACTATTTAAGCTTCATTATTGCATCAGCTTTTATATAGGTGTTGAAGCTTTCTGGGTACCCTAGCCATTTCACCAGGTACATTTTTCTCCTTCCTGAACCTTTGCTTCCTAAAATTTTCTCAATTTTAAACACATTTTTTTCTAAATTAAACGCAACTTTCTGCAATTCCTCGCGGTAAAAGCCTCCTGAGATCTCTTCCCCATTCAAATCTTCAATGTAATACATCATTATCTCACCTTTAGGTCTCACAGCCCTAACTTTAAAAATCTCGCGTGTCCATCCTTGCTCAAAACCCTTTGCGAATTTATTCCCCAAACGCGACAGCCTTACATAATCATTGATTTTGAAGCGCACAGAGTGTGGTGGTGGTGGTGGTGGTGATCCATCTCTTCTCGGGAGCGTACCTCTTTCTAAAACTTCGTTAGGTGTTGCCCCAATCGTGCGATGGTGTGAGCGGTTGTAGGATGATGCCAATGATTCCAGAATGTCTAGAAATCTGTATGTGTTTTTATGTGTAAAATAACGGTGCATGCGTTCCTTTATGATGCGCTGAACTCTTTCAGCTAAAGAAGCCTTATGTATAGAATTGGTTGTGTAATAGCTGATATTAAACTCTGTCAACATATTCTGAAAAGCACGGCCTATAAACTCCTTCCCCATATCCGTACAAAAATAGCCAGGAACCCTGTTTTCTTTTAACATTAGCGTTTTGGTGGCTTTAGCAACTGTTTCAGGTGATTTATTTTTCAGAGGAACTAGCCACAGATATCTAGAGAACACGTCTATTATGAATAGAATGTAGCGGTAACCATCGTTATACACAGAATATCTTTGCATGTCTGTTAAATCTGCTTGCCAAATAGAATCAATCGAGGAAGCCGTTGTCTTGGCTGTTTTAAACCTTTTTCTCACAGGCTTATGAAGCGTATAAGCGTCCTGCTCCCTCAAAAATCTTTCACATCTTTTTTCCTACTCCGTAAACGTGCAGTCTATCTACGCCGCCGTAAGAGGATGGGGTAGAAATGTCATAATAACGTTTAGTTAATACGTTAGCCATTTGCGTATTTTAGAGGCAGGTGGGTAGGGTTGGTTTAACCTCTTCTTTCTCCTCTTGAAAGGTGTTACCGCAGGGGGTGACGGCGTCTTCAATTGTGCCACAGACGTTGCGTGTTCCAAGTCTTTTAACCTGTTCAGATTTCCTATCAACGTTTTAGGGACATTTATTTGTTGTAGTCTTGCTTTAATATGCTTCCATCCTGATGGTGATGGCCTATCCCACTTTCTCACCAGATCATGGACAATGTCTACGATATTCGATCCCTGTACCTTTGATCCTTCCACAATGATCTCCCCTGTATCGGTCCATTGTATGGCGGGATCCTCATTCAATAGATTATAAAGACTTAAGCCTTTACTCCTCAATGTAAGTGGGAGGGTATTTTTTAATACATGTTCGATATGTTGTGTGGCTAATCTTTTTGGTTGATCAGCTGTATCGTCGGGTACAGGTCCTATGTCGCCATCGTCCCCCGTGCTGTGCCTAATAACCACAGGAATCTCCGTAGGGCTCTTATAATTTTCGTACTCGTGAAGAAATTTCTGCAGAGCTTCTTGGTATAAGATTCTTTTCTCATCAGGTGTTTTTTCACTGTTTAATAGGGCTAACAATTCGCTTTCCATTCTTTTAAGTCTGCTTTTACGGGGATCTAGATCCGTGTCTCTTTGCAGTGAGGCGTACACCTCGTGGGGAATCACTACCACTTTCTTCATTATATTAATCTAGTCAGTAAAGGACCCAAAACTGAAAATAAGATGGGGAGAAATGACCCTCCTGTTTGTACAATAATTCGTTTTTTCTTCGCTACAGTTTGGCTTTTACGAGCGAGTGCACGTATTATGTTCTTGTAGCGGCGTAGGCGAGCCTTCTGATGGGTTTTCATTGATACATTGCAATTTATAACGTTAAGACAGATTTCACAGATGCATTTTAAAAAGTCGGCATCGATATTTTTAATAAACATCTGCTGCATTGCCCGGGGCAGTCGATGATAGATTTTTATTAATTCACGGTATTTCTTTAGTCTCTTTGTCATTCTGGAATATACACCGTTTCAGGCTCGTTTGGAAATATATTCGTTCGCAGAAGCACTCTAAACGTGTTTCGCGGATGAAGGTCGCAAAGCAATATCCGTAACGCGTGCTTGTAGCTTCTTTATAAACTTCCAAAAACTCCTTACGCTGATTCGGGAACATTTGATTGGCTAATACCCCAATTTGTGATACATCTCTACGTTGCGCGAATAAGACTAGATATTGCGTATTTAACGACACATCGCGCATGAATCTATTTTTGAAAAATAGATTCTGATTGATGAAGAACACGCTTATGTTAAGATAGTGGGAGAATACTGTAAATGTCTCGGCAAACGTTTTATCCATCTCCAACATGAGATCGTCAATTACAATGATTGTATGTTCATTTCCCTTTAACGAATTAACGTCATATACGCCTTTGTGGAACAAAATATCATCTTGGTACTCGTTGAACACTGATTGATACGTCGAATAGCACCATATAACTTTATGCACAAATTTCGAGAACATCTCCCCCTTTTCTTTAATGATTTTAAGCATAAACACAGTTTTACCCATCCTGTAGGTCCAGATATAATACATGTGGATGGGCTCGTGAATCTGAATTTTTCTACAGAGTCCATTTCTAACACGTCACACTCCTAAGTGAGTCATTTACAAAATATTACAAATTTTGAGTGCTGATCCTTATATTTCTTCTCCCACAGAACCGTGAATGACGATGAGGTAGAGCAGCCCATCATTACGGATGACCTCGACGACAGTGTAGTTGTGATCTCCTCCCCTGAACCCTCACCAGCGATACCGGTAACACGTCCAAAGCGGAGGTATGAGATGCCCACGTCAGGTATAAAGCGACCGAAATACGCGTCTGTTGCAGCGGTAATAGATCCCCAACCCTCAACCTCTTACGCAACAACACCCCAGCAGCACCTAATATATCCCCTTATTCATCCGCCGCCCCCGTTCTGTTAAGTCTACAATAATAGAGCCCCAACCCTCCTACGCAACAGGGCCCCCATCAGCAGCACCTTCCGCTAATATATCCACTAATTCCGCCCCCCGTTCTGTTGAGGATGGTATAACGCTGGAATTGGTGAGATCCGCAGCCCCCCCCAGCCTTGACTAGAAATCGGTATAGAGTCAGGGTCGACCCTAGAGTCATGTATAGCAGTGGAATTGAGCGCGGACTACGCCGGGTTGTAGAGCATATTATAGAGTTTGCTCTTCAGAATCGTGACGAGCGTGAAGTCAGGACGAGTCTGTCCTTTGGATTCGGGTCAGATGACGGTGATGTAGACGATTATTGGGTGATAGTGCCATTTAGACGTTTGGCGGCTGAAGATGTAGAATATATATTAGGGCGTATAATGCAAGCCGCCCAAAGTAGTATAGCCTTCAATATGGACAACTTCACGGTAAATATTGACCATGTATACCGTGTTGCGGGTCATAGTGCCATACCGTATACTCTTAACTTCAATTCTCAAGCTATTTATAGACGGCATATAAACGTCGATCGTGGTTGCGGCTTTATAGCAGTACTCTTAGCACGTATGTTTACTGTACAAAATACACGAACTCAAAAAATTTGGTTGCCTACAGTCGTGGAGCATGCCCGTAAACTAGCTGTAGACTGTGAACTTGAATTTGACTGTAATATGGGTCCTGAAGAGCTGAGAAGGGTAGAACAGGAAATGAATGTCCGCATAGTTGTGTTTGGGTTGGATGATCGTCGTAGGACTGTGTATGTTTTTAAAAGCTGTGTGAGAGATCGTACAAGGCCCCTACTTATTTTAGGATTGTCAGGGACAACGTATCTCCCCATCCGTAATATAAGGTGGCTTTACGCGAGTTATGACAAAAGTCGAAAATATGGGAGACATCATGATTTGTGTAAGGGGTGCCTCGAGTTTGCGGATGATATAGTGAGACATTGTAAAGAATGTCACATGGTATGTGAGCAGTGTAAAAGCACCAAATGTGAAAGCCGTGTAGTTGAAGCTGAGAAGAGAGACTGTGATGTGTGTAGACGCACATTTTTCAATAATAGCTGTTTTGATTTCCATAAATCAATTGGCACGTGCAGGAAAATGAGAATCTGTGAATGTGGTATGTTTCACACAATGGATAATTGGGGAAAATTTAAGCACAAGTGTGACGTAATTCACTGTCCTACATGCCAGGAGGAATATAAGGCGGATGGAGTAAAGCATGTATGTTATATGAAAGATGCTAAGCCTAAAAATAACCCTTGTATAACTGTATACTACGATATAGAAACATATACGAACGCTGAAACCAAAGAGGTAATTCCACATTTACTTGTGAGCCAGACTATCTGTGATGAATGTATGGATATCGAATGTGACGAGTGCCCCAAATGTGGTAAACGGACAAACGTTTTTAAAACGAATGTCAGCGATAGTCCTGTGAAACTATTTGTTCAAAAAAATGACTGTGTATATTCTCGCCCATAACGGGACAAAGTTTGACACGCAGTTCCTTTATAAGGAGTTGCTTGAACACGAATCCTCTGAGATATTTACAGGTGATCCATTGAAAAGAGGCAACAAATTAATACAGATGCAGATAAGAGGCAATGTACAATTTAAAGATACTTTATTATTCACACCTTGTAAATTAGCAAAGCTACCCAAGGTGATGGGGGTAGCAGCTGAAGTTTCCAAAGGATACTTCCCATACACTTTCCTCACCAGCGAGACTTTAAACTACGTAGGCCCACCACCCCCCAAACATTATTTTGACTGTATGGATGAACGTGAAGACTTTGATCGATACTACGACAGTTTTAATGAAAGTAACCCTTATAATATAGCTGATGAATGTGAGCGTTATTGCGTGAATGATGTGCGCGTGCTTAGAGTATGTTTCCAGGCCTTTAGAAGGATGTACATAGCCCGTTTCAAATGCGATCCACTGCAAGTCGCAACCACCATCGCATCATTATGTTTTACGGTGTTCAAGAATAACTTCATGCCGAAAGACACCTTAGCCATTATTCACCGAAACAATCCCCGCAGTTACGGGCACAAGGCTATTTACTGGCTCATACACCTACAGCAACAGACAGGTGTATACATAAAGCACGCCCGCAACACGGGTGAAGTACCCATTAAGATTAATGGACGTGTTTTTTGGGTTGATGGGTTAAGTGAAAACCGTGTCACTGGTGTGAAGACTGTGTACTCCTTTAACGGTTGCTGGTGGCATGGATGCCCCCGTCCTGAGTGCGGAGTCACCGGAGATAACCACGGTAGGTCTCCTGCCGACTGTCTTGCATCGACCCGCACCCGCGATCAACTTATAGGATCACAGTTCACTCACAAAGTCTTGTGGGAGCATGAATATGATGCACGGATGGAGACAGACGAGGTGTACCGTGAGGAAATAAAAGCGATCAAGCGTTCAATGGTGCTGGATCCTCTCAAATGTGGTGATAGCTTGTTTGGAGGACGTACAAATCCTTTCAGACTATACTTCCCACCTACGGAGGGCGTGAAGCTCCATTACTACGATTTCTGTTCTTTATACCCATACGTGATGAAGAGCCATCCGTACCCCGTGGGCGCTCCTGAGAAACTGGTGGGACCTAGCCTACCATCCATCAATGAATTTTCAAAAAATTTGAATGATCGTTACTTTGGGATCTCTTTCGTAGACGTACTCCCCCCACGCAATTTATGGATGCCGATCTTACCTGTCGTTATCGACGACAAGCTCATGTTTCCCCTGTGCGTGAAGTGCGCGGAAGAGGATAACGGCGATGTAACCATATACCCCACCAGCGTAAGATCAGAGGCGTATATACAAGTCCTGAGTTGGCCCTAGCCGTGCGCCATGGTTATAGAATACTGAAGATACATGAGGTGTGGAGGTTTCAGAAGCTACCCAACCTTTTCACACCATATATAAACACCTTTTTGAAGGATAAGGTTGAGGCATCAGGGTATCCGCGAGGAGTTGATACCGAAGATGAAAAGTCTGCCTATATTCAACGTTACCGCGACCGCGAAGGTATACAACTTGATCGTGTCCAAATTGTAAAGAATCCTGGCAAGCGCTTTAGTGCAAAGTTGTGTCTAAACAGTCTATGGGGAAAATTTGCGCAGAATACCGGCAGAGGGAGCATTCATTTGGCACAAAGTTATAGCGATGTCTGGGATTATGCCAATGCCCCCGATAAAGAGGTCATGGAGATCGTAAATGTAGGTAATACTTACGTAATAAAGTACAACAACACTGAATTTGCCACAGATACCTCAAGGGTTACAAACATACCTGTGGCCAGCTTCACAACAGCCTACGCCCGTATAAAACTTTGGGGTCTATTGCATCTCTTGGGCGGAGAGTATTGTATGCCGATACAGATAGCGTGATATTCACAGAGAGGGAGGGTGAATACATGCCCACTATTGGGGAGTTCCTCGGCGAGCTCACTGATGAGATCAAGGATGAGTATGGGGACAACGCATACGCCGACTCTTTTGCCTCAACAGGACCTAAGACTTATGGGGTACGGGTCAGGGTGGGGAGGAAATGAAATATATCGTGAAGGCAAAGGGTATTACGCTCAACCATGCGAATCGGGAGGTTGTTAACTTTGAGTCGTTGAAGGATCTAGTATGTTTGGATGAACAACCTCCCAACTAATTGTAGGCACCCACAATTTTCGGGCGCAGAAGCTGGGGGCGTGAAGGAACTTAGGGGTACGATGGTGTGCCGTAACACCTATAGGAAACGTTACCAGTTACCTGGTACCTATGATACCGTACCCTTTGGATACCAATGATGCTTCTAACTCACACGTCTTGTATATAATCGTATCTATTTGTAAATATATATATATACTTGAATATCTCGTTTATTAAATAAATCATGTTTCAAATAGCGTTTCACTTTCTCCTTTGTGTGTGTGTGTGTGTGTGTGTGTGTGTGTGAAAGTTCTAAGCTCCGCCCACTGTAAGACCGTGAGTCATGCTACTATCTGGGAGTCCCTGCGTGGTCAGTCGACCGCAGTAAGCCCGAGAGATCAGACGTGTATTCAGATCAGACGTGTATTCAAATGGCTACCTTTAATATTGCTTGTACAACGTTTACGAAATGGTATTCAGTAAAGTGCCAGGATGTGGTGGATACCGAAAAACTTCCTATTCATCCCTCCTATGCCTCTTTTAAAAACACATTGGATTGTGCGAAGTTCCAAGATGTACAAATACTCTACGGATGTTCTGGTGAGACCGTTGAAGGCTTTCGTTGCACAGACGATGTGCTGAAGTATACTGCAGAGCTAAACTTTATAAAGTCTCACATACACCGTGAAGTAAAAGAAACAACGCGTGCAGAAGAGAAGCAGCAGGTATGGATAATGAGTCTTGCTGATGGGTGGTGTGACAAGCGGTATTACGTCATGCTACACCATGTCGATTACTCATACCCTACGACTGGAAATGTGAATCTCGTGATCATGGACAATCTTAAGTATTTTTATCACTATATTAACGTATATCATGATGAGGTTCGTAGTGAGGTTGTGGCTAGTGCCCTGCGTGAATTTTTAACAGAGTTTAGAGACGAGTATCGTTTGATGGGCAGAAAGGAAAAATATGAACATATGTTCCTCTCAAATAGTGCGCCGGAGTGTGGAGATATTTAGTAAAATGTTCCTAGTTCTTATCCAAAATGTTGGTGCGTAGGCTGGTAGTGATATTCTTGTACCGGTACAACAATTCGACTCGCGGAACAAGCCCATTCACGTATCATCGAGTCAGCCGCCCGTCGAACCATTCCTGCCTACCTGCGTGCCTCACACGGCTCATAGTTATCTCAGAGCTTGAGCCGAGTGGACGTGCGCTCCTCGAATACGATGGAACTTCCTTTGAGCAGCATTCTCAACGCCTCGTACGATGTGTCCGTGACGAAATCGTTGCGCGTGTTCAGGCGTAATTCCGGTACCATTAGCTATGTACTGGAAACGGAATGTAGACCGACAAACAAACGGGTTTATTTAAGTATCGAGGAGATGAATAGAATCTTTGTGATAGTTGAGAAGTGGAGTGAAGATCGTTATAAAATACCTGCTAACGTAGGTACAAGAAGAGAGCAGATTAGTGACGCACCCTCATACGCCGTTGTATGTACGTTGTGTATAAATAACGATCGGCCGTGCATTGATATACGGTTGATGTGGAAGAATGCTTCTGATAATAACGCTCTTATTCCTACGCGAAACCGTTTCATCCTCGACAGAATGTTTGAAATCGTCGGATTCCGTAAACTGAAACCTATATTAGACGCGCGTGTTACGGACATGCTTTATTTTGATACAGTACTTGAATACGCATACACCGCTCTGCTCGATGGGTTTACCGAGTGTAGGACTGGTGAGAATGGTCTAGTGCTGGATGTTTATTTAAAAAGTTTAGACTCTTTGAAATACCATGAACTTTGGTACAAAGCAATTGATCGGTACAAGGCTGAGCTCACCTACACCGTTCACCCTGAAGAACTATTTCTTTATATAACGCGCAGTTGTCGTAACGATTTAGAAGATTATTTCAATTGCCGCTATGTTGAGTGAGTTCACGATTGAAAAGCTCGAGTCGGTAGAAATAAACCCTCGATTGGAAAAGCGTTCTTATAAACTTGTGTTTAATAATGTAGCTAACGATGAACTCTTTGTGCGTGCTTTTGATTGTATTCTAGACGTTTTAAAGATGACTTACCAACCGGTTGTAAAGTGGGAACAAAAATAGTACTGAACGATATGAAAGCCCTTCATATCGAATACAGGTTTCCCTATACTTTAAGCGGTGAAATATTATTAAGCCGCATATACTGCGTAATGCAGAGCAATAATGATGTAATTGTAAACTCGATTAAGACCGAGTTTAGTATTTTGAAAAAAAATGAATTGTATTTATATTTTGCTTGACATTTCTCCTGTACTGATTATACGCATATTTCTATTGAAATGTATATTTATTTGAAAAGTATATTTATTTTATAAATATATCTCCATAATTGTGTGTGTGTGTGTGTATTTCTCCTGTACTGTTATGTACATATTTCTATTGAAGTGTATATTTATTTGAAATGTATATTTTATTTTATATATCCATAATTGTGTGTATATATTTCTGTTATATGCATATTCCTCAAATGTATATTTATTTTCTATATATTTATAATAAAAAGAATGATGCAATGTTGTTTATTGTTATGCCTTCTACTACCGGTATTCGAAATATAATAATGTATACAGTGGTATTGCGGTATCTGGCAACATTTAAGCCTTCTAAGCCAACTGGCTGATTAGGCGTATATAATAATGTATACAATAATACTGCTAAAAGAGGTATCTGGCAACTCATTTACAGCCAACTGGCTGATTAGGCGTATATAATAATAATGTATACAATGGTACTGCTAAAAAGAGGTATCTGACAACCATTTACACCCAACTGGCTGATTAGGAGTCTATAATAATGTATACAATGGTATCTGGCAACTCTGTCTTCGATTAAATGAATACATGGCGCTATCTGGCAACTCATTTACAGCCAACTGGCTGATTAGGCGTATATAATAATAATGTATACAATAATACTGCTAAAAAGAGGTATCTGACAACCATTTACAGCCAACTGGCTGATTAGAAGTCTATAATAATGTATACAATGGTATCGCGGTATCTGGCAACTCAAGCCATTTACGCCAACTGGCTGATTAGGAGCCTATAAAACAACGCCAACTCGGCTGAAGTCTTAATGTGCACTTGGCTCCTGCCAGGTGAACACCTCTCCTCCTTTCTCTCCTCCTCTCTCTTGGGGATAACGCCGCCTCCAAGTTCCCCCCACCCCCCTTTGCAACAACCCCCCTTTGCAACAACCCCCTCCCCCTTTGCAACATTACATAATAACCTGCAACATTCTTGCACTCTCCCCTTTTGCGGCTATACTACTGATATGCGCAGTCTTTAAAAAATCTGCTGTACAAAAAAAACATGTAATTCCGTTGACTAAAACGTATTTACTGTACAGTTTTTAAGGATCTAGTCTTCCATTGCTTGTTATTCTCAAAGAATTATTTTTAAAAACTTGGACAACCTTAAATAATAATAAAAATTACGTGCAATTTTTTTCTTTTTTTAAGAAAAAGTAGATTATCACTTCCAAATATGAATGAATTTTAACTTTTTTTCATTCTACCGTCTGTGGTGTCCCTCAAGGGACACCACAGACGGTAAAATTTTATTTAGTCCTAAACATTTGATTCTGAAACCATTAACCTACCATATTCTTATGGTACTGAAAATTAGGTTCAATTATCCGCAAAGTACTCCTGAATTTAATTTTTCACTTCTCTTATCAGTAAAGCAACTTCTAAACTGGGACTGTTTGCATCTACGTACAGGGTGGGCCGTAAGTTTCCATACATAGGAAAAATAAACATTTTTTTATGGACAACCATTTTTATTTATATAATATGCTCTACATGGTTGCCATTGTTTTGAAAACACATTTCAATACGTGTTCCCCACTGTTGATGAACACGCATTAGCACAGTTGACGTTATGCTTGTAATGGCGTTGGTGATACGTTCCTTTAGCTGATTTATGTCTCGTATCTTTTCCTGATACACCATGGCCTTCAAGTGCCCCCAAAGATAGAAATCAAGGGGGGTGAGATCTGGGGATCTGGGAGGCCACTCCACAGGACCACGCCGACCAATCCAAGCATCCGGAAACTGCTGATCCAAATACCGACGCACGTGAAGACCATAATTTAAATTTTCCTATGTATGGAAACTTACGGCCCACCCTGTAGAGTACATTGGCTTAACAACATACAGCTGACGAGACACCAAATGTTACACAGTTAAACTTCAAACCTTCACCATTTCAGACATTTCAGAAATCATGGCAGCCATTGCCTCTTACAATATTTCTGAACATGCAGCCTAAAAAAGTTATAAGACATCCCTACTCGTAGTGGACTTTATTTTTGTACATTATTTTATTTCTCTAAATTCTTCATATAAAGTTTATTCCTTTCATAATTAACATTACTTAACAAACTCTTTAACGCAAGGGTTAATCAGTATTTTCAATCTTTCATTTACTCAACCGGTCAACTCTGGAAAAATGTTTCTTAATCCATCTTTCCTCCTGTCTATGACCTCCCATCTTTCAAATGTAGAGTGTCTAGACATCTCGAAATTCCCGGACCTTGATTTTGGCTCTCTTTTTCTATTTGTGTGTGGTGAGGGTTGCGGGCATTCGCCCTTGTCTCCTCCTTCCTGCATTAAAAACCCCCAAGTATATCAATAACTCTAATGCCAATGAATGAACAGTGCATTCCACATGCAATATGAAACCCCAATAGCTAAAATTACTGTAGGCCTACACATTATATCAATTTATAATGGAAACGGAAGAGGAATTACATGATAACATTTTAATTCGTATTTACGAGTATAAAATATTTCTAAGGTTAAATGTACAATGCTGATGCTGAGCAATATATTGAACTGAAAGAATATAATTCTGTGGTATTAAAGTTATAATATTTTAATATAAAAAAATCAAAATTAAACTGAAGTTATTTATGATAAAATAAAAATATATATAACCTTTGGTCCCCTAGTTGTACTTTGAAATAGACAAAATAAGCTTTTTTCACAAAATCAGTAATAGTTTTTCTCTGTTCAATGAACGTGTACTCTCCGCAGATAAAACAAAACACATCTGGATGATTTAAACACTTTCTTCGTGATGAAGCCATGTCAACACCTGTAACAGGAAAGAATTCACGTTAGTACATGTACAATACACATGCAAAACAGCAACATCAGCAAAATCATAGCTACAATTTAATTATACAGATGCATTTAGATTTACGAGCAACTCATAATACCGTTCCAGAAGGGTAATAAAGTAGGTAATGACGTAGGCAATATCTCAAAAACTAGAGCTGCTAGAACAAAATGGATGATATTTTCTGAATCAGTGGCATGAAAATATCCAGAATAAGGTCTAAAATCTCAGGCACCAAGAAAAAAATTTTTTTTTTGTTCCCCAGTGTTATCATTGCTTCCGCATAGATGTTAAATAACACGGGGATATATATATATATATATATATATAATGGTGTATCTCTCTCTCCTCCTTTCCAGTGAATATAGGAAATATATATATATATATATATATATATATATGTGTATATACAGGGTGGGCGGAAAGTAGCTCCCTATTTTGGATTGGTAAAAAATACGTATATTATCCATTTATTTCAGAAGAAATAATATGAAAAGGTAGGCATACATGGTAGGTTTTCTCTAAAATTCAATGTGGGCTCCAACTCTTTCCACCAGCTTCTGGAGCCGCCCAGGAATGGCGTCCTGACTTTAGCAGGAACTCCGGGGGATGGAGGACATGACTTCCCGAATTCGGTCCTCCAGTTCTTCCAATGTCCTCGGTTTGGTGCGGTAGACTTCTTCCTTTACCCACCCCCAAAGAAAGAAGTCGCACGGTGTCAAGTCGGGGCTCCTGGCTGGCCATTGATGTGGACCACGACGACCCATCCAACGCCCAGGGAAGTGGGCATCCAGCCACTCACGGACAACAAGAGCGAAGTGCGGAGGGGCGCCATCTTGCATAAATATCAGATCGTCGATGTTCTCCCATGTGCTGACAACCGGCCAGACCTCGTTTCGCAACATAGCAAGGTACCGCTCAGCATTCATGGTGTTGCGCAGAAGGAACGGGCCCACAACCTGATCTGAGGTCATACCACACCACACCGTTACACTGAACCGATTCTGCCGTTTTTCAGCGGTAACCATGGGATCCTCTCCTGCCCAGTAGTGGCAATTGTGGCGGTTGACAAAGCCTCCGACGTGGAACACCGCCTCGTCGCTCCAGAGGATGTTGCGGAAGAGATGGGGCCAGTCTTCATGCCAAGCCAGCATGATTTCCCCGAACTCCATGCGAATGTCGCAGTCCTCGTCCGAGAGAGATTGGCAGTAATGCGGCTTCCACGCACGCCAGTTCAGCTCCTTCTTCAGCACAGTTCGCACTGAGTAGCGGGAGAGTCCACTTTCCCGAGCTGCCTGGCGAGTTGACTTTCGTGGACTCCGTGCGAACATTTCCTGAACTGCCTGCACCGTCTCCTGGGCCCTGGATGTCGAAGGGCGACCACATCTTCGAACATCTGCCACAGACCCCGTGGTCATGAGCTTCGAGTGGCAGTTCTTGATTGTTTTCGGGTCCACTTGGGCACGTGGTCCGTGAATGGCCCGCCACCATCTTTGAACTCGAACGACAGATTGCCAAACTTCGTACCGTGCCGCCAACTGGGCATGCTCCTGCAGTGTTAAACGCTCAGCCATCTTACCCTTCAATCTGAAATGAAAAAAAAAATGAACGTTACAATTGTACCACTTTAGAGAACACTTTAGAGAAAAAAAGATTACCGTTACAATTGTACCACTTTAGAGAACACACCATAACAATATAACAATACAATCACAATTTATACATAATTTATATGTAATTTAAATTAGGGAGCTACTTTCCGCCCACCCTGTATATATATATATATATTTCCTATATTCACTGGAAAGTGAATTTCCTATTTCCTATTATATATATATATATGTATATATATATATATATTTCCTATATTCACTGGAAAGGAGAAGAGAGATACACCATTATTTACACTTGGAAAATAATGGAGAAACTAGTCCTAATCTTACTCTGAATCCCATAACTCCCCAAACAACGATGGAAAGTAGAAGCGGTAGACTGTCGTATTCCCAAATTGAAGGCGAGACAGGGAACATCCTTAACCCTGAAAGAAAATAGTTTTGTAGTGAGAGGACCAAAACTGTTTAATCAGTTGCCCAAAGACCTAAGAAACACGAAGGGAGTTGCAGTGGAAATCTTCAAAAGAAGACTAGACGCCTGGCTCAGAACAATCCCCGATGAGCCGGGCGTACCTGGCTATGTGAGGTGGAGAGCGCAAGAATCCAACTCACTACTTCACCAGGCCAACTCGAGAGGAGGGGCGACAAGCTTGACCTTCGCGAAATGAGAAATCATCACGCGGAACCTTTGTAAGGTAAGGTATATATATATATATATATATATATATATATATATATATATATAATATCTCCCCGTGTTATTTAACATCTATGCGGAAGCAATGATAACACTGGGGAACAAAAAAAAAATTTTGTTTTCTTGGTGCCCGAGATTTTAGACCTTATTCTGGATATTTTCATGCCACTGATTCAGAAAATATCATCCATTTTGTTCTAGCAGCTCTAGTTTTTGAGATATTGCATACGTCATTACCTACTTTATTACCCTTCTGGAACGGTATTATGAGTTGCTCGTAAATCTAAATGCATTTGTATAATTAAATTGTAGCTATGATTTTGCTGATGTTGCTGTTTTGCATGTGTATTGTACATGTACTAACGTGAATTCTTTCCTGTTACAGGTGTTATAATGTTATGTTATAATGTTTCAGACCAACAAAGACCCTAGGATCCACTCATGGCTGGTCTACCTAACTGTGTTCGTAATTGTCTATGTCCTCCGTGGTGGTGGAGGGGACCTACAATTTTACGTGGGTTCCGAACCACAAGAACATAAGAAATTTATGTAACAACTTCCTGTACAATGTGTACATTGGCAACGACCAATTTAGCAAAACTAATTAATTATCGATTTAAAACTAAAGATAGAATCTCTGGATCCAGAGGATCACGTCATAATAGACTACTATCCACAAATATGTTACACTCTATATCTATTTATAACCGACATGCAAATATATCAGATCCAGAGAATCCAGTCAATTTCATTACGGTATCCATCAGTACTAGTACCTTGTCACGAAAAATAAGTCACGGTCCATATCGATTGTGGACCAAGTCAAAATTTACAACCATATACATTACAATATATACACTTACGAGGAAAAGTGTAGGTGTGGCTGTAAAGACTGTACAGTAATGTAGAAATGTGTGCACCCATTATGGGTCTCCCATTTAAAGGTGTTTGTGGGGCAAGTGAAGATCATGCGTTTTTCAATACCTCACAGTACTATGGGGGGCACCGCTCGGCAGAGGAATCTCTTTAAATGGGGTGTGTAACGACAGAGAGTATCCCTAACCCAAGACGCTGCCTCCCTATATCCCACAACACTTGTGTTGAGCTGTGGGATCTATTCCCACAAAGCCTTAATTTTACTACCTTAAACTATACCCATTCTATCAACATGCGCGTCTAATCGATTTTTAAACATGTTTATAGACGTGCTACTAATTACTTCTACCGGCAAACTATTCCAGCTATTTACTATTCTATGCGTAAAAAAGTTTTTCGCAACTGCTGTCTCGAACCTTCTACTTGTCAAGTTACACCCGTTATTTCTAGTCCTATTATATTGAGATATTTCGAAAAAGCTATCTCTATCTACGTTATCAAACCCATTCATAATTTTGAAAACCTGGATTAGATCACCCCTTAACCTCCTAGTCTCGAGAGTAGTCAATTTTAACTCCTTAAGCCTATCCTCGCACGACTTTGACCTAAGAGACGGAATCATCTTAGTTGCTCGTCTTTGAACTCTTTCGATTTTGTCTATATCTTTGCGCATATGCGGATTCCAAAATTGGACCGCGTACTCCAAATGGGGTCTAACTAATGATTTATAAAGAGGAACTATAATATCGCGCGATTTGTACTCAAAATTTCGAGCTAAAAACCTAACACTTTGTTCGCCTTATTGACCGCTGCTGTACTTTGTTTCGCTACTTTTAAATCACCAGTGACTATAACTCCTAAATCTTTTTCCTGCTCTACACTTGTTAAATCTTTCCCTGACATACTATACGCAAAATTACCGTTACGCGAACCTATATGCAAAACTTTGCACTTATCCACGTTAAATCTCATTTGCCATGTGACTGACCAATCAACGATTTTATTCAGATCTTCCTGAATTTTACCTCTATCTTCGTCATTAATCGCCCTACCACCCAGCTTCGTGTCATCCGCAAACTTTGAAACTGTACTGACTAGGCCGACATCTAAATCGTTAATATATATAAGAAAAAGCAAGGGGCCCAATACAGAACCCTGAGGAACGCCACTCGCTACATTAACCCAACACGACTCCACTCCATCAACGACCACCCTCTGTTTCCTGTCTCGCAACCACTCTTCTAGCCAATTTATTACTACACCCCTGATTCCATGAGCTTTAGTTTTTTCAATGAGTCTTTTGTGCGGCACGGTGTCAAATGCTTTTTGAAAATCCAAATACACTACATCAACCGCCCGATGTCTATCGTAAACGTCAACCACGCTTTGGAAAAATTCTAAAAGATTAGTTAAGCAAGATTTGTTTCGCCTAAAACCGTGCTGCGTATTTCTAACCAGATTATGCACTTCTAAGTGTTCGACTATACGATCCCTAATATTGATTCCTGTAGTAATGCTTAGTTAAGAATATTAAATTTTGTTTAATTAAATAAGATAATGTTTAATGTAAATCATTTACTAATAATTATGAAATTAATTGTTTAAAATGGGTAGGGTTGGTAATACTGAATAGGCCCAGAGAGTGGACTACCCTATAACGGTTTTCAGTCTTCTAGGCGACGCGTTACGCGTAGGTGGGCAAAATGTAACGTAGAATAAATAAGTTGTGTGTCCCTCTCCGACCTAAATTATTATATATAAATGTCATACTCGCATATCCCCTAATTAACTAAACCACTTTCGAAATTAATAAAACGTAATAAGTGTTAATAAAGAGTATTAATATACCTTCCCCCTCCCCCCTTCGTTTTGTAACGGTCTTTTAGAGTCAGAACTCGGCGTCGCTACCTACCGGAAACTATACGAAGAAAGTGATAAATGAAGCAAAGAGCCGATAGAGAATAAATAGAGATAATAATAAAGTAGGAAGAAGCGTAAATAAATAATGAAGATAATAAATAATAAAACGTAGTCACTACATCTGGTGGCTAGCGGTGGGATTACATCATATTTGTGAGGCTTACCCACCGTGTTAGTATTTCGATTAAAATTCTTAAAACCCGGTATAATAACAAATAGCGTTAATGAATATTTTATTTCGATTATTAAAATATCTAAATGCAAAGTTTACCCCGTTTGCAGGCAAATTTCGATTTTCATGCCTTAAAATTTCATTGTACATAAAATTTAAAAATGGCGCTTCGCCTTCGCATCCTGATAGCGTCCCTGAAAAACTTCACGCCTCAAAAATTTAATTTCGTGAGAGTTCGTTGGATTCTGAAATTCATCGTTTGTTCCGTTACGTTCAGAAAAGTTTGTCTGACTCCATATCGCGAGTCATTATTACGTTAAATTTCGTTCATTCGGTCGGAGAGGATATAGTTTGAAAATTATCGTGCTGCCTGGAGACTCAATTTTTTTTTTTTCATCTCTTCTACTCTTTCAGCTTACCTTTTTAACTTTTTGTTTAAAACTTTTGGAATTAGTGATAATTGTAATAATCATAATAATAAGAATAATGATTTGTACGTAAGTGAATTGTTAGTTTAAATACAGTATGATACACATTTCATATGGTCCTTTCAAAATGTTTTAGCAAAAATTTTAGAGAAAATTTTCTGGGTTTCATTAGCAGATTTTTGATTATATTTCGATTGCCTGTATATAATAATAGGATTATTTTGTTGATATAGATTTACGGGCTTTTTGCTTCGCTCGCTTCGCGCTATATAGGTTAAGTTAGTTAATTGACAGTCGAAAGGTAATCTTAAACATATTAAATTTGTCAGATTATAAGTCGCCGTATAGGATTGTGTTAAATTTCAAAATAAGCAGAATTCGTTTAACTGAAATAGAAAATTGTGTTGTAAAATTTTTTATAAGTTTTTTTGTATTTTTTTATATACTCATTAATTATATACTTATTAACTAATACGTATTTATTAGTTATATATATAATTACATATATTGATATACCCATAACCTTTGGTAGGTAAGCTGATTATTTTTTTTCCTCCTCTCTGTTTCTTTCGATTCATTTCACGACAATTCCGACATATTTGGTAAGATGGCTATTGTATCGTACTTAAGAAGAATTTCTTGTAGGCCTATCGTAAAATATTGTTCGGAGATAAACCGTTATTACGGTATGTCTATTGAGTAGTAAATTTTTAGTTATTTAACAAAATTTTAAATTGGTTTAACATAAATAAGCATAGGATTTTTCTTTAATAAGCACAAACGTTATGCATAACATTCTAAATAGCTCTTTCCGCGCATAACATTGAATTTATTAAATATAGGCCTAAAAGTGCAGCAGTAAATTTTATTTTTATTTTGACGGCCAATGTGAGTTACGGTACACATTTTACTAAATCTGAATATTATAATTTTTTTTTAATTACAGAAATTTGTGTAGAAAATTTTCTTTACGTTTTATAAATTCATTCAATAATCAAATTTATTTGTACAAGTAGGCCGATTTTTATTTTTCTTTCCAGTTCAATGACAATGGTAAAATTTTTAGTTCAAATTTAGATTGTATTCTAAAAAGGATGTTTTAATTTGATATTTTAATTTGGAATTAGAAATGAAAAATGTCTTTTTTTAGTTCGAGCGTTTGCATGGAAAATATTATGAAATTATGTTAGGATATAATGCAGTTTCATTCGGTTACGTAGGGATATTTGTATAGAGGTTCGCTTACAAACAAAGCGACCGCTCTCAATTAGGAAATGTTTTAGTTTTGTTTACAGTGGATTGTGTGTAATTTTTTAGTACATATGATCTATTCTTATTTAGTATAACTATGCAAATTTGTAGTTTCACTTGGAAACGATAAATTACTGAGATTTTTGTGATTTGCAAACCATACGGGGGTTTCTGTTGAAGGAGAGAGTTGTCTCTCAGATGTAATTTGCGAATTGCAAGTTCAATTCTTATGAAATTTGACGTTTCAAGTTGGAATTACTGTAGTAAAATAATTTTTGGTAGTAATAATTAATTTTTTTTTACTTTTTAATAACTGTTTAGAAAATTATTATTGTTTAAACCTTCAGTCGGAGTTAACTAGTGCATTTGAAACATTGACTGAAGTGTACACTCGGAAATGGAGCCTCCTAGATAGCCAGTAACGTTTTTGTGGCGTCTGTGTGCTCCTCCTCAAAGCAAGAGGGTTCATGATTGTCAGAGAATGGATGACATGAAGTTTCTGGGGCTCATTTTTGTCTTTTGTATTTAGAGGTATTGAGGTGATTTCTGACGATAGTTTGAACAATAATATTTCTTAAATTATACTAACAGTTACTATGTATGGGCGCTTTTATATTTATACTGTACAATTTTGGTTCGTACATTTTATGACTTCTTTTTATCTTCGATGTAACTGCCATAAGTGACATTAGTGGTGGCTAGATGTGATTAAATTTTTGCGAAATTTTTAGATTTGTCATTTTTTTTTCCGTGAATTTGGCCAGAGCAAATGTGTAGTTAGTATTTCGAAGTGAACTGTCGAAAGAATTTGATAAATTAAATATGAAATGATAAGCAGTACAGAAACACGTTTAGAATACTTTTTTTTCAAAATTTGGAGAAGACTCAGTTTGGGGTCAACCAAGTTGAATCCGAGTTCCATCAAGTGAGTTAGTCGACCGGATAGGTGATCGATCACCAATGAGAGAGAGAGAAGAGAAACCAGAATGCGCATGGACTTGGCGCAGGATGGTTTCGGAAGCGAAGCGAAGAGAAAGAAGAGAGGAACCGAATGCGCATGGACTTGGCGCAGGACAGTTTCGGAAGAGAAGAGAAATTTACGTGTGCAGGGTCTTGGCACACGAAAGTTTCGATCGAAGATGGTCTACTGGTATTTTTCGGGCAGTAGCTGGTCACGCTGCTCGAATGCTTCGCTAAATATGTGTTGTAGCACTCGGTAGACAAGCCGCGCGAGCTTGAACGAGTACCTACGACTGTACTGTCCATACAGACATACAGTAGGTTCGTTGGGAAACGGCCTACGGCGGAGTCATCGTTTGATTGTTGCCAGTAGAAGAGTCTTTCAGCTGGACGTAGGAAGAGCAGCGTTCACCGACAAAAGTGGAGATGAGACAAGGCGAGTTTCTTCATCGACTTCTAGAATTGCAAATTTCGTCCAATTCCAGCGCGTGGTCCCGCTTTCATATATCTCCCCCCCTGATCCTTTTAGAATTGGACGTCTCTTGTTTGTTTTTTTTCGCCATTGGAGAGAGAGCGGAACCATTATAGCGTGCTGCCCTGTTGCATGTTGATTGATGCAATCCCTTGCATTCTAGCGAAGTGAGTAGGAGAGCTGCGATTGAAAATTGAAATCCGTTGTCAGCGTGCCGAGTGTCATCTAAACCAGTGGTTCCCAACCGGTTTTGGCTTATGGCCCCCCTTAGGAACCTTATTTTTTCCCGTGGCCCCCATAAGCATTATTTTCAGTAGGTAATATGCAGATTTAACTATTTTACCAAATAACATTTTCCTGTGGCCCCCTTCAAATGTGCCATGGCCCCCAGGGAGCCATATGGCCCCCGGTTGGGAAACACTGATCTAAACAACGTCCAGCAAATAAATGTACTGATTATTATCTAATGAAACTATAAGTGAAAAGGGTCCGATTATTGCCCATATTTGTTGTGTTTTTCGTGAAATGGTATGTGCGCTCTTGGTCAGTATTTTATGTAAACTTTTTTTTTTTTTTTCTATATTGCCCTGATAGTAACTGTATAACTATACAAATAATTGTTTCGAATGTAAAGCGATCGTTGATGAGAAATCGCGGGAATAGATTGTGAACTTGAGATTTGTGTAGCCACTGTAAGAAAATTTTCTGTTATTTTTTTTGGCATGTATAGATTAGTTACAGGTTGTAATTTAATTATTAGAGTGAAATGTTATTTTATGCAAATGTGAAAATTATAAAGTTTTCGGTTTTATAATATGATACAATATATGTATGGGAATTGTCATTCTATTATTTCTTGTCTATTTCTAAACTTTGAATTGTTAAAGAAAAAAAAAAAAAAAAAAATTGCAAAATATGTAAGTTTGTTGAATAAATTTATTGAAAGTTGTTAAACGATATTAATAAGTTTTCTAATGAAAAACTTATTTTCAAGGGGGTGATGCGAGTGTAGTAATGCTTAGTTAAGAATATTAAATTTTGTTTAATTAAATAAGATAATGTTTAATGTAAATCATTTACTAATAATTATGAAATTAATTGTTTAAAATGGGTAGGGTTGGTAATACTGAATAGGCCCAGAGAGTGGACTACCCTATAACGGTTTTCAGTCTTCTAGGCGACGCGTTACGCGTAGGTGGGCAAAATGTAACGTAGAATAAATAAGTTGTGTGTGTCCCTCTCCGACCTAAATTATTATATATAAATGTCATACTCGCATATCCCCTAATTAACTAAACCACTTTCGAAATTAATAAAACGTAATAAGTGTTAATAAAGAGTATTAATATACCTTCCCCCTCCCCCCCTCGTTTTGTAACGGTCTTTTAGAGTCAGAACTCGGCGTCGCTACCGGAAACTATACGAAGAAAGTGATAAATGAAGCAAAGAGCCGATAGAGAATAAATAGAGATAATAATAAAGTAGGAAGAAGCGTAAATAAATAATGAAGATAATAAATAATAAAACGTAGTCACTACATCCCAGTAGCTTACCTACAACAGACGTTAAACTGATTGGCCTATAATTTCCCGCCGCACCTTTATCGCCTTTCTTAAAGATAGGTGTTACGTTTGCTAACTTGAAATTATCTGGTACGCACCCCTCAGAAATAGACGCATTAAAAATCTTTGTTAGCGGCACAACAATGCTATCTTTTAATTCTTTTAGTTGTATGGGATATATGGAATCCGGACCCGGTGATTTACGCGTTTTCATTTTATCAATATAGCGCATTACTTCCCCTTCACTAACGACAATATTATCCAAAATATTACCATTATCAAAAGGTATTATGTCTATGACCGTAGGGATATTCGTTACATCTTCTATAGTAAAAACTGACGTAAAAAATTCGTTTAGCAAGGTAGCCATTTCCTTGTTTTCAGGGACTAGATCTCCATTTACATTTTTCAATGGACCTAAGACACTTTTTACTGGATTTCTATTATTGACGTATTGAAAAAATCGCTTGGGGTTTTCTTTACCGTCACGAGCTATGGAGATTTCAAATTCGCGCTTGGACTTTTTTATTACACTTTTCGCTTCACGCCTCAGAGATATGTAGTTGTTTCGTAACAACAAATTGTCTTTATCGCACTTATGTTGCCTATAAGCCCAATCTCTACTCTTTATAATGTCTCCTACTCTAGAAGTAAACCACATGGCTTCATCACGAAGAAAGTGTTTAAATCATCCAGATGTGTTTTGTTTTATCTGCGGAGAGTACACGTTCATTGAACAGAGAAAAACTATTACTGATTTTGTGAAAAAAGCTTATTTTGCCTATTTCAAAGTACAACTAGGGGACCAAGATAAGCCATGGGCTCCTCATGTTGTGTGTAAAACGTGTACGGAGCATCTGCGGCAATGGACTAACGGAAAGAGGAGGTGCCTGAAATTTGGTATACCAATGGTATAGAGAGAACAGAGAAACCACAGTGATGACTGTTACTTTTGTTTGGTGAATATAAAGGGCATCAATGGACGTAACCGGAGTAAATGGACGTATCCTGACATAGACTCAGCTAGACGGCCTGTTTCACATTCAGATGAGATACCTGTCCCATCATTCAGCCATCTTCCAGAGCTCCCTCAAGAAGATGATGAATCTGCTACTGACAAAGAAAGCATATGTGGGAAAAATGACAGTGATTTCGAAGGACCGTCATCAGTTGCAGAAGGTTTTAGTCAACACGAATTAAACGACCTCATAAGGGACTTAAGTCTTTCGAAGAAATCGTCTGAATTGTTAGCTTCCAGGCTGGGAGAAAAAAATTTACTGCTGCCGGGAACCAAAATCACGTTATATCGCGACAGAGAAAAGGATTTACTGCCCTTCTTCTCAAAAGAGAACGATTTAGTTTTCTGCAACAATGTGCGCGGATTGCTGATGAAAATGGGCATATCGGAATACACACCAAGTGAATGGCGGTTATTCATAGATAGCTCCAAACGGAGCCTAAAATGTGTTCTTCTACACAACGGCAACAGATACAGATCAATCCCAATTGGTCACTCAGTCGGTATGAGAGAAGAGCACGGGACAGTCGCCCTAGTCCTAGAAAAGATATCATACCGAGACCACCAATGGGTGATCTGTGTGGATCTGAAGATGGTGAATTTTCTCCTGGGCCAGCAGAGCGGGTACACCAAGTACCCGTGCTTTATATGTCTCTGGGACAGTAGAGCTAAAGATGAACACTGGGTGAGAAGACAGTGGCCTCTGAGAGAAAACATGGTGGTTGGAGAAAAAAATATCATCAAAGAAGCTTTGGTTGACAGAGAAAGGATCATATTGCCACCACTGCACATCAAACTAGGTTTGATGAAACAATTTATAAAGGCTTTGAACAGAGATGGGACGTGTTTTGGCTACATATGTAGAAAATTTCCTGCGCTGAGCATGGAAAAGCTGAAGGCAGGTATTTTCGATGGACCGCAAATCCGGGAACTCATGAAAGACCCGCGTTTCCAAGATTCAATGGACAACATTGAGGCACGTGCGTGGTCATCGTTTAGTATGGTTGTGAAGAATTTCCTTGGGAACTATAAGGCCGATAACTACGGTGAACTAGTGGAGAATATGCTCTCTTCTTTTTGTAAACTTGGCTGTAAAATGAGCATCAAACTGCATTACCTCCACAGTCATTTGGATCGTTTCCCAGATAACCTCGGTGATCTAAGCGAGGAACAGGGTGAACGATTTCACCAAGAACTAAGGACCATGGAAGAACGGTACCGCGGACGATGGGATACTCACATGATGGCAGATTACTGCTGGAGCATCCAACGCGAATGTCCTGGCACATCTCATCGCAAGAAATCTCAGAAACGCAGTTTATGTGAGATGTCTCAATGAAAGAACTTTTTTTGCCGTTCGTGTCTCAAGCTTGTTTGAATTTAAGAAATATTTTTCGTACCTTATGCTTGTTTGATGTTAATACACTATTTTTGCTGACATTCATCATACTTTTGTATTCAATTAACAACAACAGTGATTGCCAGTCAGCAATTATATAATATTATATACATTATATAGAAATATATATAGATATATATCATATCTTGATAAGCAGAGCTGATGGAGAAAAACTTTGTCATTTTTAGAATCAGCGACCTCAATATACCCAGAAACAGGTCTAACATCTAAGTCACCAAAAGTTTGTTCCCCAGTGTAATAGAAGCACTCTCATATCTGGAAGAGGGAATCAGAGTGGGAGGTAAATTGGTCAAATCTGTAAGGTTTGCAGATGACAAGACATTTGTTTGTAGTACTGAGGAAGGACTGCAAAGAATTGTCAATAGCTTGACAACAGCGGCTGAAGAATTCGGAATGAAAATTAATGAGACCAAGACAAAGGTAATGAAAATTGCAAGAAGAAAGGAGCACAAATGAACCTAAGGATAGGAAATCGGACCTTAGAAGAAGCTGAGCAGTTTAAATATCTGGGAAGTTTATTAACCAACAATGGAGATTGCAATAAGGAAGTAAGATTTAGAATTGGTATGGGTAAGGTAGCTTTTGAGAGACAGAAAAGACTACTTACAGGTAAACTAAACTTGAAACTGGAGAAAAGGTTAGTAAAAAGCTTGATATGGAGTGTGGTACTGTATGGAGCAGAAACATGGACACTGAAAACAACTGAAAAGAAACTCCTGGAAAGTTTTGAAATGTGGATTTGGAGAAAAATGCTAAATATAAGCTGGAGGGAACACCAAAGTAATGAGGAAGCACTGCAACAGGTGAGGGAGGAAAGAAGCCTCATTAAGGTGATAAGAGAAAGACAGAAGAAATGGATCGGACATGTGCTGAGAGGGGAAAGAAAAGGAAAGCAATGCCGGATGATTTGAAGGGAGGCAGGAGCTACCATGAGATGAAAAGGATAGCTCAGGATAGAACACTTTGGCGGAACACATGAGTTGGACCTGCCTAATAGGCAGAACACGATGGATGGATGGATGGATGGATATATATATATATATATATATATATATATATATATATATATATATTGAGTTCATGTCATAAAATTTCAAGACTTAAAAAGTAATGAATAACTGAAAGTAGATAAAAAATAACTATATTTTACCTTAACGTGATTTTTTATTAAAAATTCATTTATTTAACTGAAGCTTGAATAAAATCATTTAAAAAAAAAGTTAATCTTATCTTATTAAAAAACTATTAACTGTATTTAAGTACGGTATTCAAATGTACGTCTTTTTGTTTTAAGTCATTTTAATGAGATTTTTCCTTCAGTTTATTTCATTGGTATTAATTAAGTGTATTTCTTTTATTAAAAACGTTTTATTTGAATACAAAATTAAACCAAATTTTTAATTTTCAATTTTTAATTGAAAAAAAAATAATAATAAATATACAAACGATTAGTTATTTTCTATTTTATTAATTTTAAATATTCTTTAATAAATATTCTTTAATTTTTGTATCGAATAAAACAAGAAGAATATATCTTTTATTGCTCTCATTAAGTAAGTTTTTTAAGTAAGTTTTTTATATTTTAAATATATATATAAATTCGTACGTATAATTTACTAATAGAATAAATAACGATACAAAAAAGGAAAATTCTATTCCAACGATAAGAACGGAACGATTCTATTCAACGGTTGATAAAGAAAGTCTGAAGTTGCCATTTTACGAATATTAAATTTTATTTACGATCATTTAACTTTTTATGTCTACAAAACTTGTCATTTCTTCGACATTGATTGTTTACAAAACGAAACTGATCAACATTTAAAAAATATAAACAATGAAATAGAAAGATTAAATTTGAATAAATGGCAACTTATACGAATAT
Organism: Bathynomus jamesi; assembly: GCA_023014485.1. Taxonomy (NCBI): domain Eukaryota; kingdom Metazoa; phylum Arthropoda; class Malacostraca; order Isopoda; family Cirolanidae; genus Bathynomus; species Bathynomus jamesi. The sequence goes on from JAJOZX010001619.1 coordinate 554,123, forward strand.
TAAGTAATATTAAATGCATTCTAATAATATTCAGTAGCTATTGTATCCATCTGGGATGAAAATACCATGAAGGCCATTTGGTATGGCTTCTTTAGTCTCAATTCTCGCGATTTCGGTAAAGGTTCTTCCGTCTAATATAACTAAAATGTGTGGATAATCCTTTCGGGTTTCCACAACGGTGATGAGTAAGACTCCATCTTCTTCGTCGGTAGAATGAGGTCTTGGTACAAATATGGGTTCTGAGGGGTACTGGTATTCAGATTCTTTCCATAATTGAATATGTTCTGTCTCTACGTCAATTTTGCAAACCTCGGAGAAAAATAGAAATTGTTTTTGTTAAATTGATGGACTTTGGTCTGTATAAAACTACTGATGACCAAGACCCAGACATAAATGTTTAAAAATCGATTAGATGCGTATGTTGATAGATTAGGTATAGTTTAAGGTAGTAAAATTAAGGTTTTTGTGGTTCGGAACCCGCGTAAAATTATAGGTCCCCTCCGCCACCACGAAGGACATGCGCAATACACAATTACAAACACGGTTAGGTAGACTAGCCATGAGTGGATCCTAGGATCTTTGTTAGTCTGAAATATTATAACATTATTATAAACAAGTGACATTAAACTAACCAAAAATTTCGGAAATTGTGAATTTTCATCGTCAATGCCAACTAAATTCTTGAAATTTCAAGGTAATTAGCCGGTAAATGAGTACAATAACTGATATTATTCATTTGGTTTCTTACCGAATTTTTATAATATCCTTGGTCAAAGCCTCCATTGCCATAAATAAAACGATAAGGTTTGCTTCTCCTTCCATTGTGGAAGGTTGGCATGTCGATGCCGGGTTCTGCGATGGTCATTGCTGAGACTTGGATGAAATCCCCTCGACTGTCTTTTCTGGCTCGCATTGCGGACGCAGAGCAGTTGGAAACTCTTACGAGTTCCTCTCCCTCTTGAAAGTCCTACAATGGATGGTCAGTTTAAGAAGAAATCGATTTAAATATTTTAGCTATTGATTCATTCGCAGGGCAGGTTCCGAGAGGTAGGACATGTTCGTAGGACGAACAGTATTACTAGCATATTTTAATCGCAGGTCAGGTTCTGAGAGGTAGGACATGTTCGTAAGAACAGTATTACTAGCATATTTTAATCGCAGGTCAGGTTCTGATAAGTAAGACATGTTCGTACGATAAACAGTATTACTAACATATTTTAATCGCAGCTCAGGTTCTGAGAGGTAAGACATGTTCGTAGGACGAACAATATTACTAGCATATTTTAATCGCATGTCAGGTTCTGATAAGAAAGACATGTTCGTACGAAAAACAGTATTACTAACATATTTTAATCGCAGCTCAGGTTCTAAGAGGTAGGATATGTTTGTAGGACGAACAGTATTACTAGCATATTTTAACTGATAAAAACCTTACCTGAATATCATCTATGAGTGGAAGAACAAATCTGTATAATTTAGATGGACTTTTTGAGTCAAATTCATTCGCTCGAACCTACAAAAAATTAAGCCTTTTAAAACAACCGTTTCAAAATTTTCATAAATGTCGATTCAAACTCCTAAAACTCTGAAGTATAATTAAAGTAAATAAGGATCAACGCCATCATTTAATTTGGTTAATTAATTCTATGAATATTGATATAAGCCATATTAAAACTTCCAGATAAAAAATCATTAATAAAATATATTAACTACTTTCAAACAACTGTTACAAATACATTTATATACTGGGTGATTCACCACTCGCTGGTAGCCCCAGAGTATCGCTAATACGATACTCTCTAGGGCTACCAGCGAGTGATCACCCTATATTTACGCATGTTTTCACATCGTAAATATCGCTGTGGTTTATTTTATTTCACTAAAATAAGAAGATCGGGAAAATTTCGCATATTTACGACGATTTCAGAGTGACATTAGTGACATTTATTGTTTTTTACCTTCTCAATGTAAAGTTTCCCAATGATGTCATGGTTCGGGTAAGCGATGAAGTCCATTACGATTTGTCCATTGTCCTCGTACGCATTGATGTGATGTAAAACGAAGAAAGCTTCATCACTAATATGTTTGGTCTTATGAACTTCTCCCGTCTTTTTGTTGACGATAATGAACTTTACCTGCGATGAAAGAGTCACGATTTGTATTTAATAATAAATAAAGTGATATTATTTATGAATAATTTCATAATTGTAATTAAAAGACCTGCTTCTAATGCGAAGAACGACTTCAGATAATTGTATTCCTTTGGTCTGCAAGAACAGCTTTTTAGATGTGCCACGTTGGCAAACACATATTTGTTTTACCATTTTCTCTATACTTATCATAATTACTGACTTGGAACAGTTAATTATATATATATATATATATATATATGGGATGAATTTCACAATTAAGCACGCAAAATGAATGAATGCTGCAAACCCACAAGGAAAAAGAAAAACGATTTCAAGGCCTTTCGTGTATTCAGAGCTACACCTCGTCAGAAAGAACCATTCCCTGACGAGGTGTAGCTCTGAATACACGAAAGGCCTTGGAATCGTTTTCTTTTTCCTTGTGGGTTTGCAGCATATATATATATATATATATATATATAGAGAGAGAGAGAGAGAGAGAGACACACACACACACACAGATTTACCAATTCTTGAGGATGCCATTCAAGGCACTCGTTAAGTGCTCTTCCTTTGACTTGAGAAGTAGCGAGTTTTAAGGCATTGATCATCAGAGGCTGCTCGAGGAAAATGAGGTAGTTTTCTGTAAGTGCGAAGGAGTGGATGTAACTGTAGCTCGCCTTCCACGACGAAGGAATGGTGGAGATACAGCGCGTGTTCAACCAAACGTCTTTCCCTTTGGGTAAGAAAAGGAGCGAGATTAAGGAATGCTTAATAATCAAATACAAAGAAGATCACTATAACGAATAACTTCTTTGCAAATGATGTCCGCCATCCCAATTCTGAGATGTACAAGCGAAGAAATATAAGCCACAGGAAATGTCCAGGAAGAAATGAAACGTTTTGTAAGCGATACAAACGTTTTATTAACATTTTATAAACGTTTCTGGCGTTTACTAAATGTCCAATTTCTTGCTGTGACATTTATAGTACGAATTTCGGATCTAACTTAAGGTCTTCATTAGGTGCGAGTGAAGACCTTAGAATTAGCCGAAAGCTTGTGTTTCTAATAAATCCAGTGCTTAGTGTGAGTTTCTTCCCTTACCTCAGCATTTCTTATTAACATGTACATTACAAGCGACGTTCGTATCATTTTATTAATTAACAAATACAGATACATTGTGTATCTTTGTTAATACTTTAAATACTTTTAATTAGTGATTAACGTTAAAAAAATATATGTTAAAACTTATACAGAGGATCATTCGGTAGGATTGGTATAGCGTACTGTAACCTAGTACTATAGCACAGTATAGCATGTATATTTTCTCTTAAACGATGCTTTAACTACAGAAAAATATGTTAAATTTAACAATAATAAGCATCCTATTGCGATATTTTTATTGCTTTCACTATTTACCACACATGTTTAACATTAGCGAGTAATTTTATTTTTATATTTGTTAATTTCTATTTTTAATTTAAAAATGTACATTATTAAAATTTATGACCATTCAAATGAATTTAGAACTTTAATTAATTTAAAATGGCAAAATTGACTTCCTTCATTACCTTGGTTGTTGAGACAAGGTGTCCTCTTCATGACATGGTATTTGGGACCTGAAAAAATGGTGATTCCAATGTTGTAAGATGTTCCTGTGTCATCCGTTAAAACGTGAGCTGTAGCGAAATTGATTCCAGCGATTTTGTGCATATCGATCTGTGGTGAGTGGACATAATAATAATTAAACGACTGTTGTTTAGGGGAGGTACCATCATTGCACCCAATAGAAATACTTTTGACTGTAACAGATCAGTAAACTGATCAGTAAACTGGATATTCAAAGATGAGTTAAGCATTATCATCATTTAAGTAAATACAAAATAATAGACAGTTTATCCAAGCGTAAAACGATAAGTAAAAACAAAAACTTGTATCTATGATATGAAGAAAATGGAGCGCAGGTAAAGCGCTGCCAATATTTGCCTCAAATATAAAACAAAGGAACTTAAACTTGCCTTTTCTCTCGTTTCCAAACTATTTGAATCTATTCTTCTCATATAACACGTCTCACTCGATACAAACACTTCGTTTTCCACTTTCATGATGTTGGCCTGAGCGTTGTCAGTCACACAACTTGAATCCTGCAGAGGAATTCAAGTAACAGTTAGAATCTTTGGTTTAGAATTTTCGTATGCTATATATATATATATATATATATACAGGGTGTCCGAGAATTATCTGTACAATTTTTGGCTGTTATTAAAAGTCAACCATGAAGTGTAGAAATTCCAGTTTGTCCCATTTTACAGAGAATCTCATTAAGTTTTTTCTAATACCACGTTTTGACAAGTTTTTTAGAAATGTACGCGGGTGACAGACATTGATGATTTAAAAGCAAGAATCACAGCTGCTATTGAGCGAATTGATGTGGATATGCTGCAGCGTACATGGCAACATTTGGAGTATCGATTGGATGTTTTGCGAATCACTAATGGTGCACATATCGAATGTTTGTAACAACGTTACTTTAATAAAAGAAACTTTTGAAAATACAGATTCTAAATAATCTTGTTTAAGAATTTTACGTGTGTTATCAAGAATTTTATTAAAAGATGAAATTGTACAGATAATGTTCGGACACACTGGAATTTCTAAAAAACTTGTCAAAACTTGGTATCAGAAAAACTTAATGAGATTCTCTGTAAAATGGGACAACACTGGAATTTCTACACTTCATGGTTGACTTTTAATAACAGCCAAAACTTGTACAGATAATTCTCGGACACCCTGTGTATATACTATATATATATATATATATATATATATATATATACAGGGTGGGCCGTAAGTTTCCATACATAGGAAAAATAAACATTTTGTTATGGACAACCATTTTTATTTATATAATATGCTCTACATGGTTGCCATTGTTTTGAAAACACATTTCAATACGTGTTCCCCACTGTTGATGAACACGCATTAGCACAGTTGACGTTATGCTTGTAATGGCGTTGGTGATACGTTCCTTTAGATGATTTATGTCTCGTATCTTTTCCTGATACACCATGGCCTTCAAGTGCCCCCAAAGATAGAAATCAAGGGGGGTGAGATCTGGGGATCTGGGAGGCCACTCCACAGGACCACGCCGACCAATCCAAGCATCCGGAAACTGCTGATCCAAATACCGACGCACGTGAAGACCATAATTTAAATTTTCCTATGTATGGAAACTTACGGCCCACCCTGTATATATATATATATATGAAAAAATTACCCCCCACCAGGGTTCGAATCCACCACCTCTTGAATAGAAGGTGAGGGCGCTAGCTACTACACGGGATAAACGTTAACGCAGCCTGTCATATATTTCAACAACCGAAGAAACGCATAACGCTTTCGCGTCCAGAGCCATTTTACGTGTTAACCCTCACGCACTCAAGGTAATGACCAGCATTTCCTCCAAACTAATCTGGTGCAACGTTGGGGTCCCATAAATAGAATATCATGCATTAAAAATCGTGCGTGTACATGCATGACACTCCATATACCTTTCAACCTCCCAAATGTTCCATGCGATGATTCCTCATTTCACGAAGGTCAGACTTGTCGCCCCTCCTATATATATATATATATATATATATATATATATATATAAAACCCGGATCCCTGCATGGTTAAGCTTAACCTTCCTATAATGTTTTTCCACAAAACCGGTCGCCTCTATGCGGTCATGTGTGCCAGAATGAAGGACAAACCACCACTTGTAGTTAAGAGAGGGTCACCTACTCGCCTCAGTCCTTATGAAATCCGTTTTTTCCTTCGGATACAATTTTTCGGATACGTTAAAGAATCCCAGACTCATTCAATGTCCGATTCCGTAAATCAAAGTTGAAATTATTTTTAACTTTTTCTTCCTAAACAGTAAATTTACCTACTGGAAAAGGGGATTATTTCTGATGTCAGTAAAACAGGATTGAGACAGTTCTACACGTTTTCCATTTATTTCATTTAATATGTCATAAAATAGATGAATTAAGAAAAGTCTTGGAACTAATAATCTCGAAGATCTTGGACCTTGATTTCGGCTCTCTCCTTCTACGATGGGGGTGAGGAGAGAGTATATTTGCGGACGCTCGACCTTAGTCACTCCTTCCTGCATATAAATAAGAATTGCTTCTAATGTATTCTGAATATATGTAGTAAGACACAAATATCAAATTCAACTACAAAGTACAATTTTTAAAAGCAGTATCCAGACACAAATATCTAAATGATTATATGTGAATTGTAATCCAGTAACTGTATTCCTTATTTACGTTCCATAACCATCTTCTTTATGAACATTTTGAACAAACCTCAAGTTGATGGAAAATTATCCTCTACTCGTACTACAGTATATGCAGTGTAACGCTGATATGCACCCAACCCTTTTCTATCACGAAAAACTGGTTTTTATATGTATGTACATATGCGTATGTATACCTGCACGCGTTAGTGTGCACTCAGTAACTTACAAAAGAAGAAACGAATCTCGAGAAAAGACTCTTGGTAGGATCCGGGAAAGACTTGGTACCAAACTCTGTGTAAACGGGTCTTCCAGCCTTGTGAGCCTTTTTGTACGCATCAGAATCGAGAAATTTCTTGCAGTATGTGACCTGTGTAGAGAATTAAAAAAAAATATGCAATCAAATGCAAATTTATACAACAAACACTTTTATTTTAAATGAAGTGATTTTTAAGGAAGTTTTTCATTAAGTACGTCCCACACAATTATAAGTTATTATTCAACAGCGCACTTCGTCAGGGAATGAGGGGATAGGCAAGAAGCCAAAAATCTCTCTACAGCATAAGCAAATTAGTAAGGAGGAACTAGTAAAAAATTAACAACTATTGATAAAAGGCAAAATGTATTTTAACAAGATGTCGTCCATTTTATACGTTCTCGAACTTATTAAATTATTTACAAAATAGATGAACGCACATTCTACAATGTTCCTTTCAATTATATCTTTATTTTTAACAAGAATTTTAGAACTCTCTCGATTAATATTATGATTCTATCTATACATATGGTTAAACAATGCATTACAATTATTTGCCGTCCTGCACGCATATTTGTGCTATTTTAATCTGATGTCAAAAATTTCTCCAATTTGATAAACTGAATCACATTGTTTACATCCAATCGAGCAGACACAGCCAGCAGCATTATCTGAGCTGTTCTTTATTAGATGAAATTTAACAGTATTTTTATATTTAAAGACTACACAAAGACAAAAACTTCTCACAACCTTCTATACATAGAAATATTATCTTCTTTTGTCTCAGATCACTCAAAAAGAAGTTTTAAAGACCATTTCTTATTTCTAAAGAAGTTAAGTATTTTTAAAAGAAGTTATTATATCGTCTGATAAGAGGCTTTGATAACCAAAAGAAGAAAAAGCTTCCCCTAGAATGCGAACTCAAAAAGAAGTTATAAGTTCTACATGCAGAAGGTTTTATTTTGAGTGCTCATTAATGCCAACTGTTTCAAGTAAGGTTGGAAGATGTTTAAATTTACCTGGTAAGGTAAGTTAAGGTTATTTTATGATCAAATTCCTTTTCAATTATACTATTATATATATACATACACAGACGTTTTAGCTTTGCTTAGAGAATTTTCTAAAAATAGAATAGGATAACATAGTTTAACACTAATGTTCATAATATTGCGTAACTAACCATTTTTAGTGTTTTGAGAAACATAGAAGAAAAAATAGATATTATCGAGCGGTGATAGTCAGAACAAAAATGAACAGGAGAGTTATTATTAGTAAACTTAAGAAAAACTTCAAATTCCTGTAAAATTTCCTTGGCTACTTTTCCAGGGTCAAGGTATTTTCTTCAACCTTTTTCCGTACCTGCCTCTGGCAGGGAGGGAGCGGAGGGTGGGGAGAGAGCCTTCTACTTTTCTATCCAGTTTTCTACTACTGCTAGCATAGTTGAAAGACAAAATTTTCCATGGCACCCGTTGCCATTGGTACCTCCTCGGTATGGGCCGCAAGGCCTTTTGAGGTACTTCTTTTCCTTGTAACTCCTTGTAACTCTCTTCTCTCTCTCTCTCTCTCTCTCTCTCTCTCTCTAGTTCGGGTTGGGCCTCGGTCACTAGTGGGGTTCCTCAGGGTTCCGTTTTGGGGCCACTGTTGTTTACCATTTACATAAATGATATCGACGGTGGCATCGTCAGTCGGATCGCCAAATTCGCTGATGACACCAAGCTTGGGGCCAATGTTGGGACGCCCGAAGCGATCGAGGAACTGCGTGCGGACCTAGGTAGGATAGGAGAGTGGTCCGAAAAATGGCAGATGCCGTTTAACTTGGGTAAATGCAAAGTGATGCACATTGGCTACGCCAATCCCAAGTCGGACTACTCGATGTTGGGCAGTAATATCGAGGTGACTGATTTAGAAAAGGACTCGGGTGTGCTAATTAGCAGCGACCTTAAGTTTACGAAACAGTGTGTAGAGGTGGAAAAGAAAGCCCAGAAACTATTGGGTTATATCAGGAGGCAATTTCAGTTTCGGAACAAGGAGATTGTGCTCTCACTGTACAATTCCCTTGTTCGGCCGTACCTGGAGTATGCTGTGCAGTTCTGGTCGCCCACCCTCAGGAAAGATATTGAGAGGCTGGAGCGAGTGCAGTCGAGGGCCACAGTTAATCCCTTCCGTTAGGCATATGGGTTACAATCGACGGTTACGCGCCCTGAACTTGTTTTCGCTTGAAACTCGGAGGCTGCGCGGTCAACTGATCGAGGTTTTCAAGCTCTTACGCGGGTTCAACGATGTCGATTTTAGAAGTATGTTTAGTTTAAATGATAACCCAACTCGTAACAATGGTTGGAAGTTGGATTTGAAAAGGTTTAGGACTAGTGTGTGTGGGAATTACTTTACGTATAAGATCTGTGACACATGGAACAGGTTACCTTCGGAAGTTGTGAACAGTTCCTCTGTGGATCAGTTCAAGAAAAGGTTAGACCAAATCTTGCACACTATTTGAGTGTGTAAAGACATTTAGGACCTCAGTCTGCGGAAATTTCTTTTCCTATAAAATAGTTAATATCTGGAACCAACTTCCCTCAGAGGTTGTTTCCAGTCAAAGTGTAAATCTGTTTAAAAATAGGCTAGACAAAGTACTAAACACACTCATAGTTTAAGATTAAAACCTCAGAAAACTCTGCAGGAGTTTGCTTGCTCGGTGTCTCTGTGAGCAAGCTAAATATAGTTATTTATATATTCTCCACTTTCCTGTAAAATTTCCTTGGCTACTTTTCCAGGGTCAAGGTATTTTCTTCAACCTTTTTCCGTACCTGCCTCTGGCAGGGAGGGAGCGGAGGGTGGGGAGAGAGCCTTCTACTTTTCTATCCAGTTTTCTACTACTGTTCGGATAGTTGAAAGAAAAATAAACTTTTACAAAATTTTCCCTGGCACCCGTTGCCATTGGTACCTCCTCGGTATGGGCCGCAAGGCCTTTTGAGGTACTTCTTTTCCTTGTAACTCCTTGTAACTCCTTGTAACTCTCTCTCTCTCTCTCTCTCTCTCTCTCTCTCTCTCTCTCTCCCAAGTCGGACTATTCGATGTTGGGCAGTAATATCGAGGTGACTGATTTAGAAAAGGACTTGGGTGTGCTAATTAGCAGCGACCTTAAGTTTACGAAACAGTGTGTAGAGGTGGAAAAGAAAGCCCAGAAACTATTAGGTTTATCAGGAGGCAATTTCAGTTTCGGAACAAGGAGATTGTGCTCTCACTGTACAATTCCCTTGTTCGGCCGCACCTGGAGTATGCTGTGCAGTTCTGGTCGCCCACCCTCAGGAAAGATATTGAGAGGCTGGAGCGAGTGCAGGCGAGGGCCACAAAGTTAATCCCTTCCGTTAGGCATATGGGCTACAATCGACGGTTACGCGCCCTGAACTTGTTTTCGCTTGAAACTCGGAGGCTGCGCGGTCAACTGATCGAGGTTTTCAAGCTCTTACGCGGGTTCAACGATGTCGATTTTAGAAGTATGTTTAGTTTAAATGATAACCCAACTCGCAACAATGGTTGGAAGTTGGATTTGAAACGGTTTAGGACTAGTGTGTGTGGGAATTACTTTACGTATAAGATCCGTGACACATGGAACAGGTTACCTTCGGAAGTTGTGAACAGTTCCTCTGTGGATCAGTTCAAGAAAAGGGTAGACGAAATCTTGCACACTATTTGAGTGTGTAAAGACATTTAGGACCTCAGTCTGCGGAAATTTCTTTTCCTATAAAATAGTTAATATCTGGAACCAACTTCCCTCAGAGGTTGTTTCCAGTCAAAGTGTAAATCTGTTTAAAAATAGGCTAGACAAAGTACTGAACACACTCATAGTTTAAGATTAAAACCTCAGAAAACTCTGCAGGAGTTCGCTTGCTCGGTGTCTCTGTGAGCAAGCTAAATCTAGAGCTATTTATATATTCTCCACTTTCCTGTAAAATTTCCTTGGCTACTTTTCCAGGGTCAAGGTATTTTCTTCAACCTTTTTCCGTACCTGCCTCTGGCAGGGAGGGAGCGGAGGGTGGGGAGAGAGCCTTCTACTTTACTATCCAGTTTTCTACTACTGCTAGGATAGTTGAAAGAAAAATAAACTTTTACAAAATTTTCCCTGGCTCCCGTTGCCATTGGTACCTCCTCGGTATGGGCCGCAAGGCCTTTTGAGGTACTTCTTTTCCTTGTAACTCCTTGTAACTCTCTCTCTCTCTCTCTCTCTCTCTCAGCATCAGAATACCAGGATATCGTTGCTATCACCGAGTCCTGGATTCATACTGATCGTAGGGACTACGTTGGGGAGTTCGAAATTCCCGGGTATAGAATGTTTCGCAAAGACCGCACCCGTGGGGAGGGGGGTGGGGTACTAATATACGTCAGGGATACGTTGAGTCCGGTTGACTGCCAGTTCCGATCGGAACGGGAGCTGCTTGGTGTCGATCTGAACGTGGGGGGGACGAACTATAGGTTAATCTTGGTGTACAGACCTCCGCATCTCCTCCTCGAGGAGGCTACAGCCCTGTACACCGAACTCAGTAGCCTGCTAGGTGATAGGGTGTGTGTAGTTTTAGGAGACTTCAACTGTCGCGGCATAAAGTGGGAAGACAGGACTGCTGATGCTGAAGGGAGGAGGCTAGTTGTCTTTGCTGATGAGAACTTCCTCACTCAGTGGGTCAACGAGCCTACACGAGGCGAAAGCGTTCTAGACTTAGTATTCACGACCGAAGACAACCTCGTCACTGGCCTCACCGTTGACGAATCGTTGGGCGGGAGTGATCACGGTCTGATTAGGTTCCGTGTGCGCGTCCCTCGGGTGAAGCATAGTAACTCGAGAGGCAGTAAGCTCGATCTCCGGCGGGCGGACTTTGTTAGCCTCAGGGATAGCGTAGGTGAGATGGGGTTAGAAGTCGGCGGCGATGTTGAGCGGGTGTGGAGTGCATTCCGGGACGAGTTTATGGTGCTGCAGTCTGCTGCCATACCCTCAAAACCAGTCACACCTGCTTCAACGCAGCCTAAGTGGTTCAATCGTGACATCGCTTTGGCTATCCGAAATAGGAAAGTAGCGTATACGAGGGCGAAGGCCAATCGTTCCCACGAGAACACTGAAGCGTATGTCCGCCTGTGTAGGGAAGTGAAGGCAAAGGTTAGACTAGCGAAACGTAACGAAGAACTACGGGTGGCAAGCCTCTGCAAGGGGAACCCTAAGGAGTTCTTCAGTTATGTTAATAGTAGAAAGCCCATTAGAAGCATGATAGGTCCACTAAAGGACCGAAGCGGCGTTCTGCGGACCTCTGACGCGGACATCGCTAATGTGCTTAATGAGTACTTTGCGGGAGTGTTCACCAGGGAGGATACCCGCGTCATCCCCGAGCCAGGCGTGAGGCACGAAGGTGCTGGCCTGGATAGTGTTCGATGTACCGCGACAGTCATCGCCGATAGAATAGACAAACTGAGCGCGTGTAAGGCTCCTGGGCCAGACCAGTTTCTCCCCAGAGTGTTGCGAGAAGTGCGCGACCAGGTGGCTCCCCACCTGGCTACAGTCTTCAACAAATCGTTGGAGATGGGCCAGGTGCCTGGTGACTGGAGGGAAGCCAACGTGACCCCTATCTTTAAGAAATGGGACCACGAAAGTCCAGGGAACTATCGTCCCATTAGTCTCACTTCAGTTGTAGGTAAATTATTAGAAGGGATAATAGCTGATAGGATCGTTGACCATTTGGATTCCTACAAGCTGCTTGGGGACTCCCAACATGGGTTTAATCGGCATAGGTCGTGTCTCACCAACTTGCTCGAGTTTTTCCACGTCATGTTGAGTGAGTACGATAAGAGTAGGGCGATTGATATACTTTATCTCGACTTTCAGAAAGCCTTTGATAAGGTACCTCACCGCCGGCTAATGGCGAAAGTGCGCGCGCTGGGTATCGGTGGGGAAATAGGTAGGTGGATTGAAAACTGGCTGAGGAATAGGCGGCAGAGGGTGGTAATTAAAGGGGCTAGTTCGGGTTGGGCCTCGGTCACTAGTGGGGTTCCTCAGGGTTCCGTTTTGGGGCCACTGTTGTTTATCATTTACATAATGATATCGACGGTGGCATCGTCAGTCGGATCGCCAAATTCGCTGATGACACCAAGCTTGGGCCAATGTTGGGACGCCCGAAGCGATCGAGGAACTGCGTGCAGACCTAGGTAGGATAGAAGAGTGGTCCGAAAAATGGCAAATGCCGTTTAACTTGGGTAAATGCAAAGTGATGCACATTGGCTACGCCAATCCCAAGTCGGACTACTCGATGTTGGGTAGTAATATCGAGGTGACTGATTTAGAAAAGGACTTGGGTGTGCTAATTAGCAGCGACCTTAAGTTTACGAAACAGTGTGTAGAGGTGGAAAAGAAAGCCCAGAAACTATTGGGTTATATCAGGAGGCAATTTCAGTTTCGGAACAAGGGGATTGTGCTCTCACTGTACAATTCCCTTGTTCGGCCGCACCTGGAGTATGCTGTGCAGTTCTGGTCGCCCACCCTCAGGAAAGATATTGAGAGGCTGGAGCGAGTGCAGGCGAGGGCCACAAAGTTAATCCCTTCCGTTAGGCATATGGGTTACAATCGACGGTTACGCGCCCTGAACTTGTTTTCGCTTGAAACTCGGAGGCTGCGCGGTCAACTGATCGAGGTTTTCAAGCTCTTACGCGGGTTCAACGATGTCGATTTTAGAAGTATGTTTAGTTTAAATGATAACCCAACTCGTAACAATGGTTGGAAGTTGGATTTGAAAAGGTTTAGGACTAGTGTGTGTGGGAATTACTTTACGTATAAGATCTGTGACACATGGAACAGGTTACCTTCGGAAGTTGTGAACAGTTCCTCTGTGGATCAGTTCAAGAAAAGGTTAGACCAAATCTTGCACACTATTTGAGTGTGTAGAAAATTTTCCCTGGCACCCGTTGCCATTGGTACCTCCTCGGTATGGGCCGCAAGGCCTTTTGAGGTACTTCTTTTCCTTGTAACTCTCTCTCTCTCTCTCCTCTCTCTCTCTCTCTCTCTATATATATATATATATAATATATATATATATATATATATATACCGGTACCAAACAAGATTGAAATTAACAATAGTAGGCAAAACTCTACTTTAAAAAAAATTCCACATATAAATTTGCTAACACATGTGAGAGAGGATTTTGCATCGCATCGCCAATCCAGATGACATAGCATAAAAATTATCTTCAAACTGAAATCTATAATCTTTGACGCAAAACTTAGTGAATTCAATAAGTGTCTTCTGTTTAGCAAGGAAAGAATACCTGAAATCTTATCTTTTCGGAAGACAGGCACGTAAAGCACGTTACGTTTAATTGCGAAATTCAGCATATACTACGTGTACAGTGTCCCATAAGTCCGGCATCATAGGAGAAATTCATATTTTTCTATTTCTACAAACCATAATTCATATTTTTCTCTTTCTACTGGCCATAATGTCTGTGAGCAAGGAAGAACGAATCTAGATAATTCTACTCGTAGGAAATCGGAATCAAAGAGAGGCCTTTGCTGAATTTAACAGACTGCATCCAGATCGCGAGCCAATAACACAGAGTTGTGTTAGCAGACTTGTTGCAAAGTTTAAGGAAACAGGATCCATAGAAGATAAACCACGCAGTGGACCTTCAAGGAGGTCCACTGACGATGATACAGCGACTGCTATCCTGGCTCATTTTAACAGAAGTCCCAATAAGTCTCTTCGGCGATTGTCCGCCGAGACAGGAGTGTCGAAAAGTAGCATCCATCGCATTCTTCAGGCTCACAAATGGCATCCATATACACTTCAGATCCTACAGAAATTAAGCGAAGATGATGATCCCGACCGGCGGATGGAATTTTGTGAATGGGCTACGGAACAATATGCTCGGGATGCCAATTTCCCGTCCACCATTCTGTTCAGTGACGAGGCTGTTTTTTATGGAAATGGTGAGGTAAATCGACAGAACACCCGCTACTGGTCTCAAAGCAACCCTCACTGGTATACCTCTTCAAAGGAACAAGGTGCATCTCGGGTGATGGTATGGTGTGGCATCTGGAAGGATCGCATCATAGGCCCCCTCTTTTTCGATGAACATGTCACTGGAGGCACCTACCTACGTATGTTCAAGGAAGAAGCATTTCCAAGTGTCTTGAACGAAGAAGGAAATTTCCCAACATGGTTCCAGCAAGACGGCGCTCCTGCACATTACAGCACCCAAGTAAGGGAATACCTGTACCAACAATTCCCTGGTCATTGGATAGGACGTCGAGGGCCTGTGGAATGGCCAGCTAGAAGCCCGGATCTCACACCACTAGATTTTTATCTCTGGGGCCACTTGAAAGGGCTGGTATACGCAGAGAAAATTAGGAGTGTTGAACATTTGCGGCAGCGCATTATTGGGGCATGTAACACCATTACTCTTGACATCATTCACCGTGTGCTTGCTGACTGGGTATCACGTCTGAATTTGTGTATTGAAAACAGTGGTGGACATATTGAGCACGTTCTGTAAATAAAAGCTTTTTTTTGCCTTTTTTTATTATTTTTCCTATGATGCCGGACTTATGGGACACCCTGTATATATGATAATAAAAACCCACTCTAATAGACAGTTTATTTCCACAACAGTTTCGATGCCCACTGGCATCCTCTTCGGGTGGATACAGAAAAACGAAGTGAAGTTTTTTGCAAAAGTCAGGGGTCAAAGGGTCATCATTACATAAATTATAAATTTTTAACTAAAAATTTTATAATTTCTAGTTAAAAAAAATTATAATTTATTTTTCAGTTAAAAATAGTGGCGGCCATAGAAAGGAAAAGATCTATTCTCTCTGGCTCCTTTGACTCCTGACTTTTGCGCCACCCTCTATATACAGTATATAGGCCTTATCTATAAAATTGGTTGTAAACAATCCATTTGATCTTGTGTTGAATTCGTTCAGAAAGGATTTAGACGAGAAGGGCAGCGTGCTAAAACGTGGGTAGTTTTCCCTTATAAATATGTATGCTCCTCTTACAAGTTTTATTTTTCAATTTATTTATATATATATATTTTTTTATATATTTTTTGTGACCTATATATCATTCAGGCATTAGCTATAAAATTTGACCTTGTGTTGAATTCGAGCAAAGTGCTAAAATTGGTAGTTTTCCTTACAAATTTGTATGCTCCTCCCACAATTTTTATTTCTATATTTATTATATACAGGATGTTTCAGGAGAAAAGGTCAATACTTCAGGAGGTGATAGTATCGGTCATTGTGAGAAAAAAGTTCATATGAACATGTGTCTAATTCTGAATGGTTACGGAGATAGAGCTGTTTGAATCTGATGCGCGCGCAGCTCTTCCTCCCCCTTCCCTCCCCTATAACCTTGAACCATGTAAGCTGTAATGTAAGCATGTAACATAAGCCAATCGACAGCTGACTGTTGTGAGTGACATTGTTTGGTGTTTGAAGCAGTGTTAAGAATGCCACACACCTTCACACATGCCGAATATGCAGATATCGTGTATGTCTACGGTTTTTACGATGGAAGTGCAACAGCTGCTGTTGCAGAATACCGTCGACGGTTTCCGAACCGCATAATTCCGGATCGAAGAGTGTTTACCAGGGTTTTCAACACATTGCGTGAGATTGGTACACTTCCTAGCGCTCATGTTTCATCTGAACGTGAAGATCAACACGATGTGGATGAAGTGGAAAACATTCTTCAGTTGGTAGAGCGTAGTCCTACTACTAGCTCACGAAGAATTTCTACACGTCTCGGTGTACCACACACAAGAGTATGGCGAACATTACGTGAGGAAGGCTTGCATCCATATCATGTACATCGTGTACAACACCTTCAACCAGGAGACGCTGCCATGCGACTGGAATTTTGTCATTGGGTAAATGCTAATCGCCGATTGCTTCGATTAATACTGTTCACCGATGAAGCTACTTTCACCCGTGACGGTATCAACAACACTCGTAACTCTCATCAGTGGTCAGACGAAAATCCAAATGCCACTGTGGAAACAAATTTTCAACATCGCTTCTCTGCCAATGTGTGGTGCGGTATCATCGATGATCAGCTGATTGGCCCTGCTACTTTAGCGAATCGTCTTACAGGACAAAGTTACCTAGAATTTCTGCAAAATGAATTGCCAGGACTATTGGAGGATGTTCCTTTGGCTACACGCGCTGGTATGTACTTTCAGCATGACGGAGCTCCTCCACATTCTACCCGTCTGGTGATGCAATACCTAAATCAAAAGTTCCCTGGTCGATGGATCGGCCGCGGTGGTCCCATTCAATGGCCACCAAGGTCTCCATACCTCTCTCCGTTAGATTATTGTTTGTGGGGGTGGATGAAAAGTCACGTTTACAAAAGAAAGGTGGATACACGAGACGAATTGCTCGCGCGCATTTTGGATGCTGCTGCCTGCATAAAAGAACATCAAGATCAATTCAGACGAACAACACGCGATCTTCGCACACGAGTTGCAAAGTGCATTGAGGTTGACGGTGGGATTTTCGAAAACGTATTGTAAACTGTAACAAATTTGTCATTTCTGTATCTGATACCATTCAAAATGCCAATGTTTAAACATTAAATGTTAGAAACAGTAATTGGTTTCTCTTTCTTGATTACCATTAACAATGCTTTTGTATTTGTAGATTCAAACAGCTCTATCTCCGTAACCATTCAGAATTAGACACATGTTCATATGAACTTTTTTTCTCACAATGACCGATACTATCACCTCCCGAAGTATTGACCTTTCCTCCTGAAACACCCTCTGTATATATATATACACAGTATATATATATATATATATATATATATATATTTTGTATATAGTCTTGAACTCTTTATTTACTTCAGTGTTCCTGAGGATGTCATTAGACGAAAGCGCTTGAGCACCATTCTGTTTCCTTTCCTTCGTGGTTTTATTCATCATAAATAAGTTATTTTCCACGTGTTACGTTCGCGAAATAATTTTCATATATATATATAATGTTGCGTTTAAAAAAAACCTACGCATGAAATACAGTAGTTGCGGAAAAAAGTTCGCTTAAAAACCTAAACTTTCTGAGAAGCATAAAAAATTACTAATTAGTAATGACTGGGTTTTGGTCTTGACATTTTAATAATATCACAAAAAAAATAAAAATATCCATATACAAAACCATAATATAACCAATAAAAAATAATTTCATGCTTTTCAAAAAAATGTCGTTTCATGGCGAACTTTTTTCCAGAGCTGTAAATTAGGCATTCGCTGAACGCAAATCCATTAAAAATACTATCGCATGTTGAAGGTCAACGGCGCACGTAATATATTCTATTACGCAACACTGTATAAAACAAATTACACAGGTTCCCCTCCCCCCCTCACCCCCCAACCAACTGCATTTCTTTTTCAATAAATAATTAACTACCCCGAAAAGCAAGACCATAATTTCCAGATTGGAACCCTCTACACCCAGCCCACCCAGAAATTTTTCTCCTTTGTTAACACTGTAAATATTTTACAAAATTAATTTACTTTAGAAAAAAATACATCAAAACACATAAAATTTATTAAAGTATTTTAAAAATTTACATTAAAAATTTAAATTTTAGCATTTAAGTATTTATTTATTTGAACGACCTTCTTTACAAAACGGGAAGTTGGAGACAAGCATTCCTTCAGAGCTAAAATTAAGACCCATTTTTATTTTTATTTACGACTAATAATGAGAATTGCTTGGGTTAAATATATTTATTTACAGTGTCCTTCGTATAGCGTAGAACTGTACTCTCAGTATATGTCAGTAAGTCTATACAGTAACCCTCCTCCCCGATTTACGCGCTCCCCATTTGCGCGTTTTCGGATTAACGCGGTCCAAAAATTATTTTTCTTTTTTTTTACACAATTGCATTGCATTTATTTATATAAAAAAAATAATATTTTTTGGACCGCGTTAATTCGAAAACGCGCAAATGGGGAGCGCGTAAATCAGGTGGTTACTGTATCGATCATCTCAGTGGAAATGAATAAATTATTAACGTAAATAAATAAAATAGAAATAAAATTATAATTTTTCAGTGAAATTAACAATTAAAAACCTTTGGTCGTTCATAAGAGTAAACAACAGCGTTTCGTCTTCTGTAGATTCTCCAAACAAACGGAAGGCGAACAAATGTTTACCTTACGAACAACCAAAGGACATTGTCCTATGAACGACATGCAGTCTTAAAAATACCTGATGGAGTACTTCTAAACTCGGAAAATGAGGAAATCTCAGGGAAATCCCATGTTAGCCACTTTATCAAGAATATGACGTTCCTTTTACTCGGAGAGAAAACCATATTATTGTGAAGAGAAAATGAGAGTCTTCATTGAGAGTAAGCAAGTAAGTCAATAAGTAAGCGCAGTGAGTTACAATAAGTACTTAAGACTTCGTTCTTACCTGGTTTTCTTTGAAGGAAAATTTGTACAAAATTGCGAGGCCGTCTAGCCAATGGTTACAGGTGAAGTTGTCTCCCATATCGAACTTCCCTGGACCTACTCTTATCAAATCTCCACGAAGCCATTCTGGCAAAGATCCTGCAAACAATAATTATTAAATAAATAAATAAAGGTCACCTATCGATTTGTGAATGATTGAGGTCCGTGGTGTAACGGTAGCGCATCCAACCGGCAATTGGAAGGCCTTGGGTTCGATTCCCGGGCGGTTCGCCTCATTTTTCATTTATTCGTTATTTCTCTTCCGCGTGTGCAGAAACGTTCCTTAATATTATGTCGTTTCTATTCATATATATATATATATATTTTTTTTTTTTTCTTATGCACGAAGGAGGGGCCAAGGGCGAATAATATATATATATATATTATTATGGCACTCTTGTAAAATTTAGCTTTAAATATTTTATATTATATAATAATAATATATCGTAATTGTAATGTGATATTTATTCATATTCAAATAAAGGTCAAAGTACCAAAACTTAATGGAATTCAGATTCACATTTAGTGTATAATATTCACTTTTTGGGGTGGGTAGTGGTCGGAGTGTCGGGGGTGGGGGGTGGGGGAGATCGATTACATGACAAGATTAGTCACATTTAAACAATTAATACGATTTCTTATTATTTATATTTTGATTTACTTTTCATGCTATTGAATATTTTTTTTTTTATTATTATTATTATTTTGGCGGAGTGGCACTAAGTGGTCAGGCACTGAATGGACAGTGCCTTAATTTAAGGAAATAATAAAACAGCTTTTGAGCGAATAAGAACAACCACATCCAAAGGCTAAATAAAAATAATAAATAAAAGCTTAAAAATGCAATAAAATGTAAACTAAATTAAAAAAAAAAAAAAATGCTTCCTGTTTGGCCGCCGAAGTGGAATCGTGTCTGGATCTCCTTACACTCAAAATTCTTTACGAGATTTCGTTCTGACCTTTCTCTAACCTTTCTCTAACCTTTCTAAATGGTTGGGGAAAAGGGGAGAAAGGAATATTCCTTAAATGAGATTGGGTTTTGGGGGAAGGGAGAAGACAGGTAGTCAATGTGACCATATTTGCATTAGTAAATATTAGACAAAAATATAGTTTATTATTTAATATGCTAATAACCATAAATACTTAAAAGGTATTTCGAGAGAATGGTCTTTTTAAAGGTTAATCAGTAAAAGTAAATCAAAATAACACAATCCTTGGTAACCTTGATTTTGCTTCCTCCCGAATTGTTCATTCTAACGAAGGTCAAGCTTGTTACCCCAGTTTAGAGACCTACAGCTTAACGGGAAATCCGAATCACGTCACACCACGGGTAGTTAGAAATTACAAAATCCTCTCCCGGACTCGATCTGAACACGACTTCCCGATCAGCTGCCTAGCGTCTTAACCACTAGGCCAGTGGTTCCCAACCTTTTCACCACAAAGGACCCCTTTTATTTTTATTTTTTTCCCACGGACCCCATGTTTTTGAAAGATTCCGTCTACCAAACAAACTGTTTTTATTAACTAATAATTAACTCGTTTTCTCATTTTTCACTATCAAATAAAGGACACATAAGAGAGTATGCAATTAAAATACAGCCTATTAAATAAAGTATTAATAATTCCAGCCAAGAGCAAGGAAACTTGAAATTTTAGCCTAAGCGCCCTTATCGTGGGTAAATGTACGATTTCTATTGGAACCTCTCGAAATATTGAAAGCTCACGGACCCCCAGTACTACCTTCGCGGACCCCCAGGGGTCCGGGGACCCCAGGTTGGGAACCACTGCACTAGGCCATCCAGAGTACCCATTTATCTACCAACCTATTTTTTTATAGAAGGATAAACAGCTAGGTAAGCTGCACGCCGCCTGCTCTAGCCAAGAATCGAACTCGGGGACGGCAGATTCGTAGTCGTCAACGATGCTAACCACTACACCACCAAGCCTATATATATATATATATATTTTATTTTTATATTTGCGTGTGTGTGTATATATATATATATATATATATATATATATATATATATATATATGAATAGAAACGACATAAGTGTTAAGGAACGTTTCTGCACACTTATGTCGTTTCTATTCATTTATATACTGCGCGGTCATTGCAGTTATATGCATATATATATATATATATATATATATATATCCGTGGTTCGGATCCCACGTAAAGCTGTAGGTCCCCTCCGTCATATGACCTTAGATGTTGCGAAGGAGGTTAAACAACCCCAATTAAAAAAAAAAAATATATATATATATATATATATATATCGACTTAATTGGGCCGTAGCCAATATAATTTATAGTAAACACCACATCTGTTTTGACCATTTAATTTCCTTATATAACAACTCTTTTGAAGTTATTTATATCCCATTCATTATTCTCATTTTTTTTAGTTACCTTGAAAATCCCTTCTCTTCTTAGCTCCATTAAAAAGTATCTCAAAGATATGTTTAGTTTTAGCCGAAAGCTAAAAATTAACCTTGAATTTCAAGGTTTGACCTCAGAATGTCTTGGGCTAAAAGGATAGGTAAATCCCGAGTGGTAGGAGTACCTCAAGGCACGCTCATTAGCCTCACTCAATTAAAACCCAAAAAAAATGTCTCAGACTAATGTTTAAATCGACGAATACACTCTTATCCACATTTATCAAAGCAGATAATGTAACTGCATTTTTACTTTACATAATTTATCATAAAATATGATAAAAGGTACAGCCGAGGAACGCAGTTCATGTCATGGGTATTTTCATATTGATGTCAAAATATGGACGACAGACGAATCATATAATATATATATATATATTAGTGATGTAGCGGATGTCATTTTTTTCACATCCGCGGATGCGGATGCGGATGAGGATGTTTGATTTCAACATCTGCGGATGCGGATGCGGATGTCTACATTTTCGTTATTTTTTAGGATATATTCGAGATTTGTTGTGTTTAACGTATATAATAAGTTATTATATAGAGAGAGCTGTAGCTATAATGTAGTATAATTGATTAATTGTACAATAATTGCTGTACTTTTCTCTGAACATATAAAATAATATCAAGCATCTAACTAATATAGAAATCAATTAGTGAATTCGTCTGCAAATAAATTCGTTATATTTTGTTGAGTTTCAGCCACAATTAGAAACCATAATTGTGTTACCAGGATGCGGGACGTGAACCCAACTCAAATGCACCCCACCGACCTCTTTCCCCAACCTCCTCCACCCTTAAGAAAGAGATCTTTAATTAGCTTGATAACTATTTATATTAAGTTTAAAGTTTTATTAGGCATATTTATAAATGAGTAATTAAAATAAAGTAAACTAAGATGTTCATCGTTTAATGTTCAAACTTAATTATAGGAAGGTTATGCTTAAGGAACATTAATTTTTCTGCCTTTTCTGCTGCCAGTCTGTTTCTCTTTTCATCATATATTAATCCAACACTGCTAAATAATCTCTCGCTTGGTACGTTTGTTGGAGGACAGGCTAAATGTTTCCTTGCAAGTTTACTCAAGTATGGATAGATATTCTGCGTATTTTTCCACCAACTAATAGGATTGTCACATGCAGCCAGGCGTTTTTCTTGGTGATAGCTCTCGATCATTTTTACTACATCTTTTGACATCGCGTAGGTCTCGTCATTGCTGCTTGACTCAAGAAACTGAGAGACAGATTCTGTGATAGATTTGCTTGTTGAAGGTGTTGGTTCTGTCACTGAAACTTTTATTCTTTTGGTGGGTGGCGAAGCGACAGATTCAAGAGATTGAAGCTCTTCAACTGCTTTGCCAAGTGATGATTTAACTCGTTCTAATGTACTAGGTGAAAATAACTTAGCTTTGTAACGTGGATCTAAGTAGGTTGCAAGAGAGTAACTTCATACAAGAACAGCCTTTCGTCTTGTCGCTTGCATCACTTTTGCGCACAATGAACTAGTTCTATTAATATAGTAGAATTTGATAATTTCCGCTTATTAATGACGTTTATCTCAACGGTCCACATCCGCACGACATCCGCAGTCCAAAGTGCGGATGCGGACGCGGATGTGGATGCAAGAAAATGTGCGGATGTTCCGCGGATGCGGATGCGGATGCGGATGTGACCTACATCACTAATATATATATATATATATATATATATATATAATATATATATATATATAATATATATATATGGCTTTGTACCTGACTACTTGACTGTTAAACCTTTACTATGCAATTACATATGTAAATTGCATTTCTTTTAAAAGTTATAAATGTTTTAAAATTCAAGGTTATCATTTTAACCTCATATACTAAAATCAGTACATTACTGCAGAGTGAGAACATCAGGTTAAGAGGATATAAATGAGAATTATTATTATATAGATACATCTGTGAATTTTTTAAGATATGGGATTGATCTGCAATGGTTCGGAATTCGGGCTTCTAGGAAACAGCATCATCCTTCCTTGCTCCCTGGTCTTCTTTTATGTCTCCTTTGTTTTAATCAATATACATTTCTTTTAATCCTTTTTCGTTTTCTGTAGGAAAACTAAAATCTTGAATTATTATTTCCTGATAGTTGAGCTCTGTAAAGTTTTTATCACGACTTTTTTTTTAAATTTCAATTACGGTGTCGCAGAATTTGTTGATCGGAGAATTTGGGAGTCAGCTATTAGTATCATTGCTAAGTTTCCATGTTCAAGTGTTAATAATAATGAGCAAGCATAAGTTATACGCATTTATTTAACTTTTTTATAAGATTTTTGTCATATTTTTTTTTATTTATGTGTATGGTATATCATAGCTTTTTCCTTTTATCAGTGTTTGTATGCACGCAATTTCATCCATGCATTTCATCGAGTTTTTATATGCTTATCATTTATTTCGTTTCGATAGTATTTGGTCCCTTTTTCGTATGCGCATTGCTGACGGATTATCCCCCATTTTGTTTGTTTACTTAATCTGTTTATTTTTTATTCTCTATCTCCTTTATGTTCTCTGCTCCTCGCGACTTTCTTCGTTCTTTTCCGCTTCTATGTCTGTTATATTTGTATCATCATCCTTTAAACTATTCTCATTATAAATTACAACAAAAGGAATTCGTGTTTTTTATACAAAAGACAGAATAAATTAATTCTTTACATTTGTTTTACACTTGAGAAGAGACATATTTTATCATCATTTGTTCGGTAGATTAAAATTAAGAAGATAAACATTACATCTCATGATGGTTGCCTGTTACAAATATATGTTCTGTAAATGTGTAATATGTAAATATGCTGTTGAAAGTGATTGTTAAATGCCATGTTATGTGATTTAGAAATGCAGTTTTAAAGACTCTCTGGCTTACGTTTCAGTAAATTATGTGAAGCGTAAGAATGTATCCATTTATCTGCTCTCAAGACGTAAACAAGAATTTGCGAGTCTGACAGTAAGTCTGCAGAAATTTATCAGAGACCTTTTCTGGTTTTAAATTAGTGAGGATTAAGATACTGTTACCACTTTAAATTTACCTGCAGTATCTCTCTGTTCCTAAGCCATTCTAAGGTTAAATTTCGAGGTTCAAGGTTAATTTTTAGCTCTCGATTAAAACTAAATGTAAATCTGAGATATTTTTATCGTTAACGCAATGCAAATGTGGTCACATTGACCCTCCCCCGTCTACCCCCAATCCCAGTCTTGTTTAAGGAATACTCCCCCACACTTTCCTTCGCACCGTTTAGGAAGAAGGTTATGCATCGTTTATGTCCCAAAAAGGCCAGAACGTTGGAAGGTTTCCAATGCAAGGAGAGACACGATCCCACTTCGTCCAGAGAGGAAGCATTAATTTATTTCGTTTTTTAGTTATTACAGTTTTAATCTTCTTTTTATTACTTTTAGCCTTTGAGTGTCGTCGTTCTCGTCTGCCCAATAGATGTCCCACTAATTCCTTAAATTAAGGCACTGATCACTCAGTGCCTGGCCACCCAGTGCTGTCAAAATTTTATTTGACAGCATAAAAAATAAAGTAAAATGCGAATGACAATAAATCGTATAAATTGTTTGAAAAGTATTCAAACTTGTCATTAAACTAACCTTATTGATCAGTAAATTGGATTCTTAAAACAGCGAATATTTAACACCAAATGTTAATATAAATTCCATTAAATTCTGATGTTTTAATCACCATTTGAATCTGAATAAATAGTATGTATGCAGCAAACAAAGGTTTCCGGCAACCTTCTATACAGAGAAATATTATCTTCTTTTGTCTCAAATCACTTAAAAAGAAGTTTCGAAGACCATTCCTTCTATCTAAAGAAGTTATGTATCATTAAAAGAAGTATTATATCATCCGAGAAGAAGCTTTGATGCCCAAAAGAAGGAAAAACTTCCCCTATACAATGCACCTTCAAAAAGAAGTTATAAGTTCTAAATTTAGGAAGTTTATTTTTATGTATTTGTAATTGCATCATATTCGTGAGAACGTGAGGCTACGTATAACCTTGATATGACATTGAGTTGCTTTTTATTTGAGTTAAGCAATTTCTCAATAAAAAAAACTAAAATTGTGTACAGGATAAAGATAAAGATTGGCTCTTAAATAAATTAGATTATTTAAAAAGGAATATAAATTTATATATTAGAATATTTAGATATTAGAAATGGGTTGTAAAAGAATTATAGTATACTGCACCACTCTAAATGGGTACTGGACGTTTGATTATAGCCTATATTTGAAACGTCTACTCGACATCTCAAAATGAACTTAGCTTTGTGAAATGAATAATAGCTATTTTGAAATTTTTACTACTTCTAGATATTTAAAATATCTGAAAAAGATGATTAAATGTTTCAGATATATAAAGGCGTAGAAATTAAACATTCCATTTGTATAATAATGCGCATTAGGGTAAAAAATATTTCGAAATTGGGAGCTATTGAAGAATAGGGACCCCAGCCTTCTTTAGTTAGGCTTATAAGGCTAACTAACGAAAATATCACGACCTAACCTAACCAATCGTTAGGTTAACTGTACGCCCTTGACGATTGGTTAGGTTAGGTCATGATATTTTCGTTAGTTAGCCTTATAAAGCTAACTAAAGAAGGCTGGGGTCCCTATTCTTCAATAGCTCCC
Organism: Bathynomus jamesi; assembly: GCA_023014485.1. Classification (NCBI taxonomy): domain Eukaryota; kingdom Metazoa; phylum Arthropoda; class Malacostraca; order Isopoda; family Cirolanidae; genus Bathynomus; species Bathynomus jamesi. Next base: position 580,402 of record JAJOZX010001619.1, read on the forward strand.
GAAATTGTGACGCAATTTAGTTGTGTTTGTATTTATAGGCTATCTCGTAAGAGGAAAGGACAATTATTATACAGGGTGTACATAAAGTCAGGATCTATTTTTGTGAAGCACTTGGAAATTATATGGAATTCAATCATAAAATGATAAAGTGGTAACATTTATTAAATAATTAAGAGTAGGATTCGACGTGACGCCCATCAGTATCCCTGCACAGCTCAAATCGTTCCGCAGCATTTCTAAACACATTCTGGAGCATTTGCGGGGTTATGTTATCTGCAGCAGTTCGTATACGTGTACGTAAGTTTTCAAGACTCGTAATCTTCGTCTGATAGACGTACGATTTGATAAAGCCCCATGCAAAGAAATCTAAAGGGGTTAAATCTGGTGATCTCGCTGGCCAAGGTCTGTTGCTTCCGCGTCCGATCCAGCGATTTGGAAAACGTCCATTTAGATAATCCTGAACAATTTTGGCATAGTGACAAGGAGCACCATCATCTTGATAGACGACGGGATAGGATTGTTAGTACCGTCGTCTATCAACATGATGGTGCTCCTTGTCACTATGCCAAAATTGTTCAGGATTATCTAAATGGACGTTTTCCAAATCGCTGGATCGGACGCGGAAGCAACAGACCTTGGCCAGCGAGATCACCAGATTTAACCCCTTTAGATTTCTTTGCATGGGGCTTTATCAAATCGTACGTCTATCAGACGAAGATTACGAGTCTTGAAAACTTACGTACACGTATACGAACTGCTGCAGATAACATAACCCCGCAAATGCTCCAGAATGTGTTTAGAAATGCTGTGGAACGATTTGAGCTGTGCAGGGATACTGATGGGCGTCACGTCGAATCCTTCTCTTAATTATTTAATAAATGTTACCACTCTATCATTTTATGATTGAATTCCATATAATTTCCAAGTGCTTCACAAAAATAGATCCTGACTTTATGTACACCCGGTATTTGCGCATTTATTCATTTATTCCATGTAGGCTAAAATCTTCCGAATGTCTTTCATGCATTTATTCATTTTAGTTATTCAGTTAAGCCTTGGCTAGTAAAGTCTTTCAAGCTTAAAAACCAGTTTGTAACTCTAAACCCTAAGCCTAGCCTTAGAACTAGGCCTCTTGATATACGGTAGGCCAATCCTAGGTTCTATCTCTAAGTTAGACAGCTTATACTTGAGAAAAGACACTGACAAATTAGAAAGAGTTCGGGATCACCTGAAGATCAGGGCCCCCAGCCTTCTTTAGTTAGCTTTATAAGGCTAACTAACGAAAATATCACGACCTAACCTAACCAATCGTCAAGGGCGTACAGGTGACCTAACGATTGGTTAAGTTAGGTCGTGATATTTTCGTTAGTTAGCCTTATAAGGCTAACTAGAGAAGGCTGGGGGCCCTGATCTTCAGGTGATCCAGAGTTCGGGTTAGTGCAACCAAAATTAATCCAGAACTGAGAAGTAAAATATCTGAGAAAAATTTAACTGAACTAGATATATATATATTCATTTGAAAAGCGTCCACTTATAAGAGAATTAATTCGAGTATTTAAAAGTGATAAGTCACTTTGATAATGTAAATTACAGAAGTTATTTGATAGCGATAGAGAATCAGTTACAAGAAGAAATGGATATAAATTAAAAGTCAAAAGTTATTAAGAAAAATGCTCTTAAGCAGATCTTTACATATAAACTTAAATTTATACTTAAACTTAAACTCTAAATTTTCATGCATTAGACATTTCATTGTTAGACAATTCGGATCACATGAAGATCAGGGCCCCAGCCTTCTTTAGTTAGCTTTATAAGGCTAACTAACGAAAATATCGCGACCTAACCTAACCAATCGTTAGGTCAACTGTACGCCCTTGACGATTGGTTAGGTTAGGTCGTGATATTTTCGTTAGTTAGCCTGAGCCTAGCCTTATAAAGCTAACTAAAGAAGGCTAGGGGCCCTGAGCTTCAGGTGGTCCGACACTTCATTAGACATTTCATTATTAGACAATTCATTAGACGTTTCACCGTTAGACAATTCATTAAACATTTCCGATCACCTGAAGTGAAGATCAGAGCCCCCATGTATTCTTGTTTTTTGCTTTGCCTTTACAGTACCAAATATAACAATAAATTAAATTGAATGTACGGTTAGGTCAACTGTACGCCCTTAACGATTGGTTAGGTTAAGTCGTGATATTTTGGTTAGTTTTAACGAAGATATCATTTGGTAATTGAGCTGGGGGCCCTGATCTTCAGGTGATCCAACATTTCAAATTAGCCTTTTCGGACCTTTTCCAGTTTGTGTACCGTTTTTCATATAATTTATTTTTGATTGGTCATACAACCGCCGTCGATTATAACAACTTTTTAAGAGAGGTAAGTTCTTGATAACCTAACGTAACCTAACGTAACCTAACCTAACCTAACCTTCTGTTTTACTCTATGCTGTGCCTAACAGAAGCAAAGAAACACTAGAAAGTTGCATAAAAGCCAACATTGTAGAAAACGGTACATAAACTGGAAAACGTCCGCCTTTTCAATTGTTCCAAAATTGGGACAATTTAGACATTTCAAATGACTTACTGAAATGTTTAACAAAATGTTTAACAAAATGTTTAATTTCTGTGAAATGTCTAATGTATAAGACATTTCAAAATTCACAAAATTAGGACAATTAAATGTTTAACGAAACGTTTGCTTCTATTGAGAGTGAGGAATATCTTTACCTTTAAAATTTACAGTCTGAATTTACGTGCACATTATACAGTGTCTCACAGTGGATTTACGCATCAATATTTAGGCCTTAAAAACTTTCCTCTCTCTCTCTCTCTCTCTCTCTCTCTCTCTCTATATATATATATATATAGATATATATATATATATATATATATATATATATATGTTAAACACAGACCGTGCATGGAACAAGGAGCTCTTCTGGGAAAATTAAATCCACTATAGTCCGAATAAGTAATGGTAAATGACAAATACCATAGTTTTTCTCTTTCATAATGCTAGCCCGACGTGGGCAACGGGTCTCTCGCAAAGAGGTCCCATAAATATAGCTTCCCTCACCAGCTATCTGCAAAGCAGACAGGATCCAGCTTTGGGACGTGGATCTAGGGTTTAAAGCAAGCCTAGTCCCACTACATTCAGAACCTCTATATAAGTAAAAGACTCGTTGCATTCACGTCGGATTGCCCACGTCGGGCTAGCATTATGAAAAAGAAAAACTATGGTATTTGTCATTTACCATTACTTATTCGGACTATAGTGGATTTAATTTTCCCAGAAGAGTTCCTTGTTCCATGCACGGTCTGTGTTTAACATATAAGTTTCTCAGGGGACCATTCTGAGTTTGTGTGTATAATATATATATATATATATGAATAGAAACGACGTAAATAAGGAGCGTCTCTGCACACGGGGAAGAGAAATAACGAATAAATGAAAATGAGGCGAACCGCCCGGGAATCGAACCCAAGGCCTTCCAATTGCCGGTTGGATGCGCTACCATTACACCACGGACCTCGATCAATCATAAATCGAAATTCTCCTACATAGGGCAGAAACCAATGCCCTGAGAGGGCACCCTCGCAAATCGTGAATATGTGCATTTAACTGCAATGACCACGCAGTATATAAATGAATAGAAACGACGTAAATAAGGAGCGTCTCTGCACACGGGGAAGAGAAATAACGAATAAATGAAAAATGAGGCGAACCGCCGGGGAATCGAACCCAAGGCCTTCCAATTGCCGGTTGGATGCGCTACCATTACACCACGGACCTCGATCAATCATAAATCGAAATTCTCCTACATAGGGCAGAAACCAATGCCCTGAGAGGGCACCCTCGCAAATCGTGAATATGTGCATTTAACTGCAATGACCACGCAGTATATAAATGAATAGAAACGACGTGGTGTAATGGTAGCGCATCCAACCGGCAATTGGAAGGCCTTGGGTTCGATTCCCGGGCGGTTCGCCTCATTTTTCATTTATTCGTTATTTCTCTTCCCCGTGTGCAGAGACGCTCCTTATTTACGTCGTTTCTATTCATTTATATACTGCGTGGTCATTGCAGTTAAATGCATATATATATATATATATATATATATATATATATTATATATATATATATATATTTATATAAAAGCCTATATAAACCTACGTAGGAGGGTGAAGTCCTTAATTGGATCAGCCAAACGTGAAGAAGAAGCTAGAGTTGCCTCACTCTGTAAAGTTAACCCTAAAGAATTTTTTGCCCATGTTAATAGCAGAAAGCCAATTAAAAATTCTGTAGGCCCACTTAAAGACAGAAATGGCGTACTGAAATTCGGTGATAAAGATATAGCTAATATGTTAAACGAGTTCTTCGTTACAGTCCTCACGAAAGAAGACACAATAGAAGTGCCAAGTCCTCGGATTACATATGACGGTGACGATCCCGTAAAGACCATAAGTTTTACGAGAAATGAGGTGCAGCAATTAATTGATAAGATGAACAAATACAAATCGCCTGGCCCCGACTTATTTCTTCCAAGGGTATTAAAAGAGGTTAGCCACAATGTTGTTGACGACTTAGTAACCATATTCAAACAATCAATCGAGTTAGGGAAAGTTCCAACCGACTGGAAGTTAGCAAATGTAACACCAATCTTTAAAAAGGGTGATAGGGAAAATCCTTGTAATTACCGCCCGATCAGTTTAACATCAGTTGTCGGCAAACTGTTGGAATCTAACATTACAAAACGTATTGTGTATCACCTTGAATCTAACAATCTGATTTTTTATTCTCAACATGGATTTAGGCGACATAGATCCTGTCTGCCAAACCTGTTGGCGTTTTTCCATTATATGCATACACTGTACGATGCAAGTAGGGCAATAGATATAGTGTATCTCGACTTTCAAAAAGCCTTTGACAAAGTCCCTCACGCGAGATTGATGGCTAAAGTCAAAGGACTAGGAATCACCGGGCTCACTTCCAACTGGATTGAGGATTGGTTAAAAGATAGAAAGCAGAGAGTGGTAATAAATGGAGTGGCTTCGGAGTGGGCGCCCGTCACCAGTGGTGTCCCACAGGGTTCCGTTCTGGGTCATTTACTTTTTATCATCTATATTAGGGATATAGACGTCGGGCTTCTAAGTACAATCTCCAAATTTGCAGACGATACGAAATTAGGAAGTAGTGTAGGTACTGAGGAGGGCGTAAGAACGCTTCAGAACGATCTTGACAGGTTGGGTGAATGGTCTGCTACTTGGCAGATGCCATTCAACTTGGACAAATGTAAGGTAATGCACATAGGTTATAAAAACCCGAAGACCGATTACTCTCTCTTGGGAAGGAACTTGACTGAGACCGATCTAGAGAAAGACTTAGGAGTCTATATCAACAACGATCTGAAACCGTCGAAGTACTGTGCAGAAGTCGAAAAGAGGGCCTTAAAAATATTAGGTTATATTAAAAGACAGTTTCAGTTTCGAAACAAGGAGACTGTAATGTATCTTTATAATTCACTAGTCAGACCTCAACTGGAATACTGTGCGTAGTTTTGGTCTCCATCCCTCAGGAAGGACAGAGAAAGGTTAGAAAGAGTACGAGCAAGGGCTACAAAATTGATCTCTTCAATGAGAATGCAAAGCTACCAACGGAGATTGGAGCGCCTAAATCTGTTTACCTTAGAGACGAGGAGGTTGCGGGGTCAGCTTATTCAAGTCTTCAAAATGCTCAATGGAATAGACAGGGTAGATTACAGAAACTTATTCTCACTTAATGCCAATCCGACAAGAAATAATGGGTTTAAACTGGAACTAAAGACATTTAGGACCTCTGTCTGCGGGAATTTCTTTTCCTATAAAATAATTAATATCTGGAACCAACTTCCCTCAGAAGTTTTTTCCAGTCAAAGTGTAAATGTGTTTAAAAATAGGCTAGACAAAGTACTAAATACTCTCATAGTTTAAGACTAAAACATAACATAACTCTGCAGGAGTTCGCTTGCAATGTGTCTCTGTGAGCATGCTAAATATAGAGCTATTTATATATTCTCCACTTTCCTGTAAAATTTCTTTGGCTACTTTTCCAGGGTCAAGGTATTTTCTTCAACCTTTTTCCGTACCTGCCTCTGGCAGGGTGGGAGCGGAGGGTGGGGAAATAGCCTTCTACTTTTCTATCCAGTTTTCTACTACTGCTAGGATAGTTGAAAGAAAAATAAACTTGTTTAATAACAGGAACCTCCCAGAGTGGACCGGAAGGTCTTTGAGGCTTCCTCTTGTCCTTGTAACTCCTTGTAACTCTCTCTCTCTCTCTCTCTCTCTCTCTCTCTCTCTCTCTCTCTCTCTCTCGGGACAAATTCTCAAAACGTATATCATTTTTTCTCCATCACAAAATTTCTCAAAGGACAAGGAAAAACCACATGCTCTAACTTGACCTAACTGAGTTTTATTTAACCTAACTTAACTGGCCATCGTCTAACATAACATAACGTAGTTCTACCTGACTTATAACCTAATTTAACTACACCTACAGTGTTTTCGTTTACAAAGACAGCTGTTGGAAGTTGATCATAGACGATAAAATCTGAGCAAAAATTTTAGGGACACCATTTCGAGTAAAGATTTATACGAGTTTTCGTCGTGTCGTTAAAAGTGAAATATTTCCAAAATTATACGAACATACATGAAAATACCAAGATTTAGTTATTTATTCACAGTATTTGTGTTTTAACAATCACGAATTACCTTTTTATCAGATATTATATGCTCGTGTTTTTATTATTACATCATTGTGAAGTTAAACCCTATTTGAGAGAGTAAAATTTTTAATTTTGCTGCATAGGATACTAGTACTACTAAAAAATATTATTATTATTATTATTATTTCTCAAATTTTATTGGATAACTACTTTTGACTAGTTGAAGTCACCACTAAGAATAATATATATATATATATATATATATATACTGTGTATATATATGTATATACTGTGTGTATATATATATATATATATATATATATATATATATATATATATATATATGATTATCCTAAACGCACTATTCCCTGTCCTGAACCAAAAAAATAAACTTCCTCGTTCGAAGTATTTATTATATAAAAAAAAATGTGCGTATAATTAAATTCTTCCTGTTTCACAACAAATTATATACACGAAATCCTACGCCTACAAATATTACGCCCTCAAATCATATTTAACTCTCAACCACTATCGCGGGGTCAGGAAGGACCCCACTCATTTAAATTTTATGTGACCAAGAAATTAAGATAATGGTTGAGGGTTAACTCTAGTATTAATTCAATATTGAAATTTTAGGAATTCTGATAACGCTTTTATGGGCCGCCTGTATTTATCAGTTTAAGAATTACTACAGAACTTTTTTTATTTGCGCGTAAGCAAGCAAGCAGCAATAAGGAACAAATTATAGCAGTCGCGCGTATTCTTCTCACACAAAAGCTTCATTGTCATAAAGGTAAGGAAATTGTTTATTTTTTATTTTATTTTATTTTTATTTTCTAAATTATCTTTTTTATTATATAATTTTTGCCTTTTTTTTTTTTTTTTAATGCAATTTTCAAAGAAATTCAGTTGTAAATTTTGTACACCTTTTTATTTTTTTAATTTAAATGGTAATTTAAAATTTGCTTTTCTACTTTTTAAAAGTATTTAACCCCCTACCGGCGAATGAGTCGAATACGTACGGTTTCAAATATACGCATTCAGAAACGCGTTTGGCGTTAAAGGGTTAATTACTAAATTTTTTTGCATAATTCAATTATTTTTCTGTTTAATTCATGATACATTTATGTTATTGGTTGGTTATGGAACAATATTCTATTACAATATTTAGCCAGCGTTCATAGCTCAGTGAATATAACGCTGTTTTTCCTATATGCGAAGACACTGAAGTCGTGGGTTCGAGTCCCGATCATGTTGGTAATAATGATACTGGAGTTAGCGCAATGGACCGCATTAGTTGGTTTGAGCGCTGTGCCAATTCCTACCCTCCCTGATTGATTATTAGCGCATTATTATTTACTTTACCTAAAACTGAGGGTTAAATGAAGTTAATCTTACCTTTGATCGTTGTTTTCACAGGTGTAATTTGCTCTGTGGCGTTGACGAAATTCTGACTGAAGAGTTCCATCGCTCTGTATTCCTTCCCAATTTACCACCGACGAACGTATTAGACTTCACAGTCTTTTATATGTTAGCTGCAGTTTTGTCTTTTCTGATAGTTCTTCTTCAATTGTTGAAGACGAGTTAACCAGTTTTATTTAAAACCAGTCTTCTCTAACCACTTGCTCGGTTCTTGTTCCAAGAAGGTTAAAAACTACGCTTTAATATTATTGTTTACGTTGGAAATAGCTGAAGGAAATTGGAAGCGAGTGAACTCAAAATTCAGGAGATAAAGAGCAGAGTCCTCCCTATCCGACGACTGAACGACCACTGAATGAAACTAAGTCGGGAGGGAGCTAAAATATATTTAAGCACCAGAAATGTCTCGTGACTTAGCCTTAACGAACTCAAGGTTACTTCCTGTTTGTTCTTTGAAGTCTCTCGGTATGAATTATGTTTTTATACTCATAAGATGTGTTATGCAAATATCTTCAGGTGTGTATATATAATGATGTTCTAGCTGCAAAACAGTTCTCACAGTTGAATATAAATGATAGAGTAATTAATCACGTCAGTTAAGCATAGATTGAGTCACTGGCAGTTCAAAACAAATTATTGTACAATTATGAGGTAAAAAACAATAGATAAATTATATAATTTCGCGACTCTTATTCATATATTTTTATTTTTAAATTCGAACCAAGGTTCGAAGATTCTATATCTAGTATTTGGCTTGCTTTTTTTTGTGGTTTTCGTTCGGTATTCCCAAGCTAATTCAAGGACTCCATAAATTTTAGACGTTGTTTGAAAAAACTACTTTCTCTCACGAGATAAAAATGACTCAGGTAGGTTGTTGTTGTTGTTTTTTATACTAAAAATTTGTTATCCTCAAAATTATTATTTGTTTTTTCAAAATTGTTTTTTTCGAGTTTTTTTGTATTTTCAGATTTTTTTTATTCGCAAAATTCCACACAAATTTTTCTTTCTTGTCCTCAAATTCAAATATATTTTCTGGAATTCATTTACATTTAAAATTACTTGGGCTGAAATTTATTTCTCCTTAAAATGGTAAAAGTCCTCAAAATCCTCAAAGTTTATCTTCTGGACGTGACCACGTTCCAAAATGTTGTGTTCATCATCAATCTGCAAAAAGAAAATATATATATATATATAAATATGCAGGTAAAATCATTATGGCAAAATAACATCTCAAAAGGCATACCAATGATAAAAAATAATGCTATCATGATAAAAAAAAGACAAAACATAATGATAAAAAATACCATGATGATAAAAAAATATTAGTGATAAAACTAGTACCCCCAGGTCCACATTTGCATGTGAAATACCCTAAAAAAAAATTAAAGAACTACACAAAAACTGTCTTTGAAAATATCATAAAACCAAATGGGACGATACAGTTTTTATAGTCTGAGTTTCAAATCATTGCTTGCATAATCATCTCATCAATTGTTTATATGTACACCCATATATATATTATATATATATATATATATATAGCTGAAGGAAATTGGAAGCGAGTGAACTCCAAATAAAGAGAGAGAGAGGCAGAGAGACAGACAGACAGACGGACAGACATAGGGTGATTACAAAGTCCTTGTACAACTTTAAACTTTAATAACATTTGATGTTCACATTATAGAAAAACTGTAAATGGCATATGAAAACATAATCATTACAGTTTTTCTTTATTTTATTTCAGGTCGCATCATATCAGGCGCAGATGCTGAAACTGATTGAAAATGGAGACAGTAGAAGAAAAGATTAACTGTGTTTTATGAATAGCAGAATTGAAGTCTATAACAGCTGTGAGAAGAAAATTCACTGTTCATTACCAGAAAGAAGTACCACATGGGAACTCACTTAACAATTGGATGAAAATGTTTATAGAAACTGGGTTAGTGAATGACCGACCTCGATCCGGGAAGTCTTAAATCAGTGAGGAGACTGTGGCCGTCGTTCAGGAAGCATTTGAGAGGAGTCCACGGAAATCGTTGCGACGTGCATCCGCTGAACTAAACATCCCACAATCAACATTGCGCAAAATTCTCAAAGTGAAATTGTTTGAACATGTGTACAAGGTTCAGTTGGTTCAAATGTCACTGGAAGATGACTGTCATGCAAGGTTAGATTTCTGTGAACAGTTCCAATCAAAAATCAAGAATTCACCTGTGTTTCTGGGCAAGTTAACATTTTCTAATGAGGCAACATTCTACATCAGTGGAAAAGTCAGCCGCCACAATTGCCGCATTTGGGAGACAGAGAAACCTTACGAAATCTGACAACATGAAAGCGACTCACCAAAAATCAATGTTTGGTGTACTCTCAGAAAGTGATGCATCATTGATCCTTTCTTTTTATGAAGAACCAACAGTCATTGGTGAACGTTGCCTTGCATTGTTGCAGAATTTGTTTATCCCTGAACTAAGTAAGACGGTGCTCCCTGCCACTATGCTTTCAGTATGTAACAGTTCTTGAATGAAGTCTCTCCAGCCAAGTGGACCGGGAGAAGTGGACCAATTGCTTATCCACCTCGTTCACCTGCCCTGTCCCCATTGGACTACTTTTCACGGGACATGTTAAAAGTATCGCTTACTCATCAAACCCACATTCTTCGGACGAACGTATGACCATGATCACAAATGCCGTTCGTGAAATCATTCAGAAAAAACTGGAGAATGTTTTCAGGTCTTTGAAAAACCGGATTGAACGATGTATCGAGAAAGATGGCGGTTATAGTGAGGTCTAGAAATTTGTAATGTAGTGTGTTAAAAACTTTAATAATTATGCTTTCTTATGCTGTGTACAGGGTTTCTATCATGTGTACATAAAAAATTATTAAAGTTTAAAGAGTTGTGCAAGGGCGTTGTAGTCACCCTGTGTGTGTGTATATATATATATATATATATTACGCAATTATTTACATTAAGTATTATTAACTTAATACAGGACAGGAAATGCATAAAATCAGTTAAAACTAGGAAGGAAGGAACGATCCTGCACATTTTTGGCAATTCTTTTATCTCGTTCCAAACACATTTGGAAAATTTTGCTTAAATCTGAAAAGAAATATTTGTATGTAGAGACATTTTTCTTTGGTTTCATATCGTAAAAACAATTTGAATTTAACCTTTCAATGACTCAGAAATTGCGAATTAATTTTTTAATTTTAACATGTTTAAGTAACTTAGCAGGAAATACTCGTACTGTGGATTCCTTACAAAGTATCTGTTAAAAAATATTTTCATATATATATATATATACTGTATATGGATACCGTAATGAAATTGACTGGATTCTTTGGATCTGATATATTTGCATGTCGGTTATAAATAGATATAGAGTGTAACATATTTGTGGATAGTAGTCTATTATGACTTGATCATCTGGATCCAGAGATTCTATCTTTAGTTTTAAATTGATAATTAATTAGTTTTGTAAAAATTGGTCGTTGCCAATGTACAGGCGGCGCTAGGTAAACTCGGTACCGGTCAACTCGGTACTAGGACAACTCGGTACTAGGACAACTCGGTACTAGGACAACTCGGTACTAGGACAACTCGGTATGCATGTTGATATGTCGGTTATACCAGTAGACGAAAAGTAGAAATAAATACAAGTAATACAAGTTACAAATTTATTTTCAGATAAAAGTTAAAATATTAAAAAAAAATTCCAATACATAAAATCAATGAAAATATAAATATGGATGATTATAATTTTAAATTATGAGCAATACTTCTAATAAAATGGAGCTTTCTATTAGGATCATATGTTTCTATTGTATTTAACACCCGACGATGGCAATCTTTGTACTTTTTTTTCTGGTCTGACCCATCACCCCGCATCAAGTGAATCATTTTCGTTCTAGCAATCACTTCCTCTCGTTTCAGGGTATTAACAAGGTTCCAAATGTTGGGGTGATTGTAGCCGTCTTTGTTTAATGCAGAATGAAATGCTTCTAAGTTATTCGTTGTACGAGCCATGGATGCTTTGGTTCTTTCTAAAACATTCTATAGGGGAATAGGAAAAGGGGGCTCCAATCGTCTTCTTCGTTGACCACGACCTCTTTCTGCTCCAATGTAGTTGTTTTCAAAATAAGACACCAGTTCCTGGGGTATGTCATCGTCATCAACAAGTTCTTCAAATCCTGCGATAACGTCAATAACGGGCAGAAAAGCAAGGGCAAGAAAGCACCGAATTTTCAAACTGAATTCGTCGTCTTCGTGGTATCTAACTTTAAATCCTTCTTGTACGACCCGTCTATAAACATTTTGTCCAGATGGAACAAACAGCCTGATAAGTTTGTATTAGGAAATATATGCAAAACACTATTTTGAGCAGCTTTTTCAAAATCCATTATGATAGTTTCCGGTTCTTCGTTTTGCAGTAGTTCCTTCACTTTGCCAAAAAGCATGCTGTGTGTGTTTTCGCTTTTATCTGAAAGTAACGCAAACATTCGGGGTACACTGAAATTACCGCTCTGAATATGCAACACGTACAGTTGATGAAATATACTTGGACAACTCTTGAATGTGCCATCCGCTGCCCAATTCTTGAAAGTTTTCATGTCCTCAAGAGCTTGGTCGGTTCCAAATATTAAAATTCGTTTCTGATCAGCACATCCACTGTCAAACTGTAGAAATTTCGCACCACATTCTAGGTGGGAATATTCAGGAGGGATAGCGAACTCGACATTCGTTTGAGGGATGCGAGGGTAATTTGTTTCATTTTGTCTCCAACGTCTGATGTTACGTGCAATGTTTGTAAGTGGAGGAAGCTCTGCTACTGCACATTCATTCAAATTAGTTACTTCAGTTCCGATGAGTGTTCGAGGAGTATCTCGGGTCGAAGCTGACTTTTTTTTAATGGTTGTCACAACAGCCTTAGATGTCACTATTCCAGCAGTTGAGCTATGGGTATGGTCTCCAACTTTCTTAAGTATTTCACATTCTTCACCAGTTGTATGCACACGGGCATTGCAAGAACGAATCTCACACCTCCAGTATTGTTTTGAACCATCCAAATTTTGCTTATGTTTGTCGTATATATAATTAAGATCATCCACCAACTTCTTCTCACCTCTTTGTGATAAAATAATTTTGCTCGACATTATGAATGAGGGATATGAACTTAAATTTAAACTCCAGGCGTGAAATTAAACTAACGATAATAACTATACAAAACAAATAAACTGATCGCTTCCAATCTGTCTACACGAAGAAAGTGAATGCGCGAACGCAAAAAAAGACAACAATGTTGCCTCCATTAATATATCTGGGCGGACCAAAGAATAATCCGCGCAACAAAAGTAGTTCCTTTTAACCAATCAACTATTAACTATTTATCAAATGGTTTATACAAACTTCAGTGTCATAATATTTAAACTAACAATAATAACTGAACAAAAACAAATAAACCAATCAATTATTAACTATTTTATCATAACTATTTATCAAATAGTTTTTACAAACTTCAGTGTCACAATATTTAAACTAACCCATTTATATATCTGGGCGGAGCACAGAATAATCTGCGCTACAAAAGTAGTAGTACCGAGTTGTCTTAGTACCGAGTTGACCTAGTACCGAGTTTTCCGGTACCGAGTTGTCCGGTACCGAGTTTTCCAGTACCGAGTTATCCAGTACCGAGTTATCCGGACACCGTACAGGCAGTTTTTACATAGTGGAGCCACCGCGATGGGCCGAAGTGGCCCCTAGTGTGCCCACTATAAAAATTTCTTATGTTCTTGTGGTTCGGAACCCATGTAAAATTGTAGGTCCCCTCCGCCACCACGGAGGACATGCACAATACACAATTACGAACACAGTTAGGTAAACCAGCCATGAGTAGATCCTAGGGTCTTTGTTGGTCTGAAACATTATAACATTATATATATAATTTATATATATATATATATATATATATATATATATATATATATATATATATCATTTAACTATGCAATGACCACGCAGTATATAAATGAATAGAAACGACGTAAATAAGGAGCGTCTCTGCACACGGGGAAAAGAAATAACGAATAAATGAAAAATGAGGCGAACCGCCCGGGAATCGAACCCAGGGCCTTCCAATTGCCGGTTGGATGCGCTACCATTACACTACGGACCTCGATCAATCATAAATCGAAATTCTCCTACATAGGCAGAAACCAATGCCCTGAGAGGGCACCCTCGCAAATCGTGAATATGTGCATTTAACTGCAATGACCACGCAGTATATAAATGAATAGAAACGACGTAAATAAGGAGCGTCTCTGCACACGGTTCCCGGGGCGGTTCGCCTCATTTTTCATTTATTCGTTATTTCTCTTCCCCGTGTGCAGAGACGCTCCTTATTTACGTCGTTTCTATTCATTTATATACTGCGTGGTCATTGCAGTTAAATGCACATATTCACGATTTGCGAGGGTGCCCTCTCAGGGCATTGGTTTCTGCCCTATGTAGGAGAATTTCGATTTATGATTGATCGAGGTCCGTAGTGTAATGGTAGCGCATCCAACCGGCAATTGGAAGGCCCTGGGTTCGATTCCCGGGCGGTTCGCCTCATTTTTCACTTATTCGTTATTTCTCTTCCCCGTGTGCAGAGACGCTCCATATTTACGTCGTTTCTATTCATATATATATATATATATATATACTGAAATAACTCGCAGGAAAAATGTAATATCTAATCTGAGTACTTTCTAGTTTCCCTGAAGAGGAGTTGAAATATGTTCGAAAGTACTCGTTTTTAATGTTTTACTTTTCCTGCGAGTTATTTCACATTAAAGAAGTTCACGAGTTTAATGTGAATCTCAGCCTTATATATAAATATATATAAATATATATAAATATATATATATATATATATATATATATATATATTATATATATATATATATATATATATATATAATGCGCTGCTTCAAGTGGTCTGTGTTTCGGATCTTCAGACCATACACAATGGCTTTGAGGTGTCCCTAGAAGTAAAAGTCCAGCGGTGTCAGGTCGGGGTACCAGGGAGGCCACTCCACTGGACCACGACGACCAAGCCAACACCCTGGAAATTATTGTAATAACAATTTCCGATCATTTCCTATGTTTCTGAACTTTTGACTCACCCTGTATACTTGTTTCAAATGAAATGAAGCCATGTCATGCTTGTTATTAAAACTATATTTATAATGTATATTACATCATCCAGGCAAAAGTTTCATGGCCAATTATGCTTCTTGACCCACACGTTAATCTCCAATTCCTTTCAAAACCTTTTACATCCAGTGACGAAGCAGTAAATGCGAAGAACTTACATAAAACACCCGAATTCTTTATGCAAATTAACTTTCAAACTTTCAAATAACCGGAACAAAGTTTTGCAAAGGCAGAGCAAGCAATATATTATGTGCTCACAAATTTGCAATGTTGTTTAATTCAATAATAGCTATTTCTATAATGTTTACATAAATTCCCTAAGATTGATTATCTAACAGCCACTTGAGCGTTCTTCTCGATGTGTGGTGTGTGTGTGTGTGTGTGTGTGTGTGTCAGGGTTGGCACCAAAGTGAGTGACCCGGTCTTCCCCACCTGAGTTTTTTTTTTTTTTTTTAACACTTAAAAACCGGCTATTTTTTCTACTTAACTGGGTTTTTTTCAAATAGTGCTTTTAATCACAAATATTCAGGTTAATTTGAACTTAACCATGCATAAAACATTTAGTTATTTATAAATAATTACCAATAAATTAAAATAATTCATGTATTCATCACTGTGCATTGGAATATTTTAATATAATGCTTTAATGGATAAAAACTTAAGAATTGAATGTACCAATTTGCTGAAAATGAACTGGCTTTAGTGAATTATAGATCCTCATCTCCCGCACTCTGCTTGGTTTTAAAAAAACTATTATACATTACCAAAGATAATTTTATTTTAAAAATAACCCTATATCTAGCTTCATTAGCACAACAAAATTAAAAAGTTTTAGTTCATTTTAAGCCATTCAATCACTCATTTTTTACAAAATAATTGTTCTTTTATTAAACACTTTATAATCTTATATTTTAAGGTACTTTAAGGTAGCTACTTTACTTTTACTTTATGATAATTTGTACATCCTAGAACTACACCCTTGAGTATGCACACAACGTTCTTTCTTCCCCAGATTCTCTATAATTTTATATATATATTGAGTTTATAATTTATGGTGTAATTGTAGGCTGCTTTAAAATGTACCTTAAAACATAATACAAGATAATGCTCTAAAATTAATTCAAATCTTTCTGTGATTCATCTGATGTCTACTTTTCCTGTTGAATGGAGTTAGTTAAAAACAATCATCATGCACATTATAAGCATATATAATCTTATATTAAGAAGCTATTATGATATTTTACTTGGAAAAACCCAGTTTAAGTTTAATAATTTGTAAAAATAATGATTGATACACTCTCTGTTGATTATAGTAAGTGAAAATCAATCATCATTAACATTTATAGAGCATATAATTTTTTTATTCTTTGCTTTTATACTATTATATGATACAATTTCGAAAAAACCCAGTTTTGCCCGGGTTTTTTTTTGTAAAAAAACAAAAAACCCGGGTGGGTTGGGCTTTTTTTTTTAAAAGTGGGGGTTTTTGCCAACCCTGGTGTGTGTGGTGTGTGTGTGTGTGTGTGTGTGTGTTATAAAAATGGGTAACATTAATTAGTTTTTAATTTTAGGCTTCGTTTTATAGTTACGTCAATTGTTTTTCGTTTACACTCTATCATCCCGAGACGAACCCATGCAAGTATGGTTCTGTAGATGAACTATGTACTTATGATTTTTTGTGTGTTCTGTTCTTTGTTTCCAAACCATTATTTCTTTTAGGTAAAATTTAACGACACTTATGTTGGTCCTTATAAATACATATTCGCAATAAAACACGTTGAAGCAAGTGATGTCGAAATACCCTTGTAAGAATAGCGTTGGCCTCACAATTTTATCAAAGGAATGTCGTTTTCAAAGCACAATAATAAAGGATGTGTCCCTTGGCATCTCTCTCTCGTCTCTCTCTCTCTCTCTCTCTCTCTCTCTCTCTCTCTTTCCTTATTATATATATGAAAATGAAAAAGTTTAATGGTAGCCTAATACTCCATATGACAAATAGTAATAATACAAACTGATAAAATCTAATTAAAATACAAGTATTAAGGACAGAAATACAGATAATGAAAACTATGTAGCGATGTCGAAGTTAAGTATAGCTACGGACAAACGTTTTCATACCATAAATGCCACAGTTTAGATAACGTATGGCAGGACTGATGCATAGCTCGGATAATTGGGTTGACTGACTTCTTAATTCCTTTCATTAAACTGTATTGAGCACGTCTTGTTGCCTCCGGGAAGCTCGGGACATTGTGGCTGGCAAACACTTGCGAAGCAGAGCATGTCGGGGGTAACTTATGTAGGCTGCCCATAAACAAATAAACATATAAATATACATATGTACACATGTAGGTATATATATATATATATATATATACACACACACTCAGCACTCTGGGTATGAATACATGGAAGGTCACTGTGACTACATGACTCGCAAACCCATCTCATCCTCATGTAAAGGCAAATTTCTTGAAGTTTTTTCTTCATAAACATCGTGATATTCATCTTTTTAACTTTTTTTTTTTTTTCATATAGACACCTACAATATAAAGCACCTATTTCATAAGGAGTAAAATGCACCTTAGATTTGTGCCCTCTCTTACAGGGGGGGGGGGGGGGGGGGGGGTCATAGAATTTTTATTACTTTGTTTTTTATTCTTTCAATCATTTAACACATCTACAACAAATTCAAACTTACTCTACACAAACTGGAACAAAAAACTCAGAGCATTTTAACGATGATGCCACGCGGTACAAACCTGTACATTGGTTACAATGTTTATCATCATCATATACTGCAATATGTTTGTGGAATATACTAGAAATAATGTATATAATGTGTGTATATATATATATATATATATATATATACACGGTGAACCAAAAGTAGGTGGACAGTAGGTTGAATACGGTTTGTGTTATATTATATTATAACTATGGTGTTCATTATAACTATGGTGTTTGTGTTTTATTATATTAAATATTATAACTAAATTTATTTAAATTTTATTTTGTATTATAGTATACAAAAAAATTAAATATGTATTCTCAAAATAAACGTTATCATTTACTGTCCACCTACATTTGGTTCACCCATATATATATATCAGTGGCGACTCGTGGTATAAATGTATGGGGGTGCGATTTCATAAAATTTATAATTTTTAGAATTGTAGTACATAAACAATCACATGGTGCTTCCGTACGGTACTTATATGTCAAAAGAAGCCATAAATTTGTATTAAAAAAATATTTTAATAAAATATAAAAATAATTGTTGAATAAATTTGACTATAATAAATTTGACTATAATAATGTACCACTGTACGACAACACGGACTCACAATAGGCTAGTGCGAATCCAACTGCCGCTCACAAGAGTACTGTACTTGTATTAACATATGCGGCTATGCCAGACGTACAATTCTAGTTAATTACAAATAAGTAATAATTTTAATAAAATACATATAAATGGCTTATATCATTATTACTGAAGTAACTATTAGTAAAAATAAAGTTATTATAAAAAAAATTCGCGATTGTACTTATATTTTCATTACAACAGTAAAATATAATTTATATTTACTTGAGCGAAAAATCTATCGCTCCATTCGGCTGCAATATTATTTTGTATTCAAACAGCGGTACGCTATTTGAAGCTATCTATAAGTTTAGAATATTATGTACTGTATGAAGGCTTACTCAAAATGCCTCATGAATCATGATATGCCACATGAATTTTTAAAATATATTTCAAGAATATTTATTTTAAATCTTAAAATTAATATATTTTTTATCTGTTAAATTAATATTTATCGTTTCAAGCAAGGGGGAGCGACCGCTCCATCGCTCCTATACGCCAGTCGCCACTGATATATATATATATATATATATATATATATACAGTATATATATGTATATATATATATAACTTATATATATATATATATATTATATATATATATATATATATATATATATATATATATATAATGTATTATGTATATAATGCAACAGTGTTGTGTGATTAGCATAATTATCCTGTCATCATAATTCTACAATGTTTGTATGATATTTAAAGAGCTATGTAAGTCATTTCAATACATTATATTTATTAAGTACCCTACAGGTGGACAAAAAGTCTGAGCACCCTCTCAAACTAAAAGAGTGTACATGAAAGAAAGAATTTATTACATATTAACATTTTTAACATTTAATTTAGTTTTTAATTTACTAAAATGCGAAAAATTAGATACGTACATATAAAATATGTAAAAATTAGATATATAAATATTTTGAGGGGGTACACAGACTTTTTTCCCACCCTGTATAATAACTTATGTCATGGCAACGTTTAAACTTAATTCCTTATCGCCTGATTTACTGTAATTATAAATTCATAACAAAGACGTTTATGATATATTTTTTTAGTAAACACTTTTTATATTTTTAAAAATAATTTATAATATTTGTTCCTCAACTGGTAATTTACTTCCCGCACAATTCTCTAAATTTTTGTTGTTACTACAGGGTGTCTCAAAAGTCACTGTGCACTTATGTGTGTATATACTTATACACTGTGTATATATGTATATATATACAGTATATATATATATATATACAGCAGTGGCGACTGGCGTATAGGAGCGATGGAGCGGTCGCTCCCCCTTGCTTGAAACGATAAATATTAATTTAACAGATAAAAAATATATTAATTTTAAGATATTAAAATAAATATTCTTGAAATATATTTTAAAAATTCATGTGGCATATCATGATTCATGAGGCATTTTGAGTAAGCCTTCATACAGTACATAATATTCTAAACTTATAGATAGCTTCAAATAGCGTACCGCTGTTTGAATACAAAATAATATTGCAGCCGAATGGAGCGATAGATTTTTCGCTCAAGTAAATATAAATTATATTTTACTGTTGTAATGAAAATATAAGTACAATCGCGAATTTTTTTTATAATAACTTTATTTTTACTAATAGTTACTTCAGTAATAATGATATAAGCCATTTATATGTATTTTATTAAAATTATTACTTATTTGTAATTAACTAGAATTGTACGTCTGGCATAGCCGCATATGTTAATACAAGAACAGTACTCTTGTGAGCGGCAGTTGGATTCGCACTAGCCTATTGTGAGTCCGTGTTGTCGTACAGTGGTACATTATTATAGTCAAATTTATTATAGTCAAATTTATTCAACAATTATTTTTATATTTTATTAAAATATTTTTTTAATACAAATTTATGGCTTCTTTTGACATATAAGTACCGTACGGAAGCACCATGTGATTGTTTATGTACTACAATTCTAAAAATTATAAATTTTATGAAATCGCACCCCCATACATTTATACCACGAGTCGCCACTGATATACAGTATATATCAGTGGCGACTGGCGTATAGGAGCGATGGAGCGGTCGCTCCCCCTTGCTTGAAACGATAAATATTAATTTAACAGATAAAAAATATATTAATTTTAAGATATTAAAAAAAATATTCTTGAAATATATTTTAAAAATTCATGTGGCATATCATGATTCATGAGACATTTTGAGTAAGCCTTCAATACAGTACATAATATTCTAAACTTATAGCATAGCTTCAAACAGCGTACCGCTGTTTGAATACAAAATAATATTGCAGTCGAATAGAGCGATAGATTTTTCGCTCAAGTAAATATAAATTATATTTTACTGTTGTAATGAAAATATAAGTACAATCGCGAATTTTTTTTATAATAATAACTTTATTTTTACTAATAGTTACTTCAGTAATAATGATATAAGCCATTTATATGTATTTTATTGAAATTATTACTTATTTGTAATTAACTAGAATTGTACGTCTGGCATAGCCGCATATGTTAATACAAGTACTCTTTTGAGCGGCAGTTGGATTCGCGCTAGCTATTGTGAGTCCGTGTTGTCGTACAATTTTATGAAATCGCACCCCCATACATTTATACCACGAGTCGCCACTGGTATATATATATATATATATATATATATATGTGTGTGTGGGGGGGGGGATGAATTTCACAATTAAACACGTGAAATGAATGAATGATGCAAACCCACAAAGAAAATGAAAAATTATTCCAAGGCCTTTCCCTGACGAGGTCTACTTCTGAATACACGAAGAGCCTTGGAATCATTTTTCTTTTTCCTTATGGGTTTCCATCATATATACATATATATCTATATTTAAAAATTGTAATGACTGATGATGCGAAATTTGAAACACAAAATAAGATAGCAATAAACAGAGCAAAGAGAATAACTGGACAGATAGTGAGAACCTTTAAACGAAGGGATAGGAATATAATGATTCCTTTACTGAAAACACTGATCATACCCAAATTGGAATACTGCTCGGTCCTAACATGCCCATATAAAAGAGAAGACTTTAGACAACTAGAAGGGATTCAGAAAAGCTTCACAGCCAAGATCAATGGGTGCAAAGAACTAAATTACTGGGAAAGGTTACGCGAATTAAACCTATATTCAATGGAAAGGAGAAGAGAGAGATACATCATTATTTACACTTGGAAAATAATGGAGAAACTTGCTCCAAATCTCACTCTGAACCCTATAACTCCCCAAACAACAGTGGAACGTAGAAAAGGAAGACTGTGTCGTGTTCTCAAATTAAAGTCGAGACAGGGAACATCCTTAACCCTGAAAGAAAATAGTTTTGTTGTGAGAGAACCAAGACTGTTTAATCAGCTACCAAAAGAACTAAGGAACACGAGTGGTGTTGCGATGGACATCTTCAAAAGAAGATTAGACGTCTGGCTCAGAACAATCCCAGATGAGCCGGGCGTACCTGGCTATGTATGGTGGAGAGTACAAGAAACCAACTTTCTACTTCACCAGGCCAACTCGAGAGGAGGGGCGACAAGCTTGACCTTCGTGAAATGAGGAATCATCGCGCGGAACATTTAAAAGGTTGAAAGGTGTGTGTGTGTGTGTATATATATATATATATATATATATAGCGAGAGAGAGAGAGAGAGCGAGAGGGGTGTGCACATGGACTTTTGAGACACCCTGTAGTTGGTAAAACTTCAAAATATGAATTAATATCACGTAGCCATTAGCAAAGGATGTGAGGATATTAATTACTACAAATTTTGGGGTCGTTTAACATTCTTTGTAATTGCAAAGTTTACGTGACGAAGGGGACCTAAAACTTTACATACGATCCGAACCACGGGTCGCTACATCATTCGAAAGCGAAGGATAATAACCTACCTAACCACTAAACAAACCCAAGGTCGCTTAGCCTCGATAATCTCACTGGAAAGGATGTGGTTTGAACTTACATCTGGATTGTACGTATATAAATGCTAACTGGACCAACGAGAGTTAATATAACTCGAAGGCCCGAAGGCCGCGTTTCCTTTGTTTCTCCAATTAGCAGTAGACGTCTGCGTTTCATTTGAAAACAATTTGGGAATAATCATTTACTTATCGGTCAAGATATTCTCTCTCCTCATATCAATTACCTTGAAAGATGTGGTAACGGAAGCGAGATACAAAGAGATACAGAGAGATACAAAGTATCCTTCGAAACTCAATCCAGACACAACGTTTCTCTTTATCCACTTTTGTCGTTTAAACGAAGCAGAATGTTTTGTTTTTTAAGTAAATATTAATTTCTAAATGTCAATAAAGATATTTTCATATTTTTAGTTATTAATACACTTTTTCCAATACTAAAATGTTAGTTAATTTGCTTTTAGTGACTTCTCCCTTATATATATATATATATATATATATGTGTGTGTGTGTGTGTGTGTATATATATATATACCTTTGGTAATCTTTGGTTAGCTTCCGTCCGAATTGTTTATTCTGACGAAGGTCAAGCTTTTCACTCCACCTTAGACCTACAGTTTAATGTGGAATCCGAACCACGCCCCACCAGCAGCAGCCCAACGTCTTAACCACTAGGCCACCTAGGGTACTCATTTACCCACTAACCACTTTCTCTATTGTGTGGAAGGATGAACAGCTGGGTTTTGCTGCGTACCGGCTGCCGTCACCGGGTCTCGATCCCGGGGCCAATAGATTCGTAGTCAGCGACGCTAACCACTACACCACCGAGGCGCATATATAACGATAATTATAAATAAATAAATACAAAATTCATTTAGCAGATAGTGAGGCAACAATGTAGTGGGGCTAGGTTGTTTTAAACCCTGGATCCTGTTCCAAAGCTAGATTCTATCTGCCTCTTTGCGAGTGACCCGTTGCCCATGTCGGGCTAACATCATGAAAAAGAAAAACTATAGTATTTGGCATTTACCATTACTTATTCGGACTATAGCGAATTCAATTTTCCCAGAAGAGTTCCTTGTTCCATGCACGGTCTGTGTATATCATTATCATATACAGGGTGTTTCTAAAGTAACCATCTATTTTGGTGAAATAGGGGGATTTTAAACAGTTGTTATATTGGCATAATGGTATGTGCATTGTTATACAAAATTCATGTATTTATAATATTTCAATTGCTTTACACGATTTTTTGTTAATTATTTTATTTTATTTTCGGACCCATATCATTGATGATGAATGTGCAAGAACGGGTTTATGTAGTAACATGCAGGATAAAAGGCATGAAGTGCAATGAAATTAGAAAAAAGTTTGAGAGAAGGTTTCGTAAAACAGGCCCTTGAGACCAGGCTATTCGCGAATTAGTAAACAAATTTATGAGGACTGGATCTGTGCATGACGAGCGTAGATCTGGACGGCCAAGAAGATCTCACGAAAGAATCGAATCTGTTCAAGAAGCATTCGAAGAGGATCCACAATTATCGATTCGGAGGGCATCCCACAGATTAGAAATTCCACAAACAACGGTTTACAGAATTCTACGTTATGATTTAAAGAAAAAGCCATACCACATTCAAGTGTTCCACAACTTACAAGAAGAAGATTATCCAAGAAGAGCAACAATGTGTGCCGAGCTTACAAATATATATATATTTTTTCATGTTTTAAAGGTGTTTTTTTTATAATTCATATTATTTCGCAAAATAGATGGTTACTTTAGAAACACCCTGTATATATATGATGAATAAAACCACGACGGGAAAAGAAACACAAAGTGGTGCTCAAGCGCTTTCGTCTAATGACATCCTCAGGAACACGAAAGACGAAAGCGCTTGAGCGCCACTTTGTGTTTCTTTTCCCTTCGTGGTTTTATTCATCATAAATATTTTTCACGTGTCACTTTCGTGAAATAATTTATATATATATATATATATATATATATATATATATATATATATATATATATATATATATATATAGGGATGATGATGATGATGTTTGTCTGTTTGTCTGTTTTATGTTCGTTTATATGGTATAAACATTAAAAGAGAATCCGTAAAGGTTTTAGTAACACCCTCCCCCTTCCCAGTCCCCACTTTTGGGGAATTGGCATTCTAGGATGTGTATATATGTATATATATAAGAGAGAGAGAGAGAGAGAGAGAGAGAGAGAGAGAGAGAACTGCGTGTACAATACATTTATAATAATACTATACTATAAAAAAAAGAGCCTCACTGTTCAAATCCTTAAGTAACCCTCATAAGGACCTTTAAATATGATATCTGCTCTGAACCATGCTGTAAAACTTGATAAATGTTCGAAAGCATCCCAAACTGTTTCGTGCAGAGAAATAATGTACACACACACACACACACACACACACATATCAAATAAAATCGCTCTACAAATTAAGAAATGTATGGAAGCTATTTTAGCAAAGTAAGTCATTGTCCACAACAGCATGTACTCCTTCTGCTCATATTCGAATAATCAAGAAAGTATTTTCTAAAACGTTTCTGGTATCAACTCGTTATCCTATCATATATATATATATATATTAACTGCAAACAACACAGAGTATAATTAATGTAAAGAACGACGCTTGTGTAGAAGAGCGTTCCGCACAAGATGAGGAGGGAGAACGAGCAAATGAAAAATGAAGTACCTCCCAGGAATCGAACCTCATTTTTCATTTGCTCGTTCTCTCTCCTCATCTTGTGCGGAACGCTCTTCTACACAAGCGTCGTTCTTTACATTATATATATATATATATATATATATATATATATATATATTAGTGATGTAGGTCACATCCGCATCCGCATCCGCATCCGCGGAACATCCGCACATTTTCTCGCACCCGCATCCGCACTTTGGACTGCGGATGTCGTGCGGATGTGGACCGTTGAGATAAAATGTCATTAATAAGCGGAAATTATCAAATTCTACTATATTAATAGAACTAGTTCATTGTGCGCAAAAGTGATGCAAGCGACAAGACGAGAGGCTGTTCTTGTATGAAGTTACTCTCTTGCAACCTACTTAGATCCACGTTACAAAGCTAAGTTATTTTCACCTAGTACATTAGAACGAGTTAAATCATCACTTGGCAAAGCAGTTGAAGAGCTTCAATCTCTTGAATCTGTCGCTTCGCCACTCACCAAAAGAATAAAAGTTTCAGTGACAGAACCAACACCTTCAACAAGCAAATCTATCACAGAATCTGTCTCTCAGTTTCTTGAGTCAAGCAGCAATGACGAGACCTACGCGATGTCAAAAGATGTAGTAAAAATGATCGAGAGCTATCACCAAGAAAAACGCCTGGCTGCATGTGACAATCCTATTAGTTGGTGGAAAAATACGCAGAATATCTATCCATACTTGAGTAAACTTGCAAGGAAACATTTAGCCTGTCCTCCAACAAACGTACCAAGCGAGAGATTATTTAGCAGTGCTGGATTAATATATGATGAAAAGAGAAACAGACTGGCAGCAGAAAAGGCAGAAAAATTAATGTTCCTTAAGCATAACCTTCCTATAATTAAGTTTGAACATTAAACGATGAACATCTTAGTTTACTTTATTTTAATTACTCATTTATAAATATGCCTAATAAAACTTTAAACTTAATATAAATAGTTATCAAGCTAATTAAAGATCTCTTTCTATAAGGGTGGAGGTTGGGGAAAGAGGTCGGTGGGGTGCATTTGAGTTGGGTTCACGTCCCGCATCCTGGTAACACAATTATGGTTTCTAATTGTGGCTGAAACTCAACAAAATATAACGAATTTATTTGCAGACGAATTCACTAATTGATTTCTATATTAGTTAGATGCTTGATATTATTTTATATGTTCAGAGAAAAGTACAGCAATTATTGTACAATTAATCAATTATACTACATTATAGCTACAGCTCTCTCTATATAATAACTTATTATATACGTTAAACACAACAAATCTCGAATATATCCTAAAAAATCACGAAAATGTAGACATCCGCATCCGCATCCGCATTCGCGGATGTTGAAATCAAACATCCTCATCCGCATCCGCATCCGCGGATGTGAAAAAAAATGACATCCGCTACATCACTAATATATATATATATATATATATATATATATATATATATATATATATATATATATATAAGCTTTAACTAAAGCGTAAAGCTGAATAAAGAGGACAGAATTACATAAGATAAGAAGTTTGGAATCTTTTCGGTGCTACTATAGCGTGATTCCTACCTCGATTCGGCGGTCTACCTTTTAATTATAGCTTCTTACCTTGTTTACTAATTGCTTGTTTACATTCCAATGTCCATCGCCCTTGACGATTGGTTAGGTTTAGTCATTATATTTTCGTTAGTTTTAACGAAAATATCGTGACTAAACCTAACCAATCGTAGGTAGACCACATACTATAATAGCACCGAAACTATTTTTTAAATAAATAAAATTGAATAATAAATAGCATTTTATATTTATTATATTTTCATTTATACCTTGGATAGGAATCACACTCTACAGTACTGTAGTTTCGAAACAAAACGGGTAGGAATCACCCTATAGTATCGAAGTCACCGGTAGGAATTACGCTATAGTAGCACCATCTTTTCCTTTATAGCACACCCAATTTCTTCTTTTCAGTTAGTAACAATTTTGAGTACGCCTTTGACAATTGGTTAGGTTAAGTCGTGATATTTTCGTTAAAACTAACGGAAATACCACTATTTAACCTAACCAATCGTCAAGGCATACAGTTGAGTTGACCTAACCTGCTATAAAAGAACGCAGTAAAACGATGGGGGCGTTATAAAGGAAAAGATCCGAAGTTCGTAATATAATGAAGGGCTGAAATAGATAATAATATTAGGTAATGCCTTTATTATTATTATTATTATTATTATTATTATTATTATTATCTTTATAAATCAAAAGATTTCTACAGGGTGTTAAAAAAAAAACGCAACCCGAAACAGAAAGAAAAGGGTTAGGTTACAATGATATATGCATTCTCCAATGGGTTACGTTTCTTTCTGAACACCCTTTATGTAAAAATATTTGTCTAGGATTTGTCATTTGTAGAAATACAGAGAACCTACAGTATATCATCTATGTCATCCTCTTATTAAAAATGTTGTACTGTACAGTTTTTTCAAACTTTTCTGGTTACACTGTAGCGAAATGTATCTTATGAAACAGTACTCACAAACAGAAAACTTGGTGTTTCAAGTTTAGTGAGTAATGTTGCTAAGTGGACTACTACATCTAACAGTCGAAGAAGTGAGAAATAAAATGGAATGAGCAATGAGCAGAAAATGTGTCCAATTTGAACACTTCCTAGTGGAGGAACGAGCAAACGAAAATATAATACATTTGTTTTGTGCGTATAACTGCACAAATAAACGAATAAAGTCGAACAAAAAAACTCAAATTATATATATATCTTCAAAAGAAGATTAGACACCTGGCTCAAAACAATCTTAGATGAGCCAGGTATGCCTGGCTCTTTGAGGTAGATAGTACAAGAAACCAACTCTCTACTTCACCAGGCCAACTCGAGATGAGGAACGACAAGCTTGACCTTCGTAAAATGAGGAATCGTCGCACGGTACACTTGAAAGATATATATATTATATATATATATATAATCATGCGGGTTGCTTCTACAGAGCTTCAATTTAATATTTAGGAGAAATCCAATGACAAGGAGAAATGTAAATGCCATGAAAAGTCTTCTTTAATGCGCAACGTTTCGAGCAATACGCTCATCTTCAGGCTGTTTAATAACAATGTGAAATTAAAATCAATATTGAATGAAAAACAAAACAGAAAATTTCTATAACCTATTCGTAAAGACAAATTTTAAAAGACTGAGAAAAGAGGGTTAAATTCTAAGTTATACAGATTTACATATAAAAATTAAGAAGTTATTTTTAAATACATGTAGTAAATGTGAAATTAATACACTGGAAAAATTACCAATAGTACACTGGAACAATGGAACTATCTACCTTACACTGCAGTATCCGAGGCTGACTAATTTGAGCAGAGACAAAGAACGGGAAACACGAGAGATGGCGAGGGCGATTGGGGAAGGAGGGATTATAAGGAATTGGGGAAGGAGGAGGGATCATAGCAAATTGAGAGGGACGGCCGATGAGTCAACATTCAGACTAGGGGACAATGCTTTAATGAAAAGCGATTCTAAAATTCTTAGTGAGTTGGGACAAGTATTACAACCAAGAATTTTAAAATTGTCTAAAGTGACATCAATTTTACATTTAATGCTGTGTTCACGAATACTCGAGGCTTCTTTAGTTTTTAAAATTTTACCTGTTCGGCCACTTATTCCCATATGCGAATAAAATCTAGCCCTGAGAGAGCGAACAGTGCTGCCGATGTAATTCCCAAGGAGACACCTGGGGCAGGTAAATAAATATACAACACCGCTACGCAACGAGTCAGGGGTTCGATCCTTCGCTGAGAAAAAGCTACCTAAAGACGTTTTATTAATATATATGCGGAAATCAGTATGATAAAAAAATTTCCTTAACAATTTTGTAAATTTAAGCTTAAATTCCTTATTCAAAGGACCCATTTCAGGTACCAAGAAATATTTTATATCCTTCGGCACTGTAATACATGGAAGTTGAGGGCTATAAACATTATTTAAGAAGGATCTAATTAGTTTGTCTACATATTGAACCGGAAAACTATTATTAGTAAAGTATGATCTTAGATTATTAAATTCATCATTAAGTAAGGTAAAATATGTAGACAAACTAATTAGATCCTTCTTAAATAATGTTTATAGCCCTCAACTTCCATGTATTACAGTGCCGAAGGATATAAAATATTTCTTGGTACCTGAAATGGGTCCTTTGAATAAGGAATTTAAGCTTAAATTTACAAAATTGTTAAGGAAATTTTTTTATCATACTGATTTCCGCATCATATTTATTAATAAAACGTCTTTAGGTAGCTTTTTCTCAGCGAAGGATCGAACCCCTGACTCGTTGCGTAGCGGTGTTGTATATTTATTTACCTGCCCCAGGTGTCTCCTTGGGAATTACATCGGCAGCACTGTTCGCTCTCTCAGGGCTAGATTTTATTCGCATATGGGAATAAGTGGCCGAACAGGTAAAATTTTAAAAACTAAAGAAGCCTCGAGTATTCGTGAACACAGCATTAAATGTAAAATTGATGTCACTTTAGACAATTTTAAAATTCTTGGTTGTAATACTTGTCCCAACTCACTAAGAATTTTAGAATCGCTTTTCATTAAAGCATTGTCCCCTAGTCTGAATGTTGACTCATCGGCCGTCCCTCTCAATTTGCTATGATCCCTCCTCCTTCCCCAATTCCTTATAATCCCTCCTTCCCCAATCGCCCTCGCCATCTCTCGTGTTTCCCGTTCTTTGTCTCTGCTCAAATTAGTCAGCCTCGGATACTGCAGTGTAAGGTAGATAGTTCCATTGTTCCAGTGTACTATTGGTAATTTTTCCAGTGTATTAATTTCACATTTACTACATGTATTTAAAAATAACTTCTTAATTTTTATATGTAAATCTGTATAACTTAGAATTTAACCCTCTTTTCTCAGTCTTTTAAAATTTGTCTTTACGAATAGGTTATAGAAATTTTCTGTTTTGTTTTTCATTCAATATTGATTTTAATTTCACATTGTTATTAAACAGCCTGAAGATGAGCGTATTGCTCGAAACGTTGCGCATTAAAGAAGACTTTTCATGGCATTTACATTTCTCCTTGTCATTGGATTTCTCCTAAATATATATATATATATATATATATATATATATATATATATATAATCTTCAAAAGAAGATTAAACACCTGGCTCAAAACAATCCTAGATGAGCCAGGTATGCCTGCCTATGTGAGGTAGATAGTACAAGAAACCAACTCTCTACTTCACCAGGCCAACTCGAGAGAGGAACGACAAGCTTGACCTTCGTAAAATGAGGAATCGTCGCATGGTACACTTGAAAGATATATATAATATATATATATATATATATATATATATATGTGTGCTGCAAATCCACAAGGAAAAAGAAAAACGATTCCAAGGCCTTTCGTGTATTCAAAGCTACACCTCGTCAGGGAATGAAGATAAAAGGCGAGATGCCCATAAATATATACAACGTACAGGAAAAACAAAACAATTAGTACATACTTAACAAGGGTTAATGAGAGGCAAAAGAAATTTTAACATGATATCGTCAATTTTATACGTCCCCGCACTGTTATTGAAATTGTTTTTAAAATGAATAAATGCACATTCTAGAATATTTCTTTCTATTATAGCTCTGTTTTTAACAAGCGCTTTAGTTCTAAAGCGCTTGTTAAAACAGAGCTATAATAGAAAGAAATATTCTAGAATGTGCATTTATTCATTTTTAAAACAATTTCAATAACAGTGCGGGGACGTATAAAATTGACGATATCATGTTAAAATTTCTTTTGCCTCTCATTAACCCTTGTTAAGTATGTGCTAATTGTTTTGTTTTTCCTGTACGTTGTATATATTTATGGGCATCACGCCTTTTATCTTCATTCCCTGACGAGGTGTAGCTTTGAATACACGAAAGGCCTTGGAATCGTTTTTCTTTTTCCTTGTGGGTTTGCAGCATTCATTCATTTCACGTGTTTTATTGTGAAATTCATCATATATATATATATATATATATATATATATATATATATATATATTAATACACAGGTTCACCCTTTAATGTATTGTTCTTCTATTGACTTTCAAAGAAAATGATTTCTAGAGTAAATTATTTACGTGTACTTTTATATAACAAGAAAAACGCTGTATATATTATGCTCAATCTTATACCAAAAAATATATTTACATTTAATTATAATAATTCATTTCAAGGGCTGACGAAAATAATTTTTTAAACTAAAATATAAAGAACGATATATCAGTTCACGAAATATTACTCTTGTGACAAACTGGTAATCTTATAATTGCCAGTTAGTGTTTTAAAAACTACAGAAAATGGAACTCAAAATTTATTTTAGATTAAATAGAGCACAGGCTATCTACTTCTTTCTATAATCTAGGATTTGGTGTGTACTGAGGTGGAACTGCCAACTTCTTTCTGCTTGGAGCCACTGACTTTCATCCCAACCGGTCCGGGAAATAGATCTCTATCGTGAAATTTGGATTAAAAATATTTATTCGAAATAATAATGACAAAAAATGTATACCCGTCAAAAATAAAACAATTGATATTTCATTACAATGCAATCGTGTCAATAAAGCTAAAATATTTCAGTAATAATAAAAGAAGGGCATTCACAATAAAGGAATGCCAGTGAAAAATTTTCGAGTCTCGGGGTTTGGGCCAAACTTCCTTACGGGCCGGATGCGGACCGCGTGCCGCCAGTTTGCCATCCCTGCTTCTTCTTCTTCTTCTTCTTCCGCAGCCTTATTAGCCCACTTCTATGTGGAGTCGCTGTTGCAGATCCTTCTTCTCCCTTCACTTCTGTCTTGAGACACCTCTTCCTCCAGTCCCTTTTCACTCATATCTTTCTTCAGTCTATCCCGCTACCCCATCTTCGGTCTACCTCTTCTCGTGCCTGGAATTTCCATCCTCAGCATCCGTCGTCCCACATACTCCTCCTCCCTCCTCTGGACATGCCCATACCATCTCAATCTCCTTTCCTGTACCTTCTTGGAAATTTCCGTTACTTTTGTTGTTCCTTTAATTCTTATTAAATCATTCCTCACTCTATCCCTCCCAGTCACTCCACACACCCATCGGAGCATCTTCATTTCTGCCACTTCCATTTTCTTTTTCAGGCTTCTTTTCATCGGCCATGTTTCTGCCCCATAGAGTAGTGCTGGTCTTACTACTGTCTTGAACAGTTTTCCCTTCATCCTCACATTCACCTTCTTATCACACAATACTCCAGATATCTCTCTCCAATTTTTCCAGCCAGCTTGAATTCTGTTGTTTATTTCTCCTTCTAAGTCTCCCTTCTCCTCTATGATTGATCCCAGATACTACTTGAAACTTTTAACTTTCTTTATAATAAATTCCTGGACCATGACACTTCCTATTTGTTCGTCTCCAAGTGCACATTTCATGTACTCGGTCTTTTCTCTGCTTATTTTTAGTCCTCTAGTTTCCAGAGCTACTCTCCACCTCTCTAATTTCTCTCGCACTCCCTCTCTTGTTTCTGAGCACAACACGATGTCATCAGCAAACATCATGGCCCATGGAGCCTCCTCTATCACGCCTTTGCTAATCACATCCATCACAATATAAAAAATCAGCGGACTCAGCGCTGGCCAGTTTGCCATCCCTTATGTGAAGTATTTTATATTGTTAGTTAACGCAATAAGCACGTTTTCAGTAGCTGAATAACAGTAAAAACAGTATATAGGAGAACAATATATTAATATTAACAGTACAAGTTTCCATACTTTACATATAATCTATCAGCTGTATAAGGATTCTACATGTAGATTTTTATTTTTAATAGTAATGGTATTTCTGTGATTATGCAAGCGTGGTAGAATCTAGATATTTCCTTAGTTTTTAGCTTAATTTAATTAACTACAACTAAATATAAAAAATTAATATAAAAAGTTGAAAAACTTGATTTGGTTACGGATATCTCATTCGAGCAGATCCGTTACGTATAGAGAGACCAGTTCCGCCCAGAATTAATGTAATTTCTGAAGGGAAACCTTGGCTCCACTCTGTAATCTCTAACAAATCGTATCCTGCGGCATGCAGCATGCCTAGATGCAAAACAATATACGGGGAGGCTTGGACCGAGGCAGTTTTGAACTTTCGTCGATTCTGTAATCTTCTAACATAAACAATACCGTCGCATGAAAAAAACCTTTATCTCAGCAACAGTACCAACATTTTTTCTTGTTTTGGAACGTGTGTGTGTGTGTGTGTGTGTGGGTCGCGAGGGAATATTTTAACCTTATCATAGTTCATTCGCATTGCGAAAAATATAGTAAATCCTTAGATGCCCATATTTAATCAATTCATCCAGGACAGTTTTCTAATGTTGACATTTACTGGTACTAACCTTTGTACAGTATAATGAACAATCTCATTTACATTCTGTTCAATTTTTTTTAAGTATTACTACTTTTTGTCCTCCAAAACATATCTTCCTTTCTAAATGTACCAAAAATTAAATAATAGAATTATTTGTGGCAAAGATATAAGAATTTATTAAATGTAATTAACATTTCAAATTTACGCCAAATTTGTAGATCATATTTTCGGATTTGGGTGGATAATTACAATCCCCTTTTTTATCGGAATTAATTTTTTAGCCTGTTTTGTTTGGTTTTGGGTGTTTAACCTTCTTCATAACATCTAAAGTCACGTGACGGAGGGGACCTACAGTTTTACGTGGCATCCGAAATTTGGATGCCACGTAAAGCCGAACCACGGGTCACTACATAATTTGAACACCGAGGGCGATCTCTCGCCTAACTTCTATTTAAACTTATTGTTGATTAACTTCGCTGATCGACGGGAAGCTAGACATAGTGCATTTGTGTGTGTGTGTGTGTGTGTGTGTGTGTTGACTAAAACTTTGTATTCAATGCAAATACACTTTCAAAAATGAAAATTAATTCAAATAACTATTTATACAGAATATACCTCGATAGAAACTAATAGCGAAGGTGTCCACCCTTTTCCTTTAACCTCTCTACTACCAACGGGGAACGGGGGGATAATGAAGTTACCCCACGCCCATTTTTTGTGTATATTTCTGTGTATATTTTGGGTATATAATTTTATTTTCAAGTATTTGTACCTTAGTCGTTCCAAGACACAAACAGATAAATTAATTTTTTTTTGCTAATTTCTGAAAGAGAGATATTTGTGCGATTTGTCCTAGACAACGAGATCGAAAACTAGACTCGTGTGTGTTATCTGCAAGAAACCTGTTTGCCAAATTCATAGCGTAGATAGTGTTATTGTAAAATACGCACATTGTAAGCAGTGAATAATGATTTGCTAAAATAATAATACGTGGTATGTTCAAGACAGAATTGAGTTTGTATAGCATATAAATAGAGTTCTAACAAAAAAAGCCATATGGTAACATAGTTACCCACCTTGGTAATAGGTAGATGCAAAAAACCTTGGTAGTAGAGAGATTTAAACCGCTAAAATTCTTTTAAGAACATTTTCAAATAATTTCGTCATAAACTCTTGTGGTATAGCATTCCACGCTTTTTCCAAGATCTTCCACAGACCATCTAAGTTTCTGAGATTCTTTTTTACTTTCTCTTTATCCAAATAGACCTATACAGCTTCAGTGATATTGAGATTTGGACTTTGAAGGGGTCATACCATGCGTTGAATGACTCCAGCTTCCTCTTTCATTTGCAAATAGGTTTTCATTATTCCAGGTGCGTGATTTGCATCATTATCTTGATGTAAGATAAAATTTGGATTGAGACAAATTTGATTTGTCTCAATGACTCACCATGCGATAGCATGGTGAGTCAAAATCTATTTGTACCTAGCAGCATTCAATATACCATCAATTTTCAACAATTTTCCAATACCACTTCAGGAGAGGCACCCTCAGACTTGAAATGAACCTCTTCCATACTTAACTGTTGGCTTTAAGCAAGGCTCTTTATAGGTTCCAGTTGTTCGTCGTATATGTCTTCGATTACATCCAGATAATTGAAACTTTGACTCGTCTGTCCAAAGCACCTTTGACCATTGTTCCATAGTCAAGATTCTGTTTTCTTGCGCATACTTTAGCCTTTTAGCCTTGTTCCGCTTTCTTAATAGAGATTTTTTTTATTGCAACACATCCTTTATGTCCTGATTTCAAAAGTGACCTTCGTACTGTTGATGGACGGACAACGACACCCGAACCTTCTGCCAGTTCTGTTGCCATTTCAACACACCTGCTTTCTTTTTATTTTTTACATATAATATCTTCAGGTATTGCTCATCCTTGTTAAACAGCTTCTGGGTCTTCCAATCCTGGGTTTGTCAATTACAGAGAATGTTTCTCTGTACTTGTTTATAATGCTTTGGATACCACACCTTCAAAATCGAGTGATGCCAGCTGTTTCACTCAATGTTTTTCCTTCTTTATACAGAAACACAACTCTATGGGGGTCTTCAACTGAAATTTTAGCCATTTTGCTTAAACCAAACAGTTGATCCTTGTTGATCTTTATTTTGTAGTACAAAAATTAACCAGAAGGTTAATGAATCTGCAGAGAGAAATATGAGGGATTAATTACAATAATACTTGATAGTAGCTGCTCATGTACAGTTTGCTTTGAATTGTTGTGATCAAAATGTTTTGAAGATTCTGATTTATGTAAATTAAAGGTCGTTATATAGTTTATATCAAGATATATTCTGCATAAATATTGTTATTCGAATTTGATTTTCATTTCATTAAAGGTGTATTTGAACTGAATAAAAAATTTTAGTTTCCGTATGGATCAGAGTGGAAAAATGTCTAAAACTTTTGCATACAATATATATATATATACATATATATATATATAGGCGGATCCAGTATTGTCTGTAAGGGACGGCCAACATTCAACGTTTCTGGGGACCCATGAATATCAGAAGCTCTCAATTCTGGTGAAGTTCAAATCAATGCCTTTTTGGTTTTACTATTGAAGTTAAACTTAGCTATCTACAGTAACTGATAAAATATATATACTGATTTTGATTTTACAGTATGTAGTAAAATATCACAGGAATGTATCCAATATAATATAAATCACGTCTGACCAGGATGTATGGGGCCTCCAAATCTGTCTAAGGGGATGCCAATGGCCCCCTGGCTTCTCCTCTGGATCCGCATATATATATATATATATAATATATAACGTAAAGAACGACGCTTGTATAGGAGATATTCCGCGCAAGACGAGAAAGAGAAAACAACAAATGAAAAAATGAAGTACCACCTGGGAATCGAACCCGGGATCTTCCGATTGCCGGTCAGACGCGATACCACTACACCATGGTCTTCACTCTTCCAAATGCCGTAATTCCTCTACATACTCGCAGAAACCAATGCCCCAAGGGGCACCTCCCGCATGCCGTAACATTATATACATTCAACTGCAAAGAACACGCAGTATAAATAACGTAAAGAACGACGCTTGTATAGGAGATATTCCGCGCAAGACGAGAAAGAGAAAACAACAAATGAAAAAATGAAGTACCACCTGGGAATCGAACCCGGGATCTTCCGATTGCCGGTCAGACGCGATACCACTACACCATGGTCTTCACTCTTCCAAATGCCGTAATTCCTCTACATACTCGCAGAAACCAATGCCCCAAGGGGGCACCTCCCGCATGCCGTAACATTATATACATTCAACTGCAAAGAACACGCAGTATAAATAACGTAAAGAACGACGCTTGTATAGGAGATATTCCGCGCAAGACGAGAAAGAGAAAACAACAAATGAAAAAATGAAGTACCACCTGGGAATCGAACCCGGGATCTTCCGATTGCCGGTCAGACGCGATACCACTACACCATGGTCTTCACTCTTCCAAATGCCGTAATTCCTCTACATACTCGCAGAAACCAATGCCCCAAGGGGGCACCTCCCGCATGCCGTAACATTATATACATTCAACTGCAAAGAACACGCAGTATAAATAACGTAAAGAACGACGCTTGTATAGGAGATATTCCGCGCAAGACGAGAAAGAGAAACAACAAATGAAAAAATGAAGTACCACCTGGGAATCGAACCCGGGATCTTCCGATTGCCGGTCAGACGCGATACCACTACACCATGGTCTTCACTCTTCCAAATGCCGTAATTCCTCTACATACTTGCAGTTGAATGTATATAATGTTACGGCATGCGGGAGGTGCCCCCTTGGGGCATTGGTTTCTGCGAGTATGTAGAGGAATTACGGCATTTGGAAGAGTGAAGACCATGGTGTAGTGGTATCGCGTCTGACCGGCAATCGGAAGATCCCGGGTTCGATTCCCAGGTGGTACTTCATTTTTTCATTTGTTGTTTTCTCTTTCTCGTCTTGCGCGGAATATCTCCTATACAAGCGTCGTTCTTTACGTTATTTATACTGCGTGTTCTTTGCAGTTGAATGTATATAATGTTACGGCATGCGGGAGGTGCCCCCTTGGGGCATTGGTTTCTGCGAGTATGTAGAGGAATTACGGCATTTGGAAGAGTGAAGACCATGGTGTAGTGGTATCGCGTCTGACCGGCAATCGGAAGATCCCGGGTTCGATTCCCAGGTGGTACTTCATTTTTTCATTTGTTGTTTTCTCTTTCTCGTCTTGCGCGGAATATCTCCTATACAAGCGTCGTTCTTTACGTTATTTATACTGCGTGTTCTTTGCAGTTGAATGTATATAATGTTACGGCATGCGGGAGGTGCCCCCTTGGGGCATTGGTTTCTGCGAGTATGTAGAGGAATTACGGCATTTGGAAGAGTGAAGACCATGGTGTAGTGGTATCGCGTCTGACCGGCAATCGGAAGATCCCGGGTTCGATTCCCAGGTGGTACTTCATTTTTTCATTTGTTGTTTTCTCTTTCTCGTCTTGCGCGGAATATCTCCTATACAAGCGTCGTTCTTTACGTTATTTATACTGCGTGTTCTTTGCAGTTGAATGTATATATATATATATATAGTGAAGTTAATTAAAATTCAAGAAATACATCTTTTATTTTAATTTTTTAAAGTTACTCATATATATTCGTTTTTACGCCATTTTCTCTTTTTCTTTTGTTTAGTTCCATTATTTTTAGGGGTGACTTTCTTTGCCACAACCATTAACTTTAATTGTTATACAAGATCTACGCCTTATCATATATATATATATATATATATATATATATATATATATATATATATATATATATATATATATATATATATATATATTATATATTTTCAGCGTATGAAAGTAATATTATACTTTCTTTTAATTTGTATTCCAGTTGAAGATGAAAGTTTGTGAACGTCCGAAACGTTCTTTTTATATATTTTTTTACTTAACCAAAAAAAACATTTACTCTTCTCAGTAGTTTAAAATGGAAATGAGTAAATAATATATATATATATATATATATATATATATATATAATATATATATATATATATATATATATATATATATATATATATATATAAAAGGTGAAGTAATTAAGGAAGTACAAGAGTTTAAGTATTTGAGTCAAACTATTACCAGCTCCTTGAGTGATGACTCGGATATAAGAAAACAATCTCGAAGCTTGTGTGCTAAAGCGAATATGACCATAAGGAACTTTCGATTCTGTACAAGTGAAGCTAAAGACACTCTCTTTCGTACTTTCTGCAGTAATATATACGGACAGCAACTGTGGGTGAATTATAAAAAAGGTTCTGGCAGAACCCTAAATTTGCTGTACAACAGGTCTTTTAGACTCTTACATAAATTACCCCCGAGATGCTCAGCTTCGCAAATGTTTGCTACCCGCAATGTCCTTAGCTTCCCGGAGGTAACAAGACGTGTTCAACAGTCTAATGCAAAGAATTAAAAATCAACCAACCCGATCATCCAAGCTATCCATGAGTCCTGCCATTTATCCTCTAAGCTATGGACTTCTTGGTACGAAAACGTCTGTCTGTAGCTCCACTTAACTTCGACATTGAAGTATTATTTCTAATCAATTGTATATATTTCTATCCTTAGTATATGAACTGTCATTGTATTAATAATATTTGTCATATGGACTATAGTCTGCCAATAAACCTTTTCATTTCATTTCATTTAATTTCATATATATATATATATAATTCAGGGGCGTATATTCAGGGTGTGCTAGGTGTGCGGCGCACACCCACAAAAGCTGTAACATAATTATTTAAAAAAATTAATAAATAAATGATTAAATCTTTTATACTACATAAGATTTAGTAAAAATAAAAGGTCATGATAATTTTGCATGCTTTAATATACAGTATTAAGCTTCGATGTTGCTTCTAGTATCATACTTTCCGTTCGCTGCTCCTATCTGCGGTCGAGCTAAACCTTTTTCGCACGAGGGAGTGTTAAGGAATAGTGGGAGTTATTACTGGCTGAAGTCGAGCGGAGCGACAGTAGCACGCAGCTTGCTGTTTGGTGTGTTTGTGTCTTGTAGTGTCGTTCGATAATTTAATATAAGCCTACTTTTGTTACTTATGCACCGCAGAAAGAGAATCGGATTTGCATGATTTGTTCATTTTTAACGAATCACTATTCTTTGTATGTTTAACTTTCCAATTCTTAATGCATTTCTACACGTTTTTTTCTATCTCGCACGCACACACACACACACACATATATATATATATATATATATATATATATATATAATGGTGAAGTAATTAAGGAAGTACAAGAGTTTAAGTATTTGAGTCAAACTATTACGTAATAAAGACAAATAAATATGCAAAAGTTACTCTGTTGTTTTTTTTGTATTTTAATAAGTGTAAATAATTATTTACCCCAAAGGAATTGCCAAATGTTGCATCATGCAAGGCGAGAATGATTCAGGATCACGCGACGGTTTTATTTTTGACCTTCAAAGAAAATTGTATTTGGTGACTCAAAATCACGAGGTGTTCAAGCTTCTACGAGGTATGATGAGATCATTTTGCACTTTAACCCGTAAGAATGCGGTTTGACTAGTCTCTTTGAGATATATACACACGCACACAAAAAAGCGGAAAATTATTTCAATAACATTTACTTTTATAACTATTACGAAATTAATCCCAGTCTCTCATACATGGATTAGTTTAAGCAACTTAAGGGAATGGCGTAGGATATTACTAATACTGTTCTACTGGTATTAGAGCTTTAAATTTGTGGTATTAAATAAAACATTAATTAAATTCACAGTTCATATTTTAACGTAATGATGATGATTATGTGTTAGTTAAAAGACAATGAGTTTATAATGAAGTTCACTGTTTAGGTTAATTGGGATAATTTTAGAGAATACATTTGAAAATGAGTTTCAACACGCGCTTGAAATTAATTTTGAAATGCAAACAAAAGATTTCTCAGAAATTATTCGCGATGACATCATTTAGGTCAAAATCATCAAAAGTTTAGTTCTCCGCACGTAACCGTAGAGGACAAATTTCTTCAAAATTAGATCGAAATTGTAAAATAGATCTACTTCAAGCGCTGTTTGCAGTCGTGCAAAGCGTTTATACACGACGAGTAGAGAGAAACATTTATTTGTGTATTTCTTGTATTTATATTGTTTACAAATAGACTTTACCATTAAAAAACTCAGGAAATCATTCCTTAACTTAGAAACAAAATTTCGGATCACCTGAAGATCAGGGCCCCCATGTATTCTTGTTTTTTGCTTTACAGTACCAAATATAATAATAAATTGAATGCCCGGTTTGGTCAACTGTACGCCCTTAACGATTGGTTAGGTTAAGTCGTGATATTTTCGTTAGTTTTAACGAAGAAATCATTTGGTAATTGAGGCTGGGGGCCCTGATCTTCAGGTGATCCAAAAATTTCTTCTGAACTAAAAAATGGACTTATTATCACAACAAAATTTTACTTAATATCAATTAACACATAAAAAAGATGATATAAAATCAAAGCTAAGAAATCACAACTCAAACAGACACACCAAAAAAAAAAAAAAAAAAAAAAAAAAGATCGTATTGCTCATTAACAGCAAAATCCCATGTATTTATTTAAAATTATTACTTTTCCCAAATATTTCTATATATTAATTTATATTAATTATTTCTATGTATTTTAATATTAAAATTCTATCATTTGAAACAAATGCATCAACCACCTAAACTTCAGTTGTAAATGAAACACAGTTGCCAGGTATGAAACTATTACAAAATGAGAGTTATTTAGAGGTTAGGACCAGAGCTCGTACCTCAGTAGTTAACACAGTTTCCGTGCAAGCGAAGTGGAGATACTGTAGTAAGGGGCTCGACTACCGATGGAGCTGGTTAATAATAATAATAATAATAATAATAATACAGAAATTAGAACAATGGGTGGCATTAGTTGGTCTGACCGCTGTGCCAGTGCCTGACCCTCCCGACTGATTATAATTATTACATAGGTTAAAAAAACATGATTTATGGACAATATTATAAGGGAGTCATAAAAAATAACGTTCAAAACTCTAAGTGGCCATAAAATAAAAGGTTTTTGCCCATTTTTTTTAATGTATTTATTCACATTTATAAAAATATGAGTTACAGCATCAATTAATATTCACATTAACCCTTTAGCGCGCAGTGTTAACATTACTGATTTTGTTGTGGTTAACGCCAGACAATTTTATTCAGTTTCGGTAAAAAACCTCTGTACAGTAAAGGGTGAAAATCTTGTAGGAGAATTTTAAAAAGTTCAGAGCTACTATCAAATGTGACCTTCAACCTTCTTACCTTTAAAACTGCGATGTAAATACATATATACACACACAGTAGTTTAATTCTGTACGCGAGATAAAGTGACCATGTATATTGATATTCTTTTTTTTTTTTTTTAAATTTGAACTACATACCATAAAAGTTTCTACAATTAACATTTACCACGTCCCAAAATTTCTAAAGTATCAACAATTAACATTTACGACGGTCTAAATAGGTTTATTTATTAACAAATTTTCACACTAAAAAAAAAATAAAAAATTGTTCATCATTAAATTTGGCTTCTTATTTTATTTTTATTTACAGCAACTTTTATTTCTTATTATTTTATAAAATTATTATTATTATTATTATTGTTAATTATTATTATTATTATTATTATTATCATCATTATTATTATTGTTAATTATTATTATTATTATTATTATTATTATTATTATTATTATTTTGGCATTCTTAATATATAATCAGATCATTATTTAAGCCTTACTTTGTGTTAGTGAATTTTATTTAGTTTTGGAAAAGGGTTCGACTACACAAACCTAAAATTTTTTACTAATGACTCCATTTTATTTTTGAAATTTTATTAGTTACCGAAAAAGAATAAAATATTCAAGGGAAATTAGAACACTTCCAATTAGTAATTTTTTGTGATTTTTTTTAAGATTTTACGTTTGTAGGCGAACTTTTTTCCGAAACTGTAACTTACGTGTTATATATATATATATATATATATATATATATAATATATATATATATATATATATATATATTATATATTATATATATATATATATATATATATATATATAAAACCTTCGTTAACCTTGTTCATTTTGACGAAGGTCAAGTTCGTTGCTCCACCTTAGACCCACAGCTTAACGTGGAATCTGAACCTCGACCCACCACGGGTGGTCAGAAATTACAAAGTCCTCTCCCAAACTCGATCTTACGACCTTCCGATCAGTAGCCCAGCGTCTTAACTACTAGGATACCCAGCGTGCCCATTTATCTACCAACCAAATTTATTGTATGGAAGAATGAACAGCTGGGATTATACACACATCAACAGTATAATATTAATAATAAAGATTTCTCCAAACTTGTTTTAAGTTCATTATAGGAGAATCCCAGATGAGCTGGGTGTACCTGGCTATGTGAGGTGGAGAGTACGAGAAACCAACTCGCTACTTCACCAGGCCAACTCGAGAGGAGGGGCGACAAGCTTGACCTTCGTGAAATGAGGAATCATCGCACGGAACATTTGAAACGTTGAAAGGTATACAGTATATATATACAGGGTGTTCTAAAAATACCTAGTAAACTTTTGTGTTCTAAAATTACCTCGTAAACTTTTTACATATGAACAATATCTTAACAAAAATTATGCGATATTTAACAATTTTATTTCAAATAGAGCAGCAATAAGAAAAGCAACAATAATTGTTTATTGTAGATGTTCAAAGTGTCTTCCTTCAACTTGAACACATTGTTCATAACGTCCGACTACTGATCGACAGATATATAAAAGTTCAATAGGTAATTTTAGAACACCTTGATTATACATATATATATATATATATATATATCGTAAAGAACGACGCTTGTATAGAAGACCATTCCGCGCAAGATGAGGAAGGAGAACAAACAAATGAAAAAATGAGGTAACCACCCGGGAATCGAACCCGGGATCTTCCGATTGCCGGTCAGATATGATAACCATTACACCATGGGCCTCACTCGATCAGAAGTCGTAATTCTCCTACATACGCGCAGAAACTAATGCCCCGACGGGGCACCTCCCGCATGCCGCACATATATACATTTTCAACTGCAAAGAACACGCAGTATAATTAACGTAAAGAACACGACGCTTGTATAGAAGACCATCCCGCGCAAGATGAGGAGGGAGAACAAACAAATGAAAAAATGAGGTGTTCTTTGCAGTTGAAAATGTATATATGTGCGGCATGCGGGAGGTGCCCCCCTCGGGGCATTGGTTTCTGCGCGTATGTAGGAGAATTACGACTTCTGATCGAGTGAGGCCCATGGTGTAATGGTTATCATATCTGACCGACAATCGGAAGATCCCGGGTTCGATTCCCGGGTGGTTACCTCATTTTTTCATTTGTTCGTTCTCCCTCCTCATCTTGCGCTGATTGGTTTTCTATACAAGCGTCGTTCTTTACGTTAATTATACTGCGTGTTCTTTGCAGTTGAAATGTATATATATATATATATATATATATATATATATATATATATGATGAAAATAACCACGAAGGAAAAAGGAAACACAGAATGGTGCTCAAGCGCTTTCCTCTAATGAAATCCTCAGGAACACTGTTCCTGAGTGTTCCTGAGGATGTCATTAGACGAAAGCGCTAGAGCACCATTCTGTGTTTTCTTTTTCCTTCTGTGGTTATTTTCATCATAAATATTATTCACGTGTTACTTTCGTGAAATAATTTTCATATATATATATATATATATATTACAACAGTAAATGGACACCTTTGATTTTTTTCCATAGTTTATGATTTGATATTAAAATTTAATAAATAATAAATAATTTATTGAATCAATATATTTAGAATCGTGTAATTACTTTTTCCTTTCCATTATGTAAAGTTGACGCACGTTTTACAATTCCATCGATGAGCTTTGCCAATTGTCCTTGAGAAC
The DNA here is from genome assembly GCA_023014485.1 of Bathynomus jamesi. NCBI lineage: Eukaryota > Metazoa > Arthropoda > Malacostraca > Isopoda > Cirolanidae > Bathynomus > Bathynomus jamesi. The sequence continues at coordinate 625,233 of JAJOZX010001619.1, forward strand.
AATCATCGTGGTGCTTATTTACTTTTGTCAATCCTCTGTGTGTGTGTGTGTATATATATATATATATATATATATATATATATATCAGTAAGGGATAACTTGTCAACCAAAGTTAGATTTTAGTAAAATCATGCGACATCTTATTTTCAGTTGAGGTTATTTACAAGGTTGTGTAACCAAGGTTACAAGGTTGTGTGTATATATATATATATGTATATATATATATATATATATATATATATATATATATATATATATATATAATATATATATATATATATATATATATATCAGTAAGGGATAACTTGTCAACCAAAGTTAGATTTTAGTAAAATCATGCGACATCTTATTTTCAGTTGAGGTTATTTACAAGGTTGTGTAACCAAGGTTGTGTAACCAAGGTTACAAGGTTGTGTAACCAACGCATTATATACGTCTTAATTTTAAGACGAGTAATGCCGCTTATTTAAAGTGACCAAACCTGTATAGTTAATAAACCTAACGAATAGATCATATTCTCCATTTTAAAGTTAAATTTCTATGACTGCGGTTAATTTTTAACAAAGCATATAAATTTCAACGTTACCGCGACGAGTATTTCTCAAAATGAGCAACACCAAAAATTTCATATCTCAGAAAATGAAATGGGGTCTATAACCTCTCCCTAAAGTAAAACTAACGATACATATTGTTCGTATTAACATTAATAATGATAATTAAACGAGGGAATAATAAATATTTTCTTTTCCCATCAAACCGGAACATATCCGTTAGAAAATCCGGTATGTTAAATCAAATACTCATAATCTGTTGTTCCCATCTGCTGAAAAGAGGAAGTGAAATGTCTGTTCCAATAATTCAATGAAACAGACTCTATTTGTTCATTCTTTTCGAAGTCATGCAATGAGGATGCGAGATAGAGTATATTCAAATCCAATTTTGCTTTCAGCATCCTATACATTAACGTTTTATCTATTTCTTTAACTTCTTAGCTTTATATCTATCTAGTTAACCATTTGTTCGTAGATATATATAGGTTGATATTAGATAAAGAATCAGATAGCCATAGATAGATAGCTAAAAGATAGATAGATAGATAGACGTAATATATAAATATATATATACTGTATAATGAAAATAGAACATTATATACAAAAAGAAACAAAGACTTTCCGCCATCTTCTTTAAATAGAAATATTATCTTCTATTGTCTCAAATCACTCAAAAAGAAGTTTCGAAGACCATTCCTTCTATCTAAAGAAGTTATGTATCATTAAAAGACGTTATTATATCATTTGAGAAGAAGGCTTGATACTCAAAACGAAGGAAAAACTTCCCCTTTAGAATGCACCTTCAAAAAGAAGTTATAAGTTCTAAATTTAGAAGGTTCTATTTTGAGTGCAGTCCAATATTGTTATTTTATTCGTTCTGCAACTATATATATATATAATATATATATATATATATATATATATATATATATATATATATATATATATATAATATATATATATATATATAAAAGATACCACTACTGGTACAGTCTTAATTGCAAAAAAAAGTAATCCACTGGACTTTCTGGTAAATACTTGATCCCTTTTACTGTTTTACAACTAGAGGCGTTGTGTAATCCCCTTTCATTTATCTAAAGTTATTAGTTAACGTAATTAAAACCTATAAACCTACAAACCTATATTTCGTAATTATTATTCTTCAATATCAAAGGATATTCAATGATTATCCTTAACGTATATTAAGCAAACCCATCTAGGTAATACAGGAAAGAGAGGCCAGGGCTAAATATATCTACCTATCTATCTATCTATTTGTCTACTTATCTATCTATATACATCAATTTACGCATCTTGATAGAAAGAAGAACACCTTTTACCTCCTACGAGTCGCTTATGAAGTCCCAATCATGCGCTTTGAAGACGATCTATTTGTTGGATGGTTCTGTGGCGGAGAACACAATAGCCGCGAATTTATTCCGCGGATGCTTAATTGCAACTGAATCTTATCTGAATGACGGCACGTTTATGTACCTTTCGAAAGCATTCATACCCTCATTCGCAGGAGGCACACATGGCCGACCCTTCCCCCTCGCATTGAGTGGCACTATCCCCCATCCCCATCCCAACCCCATTTACTCATTATTTTCACCTCTTTACTCCGAAAAATAGTCGTCCTGCTCTTCTTTTTAAAGGTGACACATCCCTTCTAGAGAGGGACACGCTTCATAGAATTATATATATTATATACACAGTGTGTGTGTGTGTGTGTGTATATAGACTATATATACAGTGTATGTGTGTGTGTGTGTATATATATATATATATACACACACGATTATGAATTTCTAACCTCAGGCTACAATTTTTTGTAGGGGTTTTAAAAATTGAAAATACGACGAACTTTTGTAAAAAAAAAAAATTTCGTTCGAATGTTCGTTGTGGTTTTGCCTTAACTATTTTGGTTTTTACCAAAACCACTATTAACCAATCTTCATTGCGTATCCAATAATGAAATCTTACTAATTAACATATTTTTGAGTTAAAGATAAGAAAAAAAGGTGCTGGTTAAGTATGCGGTCTACCATCTGAGTTTTGACAGAATATTTTCGTTAAAACTAACGAAAATATCACGACTTAACCTAACCAATTATCAAGGGCGTACAGTTGATCTATTAGTAAATAGTAAATACTATTCCAGAAACAAACAATGTTATAATTAATAATAGATCAACTGTACGCCCTTGATAATTGGTTAGGTTAAGTCGTGATATTTTCGTTAGTTTTAACTACTCAGATGGTAGACCGCATACTTAACCAGCACCGAAAAAAATAATACATTTAGTTCTGGTTTCCAATTTTTTTCGTTTTTTTTTTTTTTGTTCAATCTGACTCTCTTTTCTAAAACTGAAAATTCAAGTATATTTTCTATAGGTATATTAGTATAGGTCTATTAGTATATAGGTATATTAGTATATTTCCTAGGTATTGGATTATGAAGTGTAAAAAAAAAAAAAAAGCCAGGCAGCTCATTTCCCTACGATGTGGAAGTGAGTGTACCCCCGAAGGATCACCTTTAGCCCGAACAATGATGGGATAAACGAACAATTCAACCCAAGCCAGGAGCCGGCAGACGGGAGCGAAGCAAAGTCTCACCACTGAGTTTGCCAACGTAACCTCGTATATATATTTATATATATCCCGTAACCGTAACGGTAATCCTCTGACGTATCAGTATCACGTATAAATGATAAGAAAACAAAAAAGATTTTTAATTATAATTTACATCGACTTTTTTTCAGAAAACATAAAATTTGGAGCTATTGAAGAATAGGGACCCCAGCCTTCTTTAGTTAGCTTTATAAGGCTAACTAACGAAAATATCATGACCTAACCTAACCAATCGTCAAGGGCGTACAGTTAACCTAACGATTGGTTAGGTTAGGTCGTGATATTTTCGTTAGTTAGCCTTATAAGCCTAACTAAAGAAGGCTGGGGTCCTTATTCTTCAATAACTCCTAAAATTTTTCTGAGGTTCTAAAATCTAATTTAGAATCTAGAATTTTAAAGGTAATCTTGTAATTTAAAATCGCAAATTAGTTCGGTGTCCTTTTAAGTTGTGTTTAAAATTCGTAAATTATTTTTTTTTTTTGTATTATAGAAGAGGGGCGACAAGCTTGACCTTCGTGAGATGAGGAATCATCGCGCGGAACATTTGAAAGGTTGAAAGGTTGGTGAGGTCGTTTTAAACGTGGCAGAACGTCCTAATTTGTAGAGGTAGTTTTAAACGTGGTAGGACGTCCTAACCTAATCTAATTAACCTAACTCGACAAAATGTGGTCTAAATAAAATCAGTTTTAGTGGGGGGGGGGGGGGGGGTATTTCGATAATTTGTTACGTAAATTCCTGGATGAATTTGCGACGTTAAACTACAAGATTACCTTTTAAAATGGGACCAATAAAGTCTAGCTACGTGATCTGAACAGCAAGTTTTATGAAGGAAAACGTATTGACAAACACACACACACACACACACACACACATATATATATATATATATATATATATATATATGGGATGAATTTGACAATTAAACACGTGAAATGAATGAATGATGCAAACCCACAAGGAAAAAGAAAGATGATTCCAAGATCTTTCGTGTATTCGGAAGTACACCTCGTCAGGGAATGACGAGGTGTATTTCTGAATACACGAAAGACCTTGGAATAATTTTCCTTTTCCCTGTGGTTTTGTATCATATATATATATATATATATATATATTATACTGTAATATATAACTCCAAGAAAGTAAATATAACCATATCAGAGGAAAGACCCAAAGAGAGAAACAGCTATTTGACATTTGAAAACCGTATAAAGGTTCAACATTCAATAAAAGGACACACCTGATTCTTTTCCTTAAAATTGAGTAAACAAAAATCCCTCATAATCCTCCCCCTCCCCTACGAAAAAAAATTACAAAAACTCGCGCAATAACACGTCATAGGACACATAATCTTCTCTTTTTTTCCCTAAATAAAGTGCCGCCATCACGCCAATCGAATGAGTATAATGAATCAGCTTGAAATTTTCCCTGTTCCTTTAAACGTTGATAAAAATCAAGGTTTCGTCAATCAAGGTTTCGTCAATCAAGGTTTCGTTAACTTCTTAACGCGAATAGAATAGTGAAAAATTATTATTATTATTATTATTATTATTATTATTATTATTATTATTGCATTTGAAAGATATATTTAACAAACAAGATTTTAGACTGAATTTTCTGTGAATTTTTTTTTCTGATTTTGACGCACTTACAGTTGTTCTGAATATATATATATTGCAACATAAACCTTGTTTAACATTTCTCAGCAAACATTGCGATATCACTGAAATTTACAACTCTCTCTCTCTCTCTCTCTACATATATATATATGTATATATTGAGAGAGAGAGAGAGAGAGAGAGAGAGAGAGAGAGAGAGGAAAATAATGTTTGTAATAAATATACCTCAATTCATCTTAAATAACTCACCATTATTTACTCTTCCAATATTCTCTATTGACTCATTGATATTTACTCGCTTACGTCACACATTTCCTATGACGTCACAAAACATAAGGTGTTGAGGAGAATTTTTCAGCCAAAACGTTGCTATAATGTTTAAACTTAGAAATGTAGTCCCTAAACAAGTTTTACTGACTCTCTATCATACTCTTGTTCTTCCTTATATAACATACTGCACCCTTGTTTGGGGAAACCGCTAACAACGCATTAAATGGTATCTTTGTCATCCAAAAACGAGCAATAAGGTTATTATCTGATGCTGATTTCCTTGATCACTCTAGTGCATTATTTAAAGAGTTAAACCTACTAAAGCTCAACGATATAACCAAACTGACACATTTTATTTTTATTTACGAGTGTAAGAACAAAATCATTAATTTGCAATGGGTAAATAGATATTTTGTAACTCATCAAGAAATCCACTCGTATCAGACCAGAAATAGATCAAAGCTTGTTATACCTCAATTTAGATTGTCTTCATCTCAAAAACTACCCATTTTCATTGGATTGAAACTATGGAATGACTTGCATGCCGATATAAAAAATATTGCGAATGTAAATTTGTTTAAAACCAAGTTGAAATCCCGATTAATAATGGCATACTAACAAAAATCTTGGATTAATGTCCACTAATAATGTTTAATATTGTCCATTAATATTGTTTAAGATTGAAATACAGGTTTTAGCTATTAATAATACTTATTTACTTATTTATTTATTTATTATTATTAATTTATAACAGCTAGCTGCTTATTTTTAATAAGAGCCCAGTAAAGCCTAAAGCTTAAGGGCCAAATTAAATAAAAAAAATAAATAAATAAATAAAAAATAAAAATAAATAATCGAGCTTCACAATTATTCATGTCATTGTAAAAATTGTAAAGTCTAAAAAGACTACTGTATTTATTTTATTATTAATAAAGGTTATTCAATTCAATTCAATTCAAAAATCTAAATTGCCGCGTCCTCAACAACCACTTACGCCAACTCGATAAAGATGGAGAGGTTTGTTTACTATTTACTAATGTTGCGGTGTCACTGTCATCACAGGGTAATAGTGATAGTAATGATTGTAGAAGTGATAATTATCACACTGGACAGACAGTGATTGGTTTGAATCAACAATCAACACTCTTTTAACTGTTTTCAGACAGGGAAACAAATTGTTATTTATTATCTGATTCAAAACACACATCCTCTAAGAACAACCTTAATAATAATAATAATAATAATAATAATATAATAATAATAATAGTAATAATAATAACAGTCATAATAACTAGGCTGACCATACGTACCGTTTTGAACGGGACAGTACCGTTTGTTTTATATTTCGTGGCCGTCCCGTCGTTTTAATAAAAATGTCAATTTTGTCCCGGTTTATGTACTTACTTTTTCATGAATACAGAATATTACATAACCCCCGTCCCTTTTTTGCCATCCCAATGTCCCGTTTTTGTCTCAAGGAAATACGGTCAGCCTAATAATAACAGTCATAACTATCATAAATTTAATAATATATATATACACACACACGTGTGTGTGTGTGTGTGTTGTCCATTTTATATTTAAGGTCATGGGACAATGGGACATTTTCTCTTATTTCTGTAGAAATTTAGAAATTTTTGGTCATCCAAATTTAGGGGCCAAATTTTGTAATATTTTCAAATAATCTTGAACTCAAACGTAAAAGATGAACATCCATTATAAAAACTTGGACTAATAATTTTTGTAAGTTTCTTTTTATTTATCGTTTAATAAGTCGTGTCCTTTATTACCTTGATCAATTTTGTACTTATTCGAAAAGATTGATCTCCTGCCAGTAAAGATTATCATTATCATTATCAATGATAAGCAGCTTAAGGCAGCTTATTAAAACAATTTTTTTTTTATTGATGTACCACATGCTCATATGCCATGAAATATATTAATAGTTCATTGGATAAAAAGTATGCATCGTTTATATATATATATATATATATATATATATATAATATATATATATATATATATATATATATATATATATATATATATATACATACATAGAGAGAGAGAGAGAAATAGGGAGGGCATCTTCTAACACTTTACGTGTGTAAATAACTATTGAATATTCTTTATTAAATATTGAATGTTACATCTTAAATTTACTTCTGAATTTGCACTTCATCTCTGGCTACAAACGTGTCTCGGATCAGCTTATTTTAAAAATATATTGTTAAATAAAATAATGAATTTTTAAACTTTACAAACGCGTATTACGGAAGTTATAGGCTATACCAAATATCTGAGGATCTACTCTACGGTAGCCAAGGAGGGAAGTAAGAGAGATTCCAAGAAAATTCCAGGTACTACTCTCACACCATGCAAAACTCTATACTCAGAGACAATTTTCACACCATGCATAAACCATTATCTCGTGTACTCGAACACGCATGAAAATTTGAGGTGGTAAGAAGCAGAAGGGAACAAAACCAGGATAACGCGTAACACTAATCTACACAATATAATCTACGCCAACAATGCGAGATTTTTTCAAGGATTTTTTAATTTATTTATTTATTTATTTACTTTATTTATTTATGGATTTATTTAATTTCTTAAGAAGAAGAAGAAAAAAAAAGCATCGTTTCATGGAAGCAACATTCACTCGTCTCTTCGCATTTGATCTCTCTCTGATCACTCCAAGTCCAACTATGGCTCATAACTCGATTTGCGAAAAATATCTATCTCATCTATTCTTAACCTCTCCAGCATTTTGTACGTACTTGTATGACGGCAGCTATGGTTAGGTTAGGTTAGGTGCAAAATAAACACTGACGGGGTTAAACACGTTAACTGACGTACTATCTACTACCTGCGGCGGGAGACTATTGCAAAAAAATTATCATATAATGTTATAATAGAAGAATTGGAGCAAGTGTTGTTTACGTCCCCGTGACGCAAAAGGACACAGACTACACTAGGTCAAAGATGGGGAACGTAAACAACACTAGGATCTTTAGGAGAAATTTTTTAAATGAATCCATCAAATAAAACGTTAAAACTAACGAAAATATTACGACTTAACCTAACCAATCGTCAATTTATATATATATATATATATATATATATATATATATATATATACAGGGTGGGCCGTAAGTTTCCATACATAGGAAAAATAAACATTTTTTTATGGACAACCATTTTTTTTATATAATATGCTCTACGTGGTTGCCATTGTTTTGAAAACACATTTCAATACGTGTTCCCCACTGTTGATGAACACGCATTAGCACAGTTGACGTTATGCTTGTAATGGCGTTGGTGATACGTTCCTTTAGATGATTTATGTCTCGTATCTTTTCCTGATACACCATGGCCTTCAAGTGCCCCAAAGATAGAAATCAAGGGGGGTGATGAGATCTGGGGATCTGGGAGGCCACTCCACAGGACCACGCCGACCAATCCAAGCATCCGGAAACTGCTGCTGCTGATCCAAATACCGACGCACGTGAAGACCATAATGAGGTGGAGCTCCATCTTGCTGGAAGTAAACTGGGAAGTTACCTTCCTCGTTTAGCAGGGATGGGAAAATCTCTTCTTGCAACATGTTAAGATACCTTTCGGCATTAAGATTTCCACTGACAAAAAAAAATTGGTCCAATAATTCTGTCACCCCATATCCCGGCCCACACCATCACTTTACCGGCACCTCGCATCTTCGTCGGACTCAGCCAGTTAGGGTTAGCATTACTCCAATAACGTATGTTTTGCCGATTAACCTCTCCATTGACGTAAAAATTTGCTTCATCAGTAAACAAGATCTTACGTCAAACGCATATTCTTAGGGTATCTGAAACATAAAAACAAACGTTTAATTTTTCCTATGTATGGAAACTTACGGCCCACCCTGTATATATATATATATATATATATATATATATCGGGTGGGCAAAAAAAAAAAGGAGACCTCGAACTTTGGTTGTAAAATCCAAAGTTATGGTCAGATTTCAGTATTTTTTTCATACCCTACAATTAAGTACATTACCTATACGGTGAGCGGATTTCAAAGAAAACTAATGAAAATTACGGATTTATTGAACATTTCTTTATAGCACTGGAAATTTTCCATTTACACTACTACTGCATTGTATGTGCAGATAAAAAGTTACAAAGTACTCACATACTGTATGGTGCTACCTTGATGTTAAAAAAACTGCTCGATATGTTTACCACGAACTTCTACAACCTTTTTCAGTCTAGGACGGAACTCATCTATGGCTTTATTGATTTGTTCTTGTGGTAGCTCATCCCATTTTTCCAGAAGAAGCTGTCGTAAATGAGCGAGATTTCTTACTTTGACCCGATAAATTCTCTGTGACAAATTTTCCCAAAGGCCGTAATCGACAGGATTTAAATCAGGACTGTTTGGTGGCCAAATTTCTGGTTCAAGAAAATCTGGGACATTGTTTTTCAGATAGTTAATAGTCTCATGCGCAGTATGAGATGTGGCTCCATCTTGCTGGAAAAGAAAATATCCACCATTTCCTAATCTTCGCATTTCTGGCAGCATGTTGTTTAACAAAGTATTGCGATAGTATTCAGCTGTTACTTTAGTGCCAGGTTCAATGAAGTGGATCGATGTCTTTCCAAGCTTCGATATTCCAACAGAAACCATGATGCTAGCAGCAAAAAGATTGCTGTCTGGTATTTCTTTCTCGTAGCGGGCTGTCGAATAAACTCTGTCATTTTGACTGTTTCTTGGTGGCTCAACAGTGAATAGTTTCTCGTGTGTGAAGAAAGTTTTATTAACTTTGTCGGCACTTACATGTCGGAGCAGTCGAGTTGCACGTTCTAATCGTTTCTGTTCAAATTCTTGACCCAATTTTTGACCAGACACTCGCTTGAATGATTTCATTTTAAGGTCCTTCTTGATGATATTCTTAACACTGCTCCGAGATATTCCCAGCTCAATTGATATTCTTGCTGGTGCCATGTGCGTTCCAGGTCGGTCCTCCTGACTGAGTATTCTTTCTTCTACAATCCTTATATTCTCTTGAGTCCGAGCTGTTTTTGGTCTACCGCTACCTGGTATTCTTTTGATATCTCCTGTTTTATCGATTTTCTTGAGAAGTTTGTCCAAACCTCCTGCAGTCCATCCTTTGTTTGGAAACGCTAACAATAATCTCTTTCGTCCATAATGTTTTTCAAGCCTATAGAGTTTTATAAGAACTTGGTCCTCTGAAGTAAATGGCATTTTATAAATAGGGCTGGGACCTAATACCTGAAAAAGAAGAAAACAAAATTTAAGTTCGCTTACGTTAATTAAAATCGCTTTAATTATCAACTTGAACCTATGATTAGCAAGATTTTTCTGGAATATTCGCCATAAATCCAACTTCTCAACTAAAATGCTAAAAGATGGCATAGAAACCCAAAAATTACCTAGCACTAACATACTAAAATTTCATGGTTCTATGTGCCGTATTTGCCGAGATATGAAGGATTTAAAAGGTCTCCCTTTTTTTTGCCGACCCGATATATATATATATATATATACATTCAACTGCAAAGAACACGCAGTATAAATAACGTAAAGAACGACGCTTGTATAGGAGATATTCCGCGCAAGACGAGAAAGAGAAAACAACAAATGAAAAAATGAAGTACCACCTGGGAATCGAACCCGGGATCTTCCGATTGCCGGTCAGACGCGATAACCACTACACCATGGACTTCACTCTTCCAAATGCCGTAATTCCTCTACATACTCGCAGAAACCAATGCCCCAAGGGGGCACCTCCCGCATGCCGTAACATTATATACATTCAACTGCAAAGAACACGCAGTATAAATAACGTAAAGAACGACGCTTGTATAGGAGATATTCCGCGCAAGACGAGAAAGAGAAAACAACAAATGAAAAAATGAAGTACCACCTGGGAATCGAACCCGGGATCTTTCGATTGCCGGTCAGACGCGATAACCACTACACCATGGACTTCACTCTTCCAAATGCCGTAATTCCTCTACATACTCGCAGAAACCAATGCCCCAAGGGGGCACCTCCCGCATGCCGTAACATTATATACATTCAACTGCAAAGAACACGCAGTATAAATAACGTAAAGAACGACGCTTGTATAGGAGATATTCCGCGCAAGACGAGAAAGAGAAAACAACAAATGAAAAAATGAAGTACCACCTGGGAATCGAACCCGGGATCTTCCGATTGCCGGTCAGACGCGATAACCACTACACCATGGACTTCACTCTTCCAAATGCCGTAATTCCTCTACATACTCGCAGAAACCAATGCCCCAAGGGGGCACCTCCCGCATGCCGTAACATTATATACATTCAACTGCAAAGAACACGCAGTATAAATAACGTAAAGAACGACGCTTGTATAGGAGATATTCCGCGCAAGACGAGAAAGAGAAAACAACAAATGAAAAAATGAAGTACCACCTGGGAATCGAACCCGGGATCTTCCGATTGCCGGTCAGACGCGATAACCACTACACCATGGACTTCACTCTTCCAAATGCCGTAATTCCTCTACATACTCGCAGAAACCAATGCCCCAAGGGGGCACCTCCCGCATGCCGTAACATTATATACATTCAACTGCAAAGAACACGCAGTATAAATAACGTAAAGAACGACGCTTGTATAGGAGATATTCCGCGCAAGACGAGAAAGAGAAAACAACAAATGAAAAAATGAAGTACCACCTGGGAATCGAACCCGGGATCTTCCGATTGCCGGTCAGACGCGATAACCACTACACCATGGACTTCACTCTTCCAAATGCCGTAATTCCTCTACATACTCGCAGAAACCAATGCCCCAAGGGGGCACCTCCGCATGCCGTAACATTATATACATTCAACTGCAAAGAACACGCAGTATAAATAACGTAAAGAACGACGCTTGTATAGGAGATATTCCGCGCAAGACGAGAAAGAGAAAACAACAAATGAAAAAATGAAGTACCACCTGGGAATCGAACCCGGGATCTTCCGATTGCCGGTCAGACGCGATAACCACTACACCATGGACTTCACTCTTCCAAATGCCGTAATTCCTCTACATACTCGCAGAAAACCAATGCCCCAAGGGGGCACCTCCCGCATGCCGTAACATTATATACATTCAACTGCAAAGAACACGCAGTATAAATAACGTAAAGAACGACGCTTGTATAGGAGATATTCCGCGCAAGACGAGAAAGAGAAAACAACAAATGAAAAAATGAAGTACACCTGGGAATCGAACCCGGGATCTTCCGATTGCCGGTCAGACGCGATAACCACTACACCATGGACTTCACTCTTCCAAATGCCGTAATTCCTCTACATACTCGCAGAAACCAATGCCCCAAGGGGCGTTGGTCTCTCTTCACACGAAGGTCAAGCTCGTGGCCCCGTCTCTAGGTCTGGCTTGGTGGAGGAGCCAGTTGCTTTCTTGCGCTCTCCACCGTACATAGCCAGTTATACCCGGCTCATCTGGTACCGTCCTGAGCCAGGCATCTAGTCTTCTCTTGAAGACTTCAACTTCGACCTCTGTAACGTTTCTGAGGTCCTTTGGAAGCTGGCTAAAAAGTCTTGGCCCCCTGACAACCAAGCTATTTCCCTTCAGTGTTGAGGAGGTTCCTTGCCGGAGCTTTAATTTGGGGAACACTACACATTCTGCCTTTCCTATTTTCCAGTGTTGTTTGAATGGTAATTGGGTTTAGTTTTAGGTTTGGTACCAGGTTTTCGATCATTTTCCATATGTAGATTATGGTGTACCACTCTCTTCTTCTTTCCAGGGAGTACAGATTTAGTTTACGTAGAATTTCCCAGTAGTTGAGTTCTTTGCAACCATCAATTTTGGCTGTGAAATGTCTCTGCGTTTCTTCTAGTTTATTAGTTTCTTCCTTTTTATATGGGAACGTCAAAATTGAGCAGTATTCAAGTTCGGTATAATCAGTGTTTTTAGCAGGGGAATCATTACTGTCCTGTCCCTTGTTTTGAACGTTCTTAGTACCTGTCCCCCGACTCTTTTTGCTTTATTTATCGCTATCTGATTTTGTGTTTCGAATTTGGCATCATCGGTCATTATTACCCCCAGATCAATCGCTTTCGTGCTTCTCTGAATTTCCTGTCTATCTGGAGCATAATATGCAGTCTATTTAAGTTCCTCTTTTCTACCATATCTCAAGACCTGAAATTTCTCGGTGTTAAATGTCATGTTGTTGTCTTCTGACCATTTGTATATTTTGTTCGTGTCCCTCTGCAAGGCCTCCACTTCATTTGCATCGCTGATTTTTCTGCTGATCTTTGTATCGTCTGTTGCTGTATACTGTTGCTGTTTATTCCACTGTCTATGTCTGTTAGCATGATAATGAACAGGAGTGGGGCCAGTACTGTCCCTTGTGGTACTGAGCTGCGTACTTCCGATTCTGATGATGATATACCTTGGATTTTGACGACCTGTAGACGTTCTCTGAGAAAGTTGTAGATCCATTTTCCCACTTTGCCTGTTATTCCCATATATTTCATTTTATGTGCTATTATGCCGTGATCACATTTGTTGAAAGCTTTAGCAAAATCTGTGTATATGACATCGTAGTTGTCATTGCCTTCCAGTGCATCTAGGATATTGTTGTAGTGTTCTATTAGTTGTGATGGGCATGATCTACCTGATCGGAATCCGTGCTGATTTTCAATGAATATTTCCAGTGTCTCGAAGAAATCATAAATTTTCTCTCTGACTATTCTTTCAAATACTTTGGTGAGGTGGGTCGTCAATGACACTGGTCTATAGTTCTTTGCTTGAGATCTGTCCCCTCCTTTATATACAGGGTGTCCCAGAATTAACTATCTATTTCAATGAAATCGGGCAAATTTTTTAAAAACACACTTTTATTTATGTTTATCATGTTTAATATGTGTTAAAATGTATAAATTTCTAAGTTTTTTTCATCATTTTATTTTCATAATTTTTCATTATCTGATCCAATGAAAGACCGTCTGAAGTCATAGAATGGCAAAGAGACTCTCCAAAAGTTAACGTGTGGCTTGGAATGACCAAATCCAAAATTTATGGCCCATTCTTCTTTGCGGTAGCAACTGTAACAGGTACCGTCTACCTTGATATGCTTCAGCAGTTTCTCGAACCACAGCTTCTTGATGATGGCATTCTTGATAATGTTGTGTTTCAACAAGAAGCATTGATGTTTTGGCGATAAACCTTTGTTTTTATGAAACCCCATGCAAAGAAATCCAGGGATGTCAAATCCGGAGAACGCGGAAGCCAAGGTCGAGGTCCCCCACGTCCAATCCACCGATTCGGAAGGCGTCTGTTGAGGTATTCTCGAACAATTAGAGCATAATGACATGGTGCTCCATCTTGTTGAAACACAACATTATCAAGAATGCCATCATCAAGAAGCTGTGGTTCGAGAAACTGCTGAAGCATATCAAGGTAGACGGTACCTGTTACAGTTGCTTTCGCAAAGAAGAATGGGCCATAAATTTTGGATTTGGTCATTCCAAGCCACACGTTAACTTTTGGAGAGTCTCTTTGCCATTCTATGACTTCAGACGGTCTTTCATTGGACCAGATAATGAAAAAATTATGAAAATAAAATTATGAAAAAATTTAGAAATTTATACATTTTTAACACATGTTAAACATGATAAACATAAATAAAAGTGTTTTTAAAAAATTTGTCCGATTTCATTGAAATAGATAGTTAATTCTGGGACACCCTGTATAGGGACAATGTTTGCTCTTTTCAAGATGCTCGGTATTTCCCCAGTGTCTAGGGATCTTCTTCATATCCAGTATAAGGGTGTAGCTATTTCATTTTTACAGTTTTTAATCAATAATGCGTTCCAATTGTCCGGATCTGCAGCTAAATGTCATTTCATTTGTCCTATAGCTCTCGCTACATCTTCTGGGGTAAAATCAAAGTCTGTTATACACTCTCCTTGCACTTTCTCTTCAAAGAATGCATCTATGTCAGGTATCGCTTTGTCACTTTTTGGGGTACTAAAAACTGATTCATACTGGGTTCTCAATGTTTCAGATATTTCTTTTGGATCGTCGGTTAGTTCATTATTTCTCTTCCTTAAGGGCCCAATAGCGGCGCGCGTTCTTGTTTTCCTTTTCGTATAGCTATAGAAGTATTTTGGATTTTCCTTTATTGCTTCTACCGCCTTTTCCTCTTCCCTCTCTGTATGGTCCTTAATCAGGGCTTGTATTTCTCTATCGATACCCTCCAGTTTTTCTTGTATTACTTTCCTGGCAATATCTCCGCAGTTGGCTAACTTCGCCTCCACTCTCTTTCTTTTGCGGAATATTCTTCTCTTTTGCCTCTCTAGCCAGCTCCTCTTTCTTTTTGGCTGTGATTTCAGAGCATATTTTTCTAAAATTCTCAACGTTTTCTGTTCCAAGGTTGTTAGCATTTCTTCAGTTGTTTTATTCTCAAAACTGTTCTCGACTATTTGGGCCATGTGCGATCTGATTGCTTCCTAATTTATAGTTTTGGAGTTTAAGTTAAAAGCCCCAAATTTGCTTCTTTCCTCAATATGTGTATTGTCTTTTGATGTTGTCTTCATATTTGCTGATATCTCGATTAAGCTCTGGTCTGAGCTAATGATGAGGTTATTTTATATCAGCAATCAATCAATAATATATATATATATATATATATATATATATATATATATATATATATATATATATATATATATATTAATATTGACGTTTGGTTAGGTTAAGTCGTAATATTTCGTTAGTTTTAACGTTTTATTTGATTAGGTATACGCAGACAAAGTTGGGGAACACAAACTACATTTAGGATAATGTAGGGGAACGTAAACTACACTAGGCACCACAGGGGGACGTAAACTACACTTGCTCCGAAGAAATTTTGCGTTATCGCCTTATTAAATGAATGAATGAAAATGAAAAGGTTTATTGGCAGACCATAGTCCATATGACAAATATTAATAATACAATGACATTTCACATACTAAGGATAGACATATATATACAATTAATGAGAAATAATACAGTAATGTCGGAGTTAAGTGGAGCTACAGATAGACGTTTTCATACCATCATCAAACCTTCTACCCTTAAGTTTAAGTCCATTATACTTGTATGTTACTATTTATTTATTATTATATAAAAATTATATATTTATGAAGATTACGTGTATCTTTTCAAGGGTCTGACTTGAATATGAACCAGCCTAAACTGAGAGATCGCCACCCTTTCATACAGTATTTAACCATCCGTGGAAAAGTGTTGTTTGGCCATAAAGCCTCTATACAGAGGATTCGATTCCTTTCATTTTAGCTAACTTTTACGGTGTCAAATAAATATTTGGTTATTATATTTCTGACAATCAGTTTTCAAAATTACACCAACTAATTGATGGTCTTAGAAACCCAACTAAGGATGCAAAGATTCAATTTCATAACAAAAAAATCAGTTTTAGAAAATTTACTTAGAAAACTGAGTTTATTTCATATCTCTCTCTCTCTCTCTTCTCTCTCTCTCTATATATATATATATATATATATATATATATATATATATATAATCATACTTTAAAAAAGCTAATGAACATATATATATATTATATATATATTATATATAGATCTATCACTACTTTAAAAAAGCTAATGAACAAATAGAATTTAATGGGCTTTCCATTATAATGTGTTTTCCATTATCCATTATTCGTTACTCATTGCTAGTCATTACATAGAATATCTAAATTTATTCAGTTTGTTCAATACTTAAATAAAAGTTGGTTCTGAACAGAACCATATTGGTTAAACTCAGCTGAACGTTTGAAATAGACTGTTGTTATTGAGTAGAGGTATCAGTACTAAAGCTTTGACCGCCTAAGCCTAAACTGAAGATAAATTTACCTCAAAGTTATTTATACTTTTTTTACTTTTAACCACATATTTTATCATTTTAATATACACTGATCTTTTGGGTTACTTTGGGCTAAAAATTCATTAATAAATGAATAGACCTCCAATCTTTGAAATGCAGAGTATCCAAGCATCTCGAAAACCCTGCTCCTTGATTTTGTCTTTCTTCTTCTTCTTCTTCTTTTTCTTCTTCTTCTATGGGAGGGGTGTTTTTGGGGCATTCGTCCTTGTCCTCTCCTTCCTACATAAACATATATTTCAGAGTGAAAATTATTTCACGAAAGTAACAAGTGAATAATATTTATGATGAAAATAACCGCTTGAGCATTATTTCATGTTTTATTTTCCTTCGTGGTTATTTTCATCATATTTCAAAATGTTTGTCACATATTTATGTTTTTATGTTTAACATCTTGGCTCATTATAACAAGGATAGTTCACGATGAATTTTCTAAAACTTATGCGATATATCTATATAGTAAATTACTGTAAATACATTGCAAAATTGCAATTTAAATAGAAAGTTAAATTGGTTTTGTTTCTCCTAAAATTCTGTTTTCTTATAGTGCTATTAACAACGAAAACGAAATTTAGTGGTAACTTATTTATTTACATCTGCATATTTTTTGAAGAAACTAAAATGTAACTCAAACATACGCATTATTTAAATACAAATTTGAAAACTAATTCTTAATTGACGAAGGCTAATTGATTAATTAACGTTTAAAGATAAACCTTGTGGAAGAAGTTGTAAAACTCAAGGTAACAGGACATTTATCTTTCCCATTAATTAGCAAATTTACATTAAATTTCAAAACAGAAACAATGCAAAAGTAGGAAGAATGATTTTAGGAAAATATTTAAACAAACAAACAAACAAACACTTTATTTCAGACTCAACAGGTGCAAACATTATACAAGAGGTCCATAGAAGATTAAGAGATAGTTGTTTGGAGCACTGACTAAGTAGGCCAGTGAATCACTGTGCATAATGAACATACAATTGCCTACGCCATTACTTCCAGATTTAAGATTTATGGAGACCAGTCCACTAACCAAGGCTTCTATTATCTTATTGACTGACTCACCAAGCTTAGTGATAAATCTAAATACAAAATTGCGAATGAAACTGACACAGTTAGGCACCTTATTGACTACAAACAGCATATTGACACTAGAAGGAGTACCATTTATAAATCTTAATAAACTCCTGAAAATATTATTATATGCAACATATAATTTCTTCAAATCATACATCCTGTAGTTCCACCACAAATGAGCTGTATACTTTGGAGTACAAAAAGTTTTGAACAAAATCAACTTAACATCTTATGTACACATGAAATTTTCTAACCAAAGTATTTCCCTGAGCATATATATAATTGTCTACATTGCCTTAGAATATCACAATCATCTGAAAGACTATCAGTTAGTATGTGGCCAAGATACTTAGTCTGGGTTACTTCTGACAACACCCTACCATTCAATTGAAATTCAGGAAATTTTATATATTTGTAGGCCTTGGTCCTCATAATCATAACATGACTTTTAGCAAGATTATATTTTATGTCGTTATCCTTCCCATACCTTTCCCACACACTGGATTCTTTGGATCTGATATATTTGCATGTCCGTTATAAATAGATATAGAGTGTAACATTTGTGGATAGTAGTCTATTATGACTTGATCCTCTGGATCCAGAGATTCTATCTTTAGTTTTAAATCGATAATTAATTAGTTTTAAATTGATAATTATTTAGTTTCGTAAAATTGGTCGTTGCCAAATTACCGAGTTTTACATAAATTTCTTATGTTCTTGTGGTTCGGAACCCACGTAAAATTGTAGGTCCCCCCCGCCACCACGGAGGACATACACAATACACGATTACGAACACAGTTAGGTAGACCAGCCATGAGTGGATCCTAGGGTCTTTGTTGGTCTGAAAACATTATAACATTATAACATTATAAACATTATAACCTTCAAAAGTGAGCTGAGCCCTTTTACAGATGGAGAAATAAGAACTAGATCATCTGCATTCAGATGATTAACAATTATTGTATCAATATAGCAGCCTATTTTACAGGTGTTCAGCACAACAGATAGATTATCCATATAAACATTGAATACGTAGGGGGATAATATCCCTCCCTGCCTGACACCAGTGGTCACAGAGAATGGTTCTGAATTAACCCCACCCCATCTTCCAATCATTGTCTGGTGATTATACCAGAATATCGATATACAAAAGTTCAGAATATTAAAATTTTATTTAAAACAACCATCTAACTTTCTTTTAATGTTTAACGACAGTATATGAATATAATTAACTAAAATCAAGGCCTTTAACTAGAAATCAGCAAGCAAATATGTTGACCGCAAATATAAAGCAATTCTTTGGTTACATTATTCGTCCTTAATAAGTCAAATGGTGAATTTTTGAGGATAGTATTAATGGCAAACTTCAATATTGCAAACAATTAAAGCGCATTTCCATTTTCTCCTTTAAAAAGATATGAATAACGTTGTTGGATTACTTTATCAAGAGTTTGTGTACAAGCACTTTCTTTTGTTAAACATGTAATAAACATTATATATATATATAACAGTATTTAGCTCAATGTGAACAAAGCTATATTTCTTTTGAGGCTTTCTAACATAGACTTGTATCTAAATGCACCTCTTTGACTATTTTACACAATGAAGTAATACAGTAAGTTACACAAAAAATGCATTTCTAAGCTAACTTAAAGGCCATGTATACAATTGTAAATAAAATCTTTATTTGTCCTTCAATAAGATTATTATTCAACAGTGAAGAAGAGCCTTTCAAGAAGTTTCGAGGAACTGTATGGAAGTATTTTAGTATTAAAAATGCTTAATTTACTCCAAAACTCCAAAAGAAGGTGCTGTAAAATTCAAGGTAACAAAATATTTACCTTTTCCATTTATTTAATTAACAAATTTACATTAAATTTCGAAGCCGAAGCAATGAAAAAGTAGTAAAATTAATTTAATTTCTTCTGTATCTGAATAGATAATGTTTTCCTTTTTAATTTATATATTAAACCCATTAAATTAACCCATGAATTTAACTAAGGCTAAATTAATAAAAATATTGATGTAACTTCTTAACTGATTCTTCTTTTGAGTTAATTAAGTAATTTTATGGCTGATATGTACAATAATTTCGTGTCGACACTGGATTTTTTGACAATGGAACCCCTCCCACCCATTGTATCAGTTGCTCGGAGACACTAGCACCAGACCTCCTATTCATCCGTCGTTCCAATCAGAATAATCTTATGTCCGGTTTAAGCGTACGCTAGGTTAGGTGGTCGTTCAAGGTTGGTTAGTAATTTCCTACATCACCAACTTTCGGCCAATTAGGGGTCATGGGCGTTGCCAAAATACAGATGGACCGAAATTACATATTTACCCATCTTAGTAATAGTCTTTAGTTACATTTCCATAAACTCTTGTCTTAAGTTTGTTTAGAAAACGTTAGTGTAACTTAATGAAAAGGTCGGTTCTATTATTTACTTATTTACATGAGAAATCCTTGAGAAGATAAATATTTAGGATAAGCATTTTCTACAAAATTTCTTCTACATCATTTGCGTGGTTCGCGGAAGAACGAAGAAGGGTTATTGTATAAAAACAAAACCTCAATATTATTCTTATATATATATATATATATATATATATATATATATATATATATATATATATATATATATATATATACTACAGACAACCATCCAATTGTTAAAAGAAAATCGAGAACTGGTAACTGTAATTTTACGAGCAAATAACGGTCATTTTCAGGTCACTGACTCCACAGTCATTCTTTTCATTGCCTGCGGGTACAGTAACCTTTCATTATGCCAGCTGATCCTTCCTAAGCTCCGTGCAGCAAGGATCAGTGGAATGTTGTACTCTTATTGTACGCTGTTGTGTAATTTTTGAACTGTGTATATAAAATTTAACTTCAGTATAAACTCATGAAACAAAAATTACTGTACAGGGTGTCCACAATGCCTTGTCACCCTAGTAACATACTAACTGATTTTCGTTTTTCTTTCAGACCCATTTGAAGTGTGATAGCAACAACTATACGATTGAACAACGCATATTAACGTGAAAATCAGCGGGAAAATCCGATTGAGAAACACTGCTATAGACTGTTTTTTTACACTTCATTTTCTCTTGTGAGCAGATGGTCAGATCGGTGGATCCGCATATTTGAAGTGTGAGTGTGGCGTTTTCAATCTGTGCCTTAGTATGAAGTGTCTTTTACCATCAAACTGAAATACTTAGTAGATAGAATCTCGTCTGTAACGTCATCTCTCATAAGTAGTTTATCTACAATTCCGTAACTTTTTTACTATGATAATTTAAACATCTACTTTTGGTTGATTCACAGATCATCAAACCAAACGAGAACCATTAGGATAGCGTTGATCTTATAAATCTCTCCCCTCTCACTAGATACGCATAAAAGGCAATTCAACTCCCATTTCAACATAAGCGAGACTTCTTTTTTTCTGTTATTAAACGAATTATACTTACAATTCTTATACAAAGCGACTAAGCCCTATTTTAAATCATTTACCATTGACGAAAGTACGCTAATATTTTCAACAAGGATTTACCGACCAGTCTTCAAAGAAAATGTTTCTACGCACAAATCAGCCATTCTTTACCGTATACTGACCAACCTTGACCCAAAATGGTAAAAACTTGTTTCAAAAGAGACGAAAACTAAATAGAGGGAAAGCCAGGTTTTAATCTTTCCCACTTTTTATGGCATTAGATTGCATGCACGTATTTTCCATCATGCAATACCTTCTCCCTCTCCCCTTCACCTCGTTTCTCTACTCCCACCTTCACTCCACTAGCATATATATATATATATATATATATATATATATATAGCGGATGTCTCCAAGAACCATCTGGATGACTCGTTCAGAAAAATACGATAGGATGTACCAAGTATGCCTGGATACGTTAAATGCCAAGAGTTCAGAAAAGTTCTCTTCTGCACCAGGCAACAGCAGCAATCAGTATAAAGTAAGACACACACACACACACACACATATATATATATATATATATATATATATATATATAAGCAAACAACCACAGGGAAAAGGAAACGTAAATACGAAATTCGAGCGCTTTCGTGATATATTCACATCTTCAAGGACAAGAAGCTGTGAATATATCACGAAGGCGTTCGGATTTCGTGTTTACTTTTCCTTTTCCCTGTGGTTGTTTGCTTATTAAAAAGATCACGTGTTTTTCTGTGATTTTACTGCATATATATATATATATATATATATTTTTTTTTTTTTATTTATTTTTTTTTTTTTAAGAAAAATATTTTATTGATTTTTTTCAGATTTTAAATAATTTTATTGCTGCTTCTTTTTCTTTTGAAGTAAATTTTGTATTGTTTACCGATAGTTCAGTTGTATATCTTTCTAATTATCTGTGCACTGCTGATGTTTCCTGGTCATGACGTCATAATACGCACGTGTGCCTGAAAACCTTCGATTTCCACTTTCTTAGATTCATTCAAAGTTTAAAGCACTTTAAACACGTATGAGAATTTCCCGTGTGTGTGTGTGTGTGTGTGTGTGTGTGTGTGTGTGTGTTGGAAATTCGTTGGAAGAACTTATGTCAAAAGACCACTGAAAAGTTTTTCCATTTGACGTTTTCCTTCCGTAAGAACAAATATTCTTATGCAGGAAGGAGGGGCCAAGGGCGAATGCACGCAAAAGCGGTTAAAAGAGGAAGAAAAGAGCCAAAATCAACATTACCGTATACTGGGTACTACATGAAAAAAATATTTAAGTTTACCGAATACATTTAACCTAGGTCATTTGAAAATGATGACCTAGGTCATTTAAAAATGATGACCTTGGTCTTTTAAAAATGATGACCTACGTCATTTGAAGATGATGACCGAGGTCATTTGAAGATGATGACCGAGGTCATTTGAAGATGATGACCTAAGTCGTTGATTTACAGTCTAGTATTAAACTCTGTTAATCAAGGAAATAATTTTATAAAATTAAACCTTCGTTACATCTCAAGTGGTTGAAAATTCAAAAGTTCATGGATGTTCATTTTTATTATTCCTGTTATATTGTTTTGCAGGTTTAATTAGATTTCCAGCTCACGTTAAGATAAGAAGATGCGTTTTGTTTTTAGAGGTTTTAAAATAATTATAATACTATTTTTTAAATAGTTAGATTTGATCAGAACGAATCAGTTTCCTGAAAATTACGTTCATATAACGATTTCGTGTAAGCCTGCGTGCCCAAGATGGCCTTTTCCCTAACTACTTTGCGTGTTCCAATTAATAACTGACATTAAAAAAAAAACCTAAATCAAATTTGCCTAAATTTGAATCACGTAATTGAAATTATAAATGGAACATTGAACCTCTTACGACTGCAACTGTTTTTAATCTCCAGGAGAGATTAAAATAA
Organism: Bathynomus jamesi; assembly: GCA_023014485.1. Classification (NCBI taxonomy): domain Eukaryota; kingdom Metazoa; phylum Arthropoda; class Malacostraca; order Isopoda; family Cirolanidae; genus Bathynomus; species Bathynomus jamesi. The sequence goes on from JAJOZX010001619.1 coordinate 648,751, forward strand.
AGCTGTAGAAATGAAAGTATTAACCACAGGTAATAGCTGGTCACTTAACCTATCAGTAACTGTTCTTCCAAAGTATAAGTAAGAGTTCGAACCCTTTTTGTCAAAACACTATCTTTACAAACTGTAGTCAATGAGTAGTTCCTTATTATACATATATTATTCCTATTTTATTCAAAGATTTGATGCTTCTCTTACCCCAAAAATTATATTGGTGCACACCATACTACTAGTGACATAACGTATTCACCTTTCGAGTCGGATATATTATTATTATTATTATTATTATTATTATTATTAGTAGTAATTATACGATTTCGCTTTGAATTAATTTTGCTTTCTCAGCCTTGGAAAACAACTTTTTTGTTTCTTCAAGTAATTCTCCCAATTTTCGTTTGTAAAGTTACGAAGTCTTACTAAATATAAGGATTATATTTAATTAAACGCCAACACTTTTATGACCTCATGCAATGAGGTCATATAAATAATTGTGTCTAGAATTATGATGTGTTGTCATATAAAGTTCATATAATAAATATTAAAGAATAGAATTTCTTTTTCAAATCACGTAAAATGCTTAAAGTTTCAATTTAGGTTAAGAAGACTATGGTTTATGCTAAAATGCAGACATACTGTAAAACGCATTTTGACACAGTTCTTATGTCTGAAATTATTTAGCTTCAAGCATTATATATATATATATATATATATATATATATATATATATATATATATGTATATGGGATGAATTTCATAATTAAACACGTGAAATGAATGAATGATGCAAACCCACACCCTGACGAGGTGTACTTCTGAATACACGAAAGGCCTTGGAATCATTTTTCTTTTTCCCTGTGGGTTTGCATCTATATATATACTGTATATATGAAGAGGAGGGACGACAAGCTTGACCTTCTCTCTCTCTCTCTCTCTCTCTCTCTCTCTCTCTCTCTCTCTCTCTCTCTCTCTCTCTCTCTCTCTCCTTTTGTTATAAAACCCAAATTACTGTTAAAATTCAGAAGAGAAATCTATACATTTTTTGATTTTTATATATTAAATATCACAGAAACTAATTCTTTTTACTTTATATGTTGATGGATTCACTGATCTGACCATGCTGTAACGACAGTTATTTGAATGCTAAAAACATTATATCATTATCTTCAATTTGGAGATCCACTGTATTGCGCACACACACACACACACACACACACACACACACACCACACACACACACACACATTATAATATATATATATATATATATATATATATATATATATATTATATATATATATATATTATAATATATATAATGTATATATATATATATATATATATATATATATATATATATATATATATATATATATATATATATATATATATATATATATATATATATAATGAAGTCACATTCAGCTGCAGGTCCGGACAAATGGAACGCACTATTAATTAAAAACTGTAAAAATGAAATAGCTACACCCTTATACTGGATATGGAGAAGATCCCTAGACACGGGGAAAATACCAAGCATCTTAAAAAGAGCAAACATTGACCCTATATATAAAGGCGGGGATAGATCTCAAGCAAAGAACTATAGACCAGTGTCCTTGACGTCCCACCTCACCATAATATTTGAAAGAATAGTCAGAGAGAAAATCTATGACTTCTTGGAGACATTGGAAAGATTCAACGAAAATCAGCACGGATTCCGATCAGGAAGATCATGCCTATCACAACTTATAGAGCACTATAACAATGTCCTAGATGCACTTGAAGGCAACGAAAACTGTGATGTCATATACACAGATTTTGCTAAAGCTTTCGACAAATGCGATCATGGTATAATAGCACATAAAATGAAACATATGGGAATAACAGGCAAAGTGGGAAAATGGATCTACAACTTCCTCAGTAAACGACTACAGGTGGTCAAGATTCAAGGGGTGTCATCATCAGAATCGGAAGTACGCAGCTCAGTACCACAAGGGACAGTGCTGGCCCCACTCCTGTTCATTATCATGCTAACAGACATAGACAGTGGAATAAACAGCAACAGTATAGTAACATCATTTGCGGACGATACAAAGATCAGCAGAAAAATCAGCGATGCAAATGAAGTGGAGGCCTTGCAGAGGGACACAAACAAAATATACAAATGGTCAGAAGACAACAATATGACATTTAACACCGAGAAATTTCAGGTCTTGAGATATGGTAGAAATGAGGAACTTAAACAGACTGTATATTATGCCCCAGATAGACAAGAAATTCAGAGAAGCACGAAAGCGGTTGACTTGGGGGTAATAATGACCGATGATGCCAAATTCGAAACACAAAATCAGATAGCAATGAACAAAGCAAAAAGAGCGGCGGGACATGTACTAAGAACGTTCAAAAGGAGGGACAAGACAGTAATGATTCCCCTGCTGAGAACACTGATCATACCAAAGCTTGAATACTGCTCAGTTTTGACGTCCCCATATAAAAAGGAAGAAATTAATAAACTAAAAGAAACGCAGAGACATTTCACAGCTAAAATTGATGGCTGCAAAGTACTCAACTACTGAGAAAGACTACGTAAACTAAATTTGTACTCCCTGGAAAGAAGAAGAGAGATGTATACCATAATCTACATATGGAAAATGCTCGAAAAACTAGTACCAAACCTCAAACTAAACCCATTTACCCTCCAAACAACGCTGGAAAATAGGAAAGGCAGAATGTGTAGTGTTCCCAAATTAAAGGTCCGACAAGGGACCTTTTCAACTCTGAAGGAAAATAGCTTGGTTGTCAGGGGGCCAAGAATTTTCAACCAGCTTCCAAAGGACCTCAGAAACGTTAGAGGGGTCAAAGTTGAAGTCTTCAAGAGAAGACTAGATGCCTGGCTCAGGACGGTACCTGATGAGCCGGGTGTACCTGGATATGTACGGTGGAGAGTGCAAGAGAGCAACTCGCTCCTCCACCAAGGCAGGACTAGAGGCGGGGCCACGAGCTTGACCTTCGTGTGAAGAGAGACCAATGCACGAAACAACATAAGGTTCATAAGGTAAGGTAAGGTGTGTATATATATATATATATATATATATATATATATATATATATATATATATATATATATGTGTGTTACAGGGAATCTGTGTAACTAGTGATTTCATGAAATGTTCAGAGATTTCATGTGAGGTTTAATTCGTGATATTTTAGTTAAACCTCCGGCAAAATTGAGTGCCCGATTAGTCAACTGTACGGCGTACGCCCTTGACGATGACGATTGGTTAGGTTAAGTCGTGCTATTTTCATTAAAACTAACGAAAATATCACGACTTAACCTTACATGAAATCGCCATATATTTTAGGGATTTCATGAAATCCCTAGTTACACAGATTCCCTGTAACATATACACTTGAAGGAGAAAAGTTCACGCAAAAATAATTCCCTGAAATCAGTTTCTCGAACAGGTTCGAAACCGGTTCGTCTTTTATACTCAGAGTTGACCATTAGTGGTTTTCAGGTCAAGGAAACTCCTCTTTTCCAGGCAATCCAAAGAAGAATGTCTCCGTTCACGGAAAACCCGTTTGCAACCGGTTACAGTAATGAGGCCGAGTATTACGTAAGAGTTGGTACAGGACATCGGATATAAAATATCTTGATTTAAAGTCAATTCTCTTTTTAGTGACGATTCGAAGTCTGACAAAGTAATGTAGTATTTTGTAAATACGATTAAACAAACACCAAATGCTTTTGACAACATTCATTTCATTTCGTAAATGCACCGATGTTTTAGACAGAAAAATCGTATGAGTCGACAAATCGACAAAATGGATATGACGAACGTGCAAACTGTTTCGACAATGCAGCAGTACTGAAGTAGGAATGACGGTATACAGAATAAATAAGCAAAGGAGTGTTTTCTTAGACATTATGAAAGAAACTAAATGACAAAACGTTGTGTAATTGTCAATTTCGATTTAACGTGTTTGACAACACTCAAAACACTTTGTAGTACAAAATTGCTGCATTATTTATTAAACACAACTACATTAATACCCATATCAACCAACCATGTTCTGCAACGTGAACCAATCGAAAACGAATGGTTGTAACTTGAGTTCTATTCGGATTAAATATATTCGATTAACCAAATTTTCCAAGGTGACTAAACTAGAACATCGGACTGCCACCGCATCAGTATAACCCTATTTCCACGGAAGACAGACAAAGATTTATTGAGTGCTATAACAATGACGAGGACTTTGTAGCATTGACAGAACAACTTCGCATTAAAAGAACAATGGTCTATAATACGATTGTTTCAAACTACGTCCGCGCGGGACGTATTAAAAGAATGCCTTATAACGGTAAGCAAGTGTCTCTCTCTCTCTCTCTCTCTCTCTCTCTCTCTCTCTCTCTCTATATATATATCAGACCTATTAGAGGGCGTTAATACTGATTCTCTCCCTTTCTCTCTCTCTCTCTCTCTCTCTCTCTCTCTCTCTCTCTATATATATATATATATATATATAATATATATATATATATATATAGAGAGAGAGAGAGAGAGAGAGAGAGAGAGAGAGAGAGAATCAGTATTAGCGCCCTCTAATAGGTCTGACATTTCACATTGAAAGATATTAGTAATGGACATGTTATTGCTTTCATGCCTTTCAGGTGGACGCAGACATAGTGTAGATCATGAGACGACAGATTTCATACTCATAATGACTGAGACGAATCCATTGATACCCCCCCCCCCCCCCAAGACCTAAATTCATCATTACTGGATGTCTGGCCCAGAAGTCCCGAGTGTCTGATGCATCGATCAGTAGAGCCTTAGATGCCCAACCATTTACCCGGGAGCTGGCTGATACTGTTCAAGTACCATGAAACGCGCGACGAGTTAAAGACACCTGACAAGATTATGCGCATTGAATGTACCAAGAGTGATTAAACCGTAAGAGAATTTACGTTGACGAGATGGGCTCCAATCTTTACACGAAGCGGATGTACGGAAGAGTGCCACTTGGGGAAAGTGTTAACAGGATTGTTGCTGGGCAACGAGGCAAGAATATCAATATTATCATGGCGATTTGTGAAAACGTGGGAGTGCTTTATTACGAGCTAGCTTTAGGTGGCGTGAACAAATGTGCATTTACTGATTTCATCCCTATCCATTATAGGTTAGGAACACTCTGTGGTGATTCTGAGCAATGCTCCTTGTCAAATTGATGTTCACCTTTAAAATCTCCATCAAATGATAAAACATTTGCTTCCTCATTCTCCTTTCTTAAATCCTATAGAAAATATCTTCAGTGTATTGAAGGCAATGCTGAAAAGAAGGTTGTGTGATCCATAAGATGTCATGACAGCAAAGAGGGCGAGAGAGGCCAGAATGACACTTATTAAATGAAGAGCAAAACCACCTACATCAGGTAATCTCAGAGGCCATACCGACCACGTCAGTCGAAATTGTTAATAACTGTTATAGACATTGTACAACGTACCTATCCAAATGTCTCAATAGAGAGGATATTTGGAATTGAGTAAACAGTTTGTAGCTGAGAGTATGTATTGTATATTAGGAAATGTATGCGTTCAACTTACGTTATTGTTGACGGACCAAAACTGTGTAGTTACCTAACAACTGTATTTGAAAATTGCTAAATATTGTGATGTAAATGATGATGTAAATTAACTTTTCGTGATTTCATTTAAAGTTTGTGAAATGGTAATGAAAACTGACGAACATTGCGTAAAATGAGCATTGTTCATTCTTAAAATGACTGTCTTTCAAATCTGGCGATATGGCAAAGGTAGAATGGATTACCTAAGTGTTGTGCTTCGCTGTCGAATTGATCACAACTTTGTCAAAAATGGTTGTTGTAAATATTGTCCCATCTTATTTGCAAAGCAATGAAGTTCACGTTTTTATACTTCTTTTTCTATGCAGGAACGAGAGGCCAAGGGCGAATGTCCGCAAAAGCAAGGTCCAGGGTTATTATTATTATTAGTTGCAGTAGTGGTAGTACTAGTATTATTATTATTACTAGTACTACTAGTAAACCATTAAGTGAACCTTAGATACATAGTATCTTTTACTTCCAAAAACCTAACCTATCCCAACACTTGAAACATCAGATTTTTCTCATACGGCGTTGATATTTGGAATAATCTGAAGCCAAATTTAGAAGCGAGAGGTTCTCACATAAATTTTCGTATTAATTTAACCCTTTCATGACCAATGGGACGTTTTGTCCCAACAGAAACAATAATAATACAAATTCTACAAGAATGAAACGTTTCTAAAAATACGTCTACATATTTATATACGTATCGTTTAGTCGTCGGAAAAGGGACCCAAAATGGGTCATTTGAGTGGCTATAGTTAATAAACATATTTAATTTTGAATAACAATAAAACTTAGGCCTTTTAGTTCAAATAAACACAATAATACCGGTTGTGAAAGGGTTTGAAAGAAAAACCTTGGATGGGTATTGGTTTCTCTCTCTCTCTCTCTCTCTCTCTCTCTCTCTCTCTCTCTCTCTCTCTCTCTCGAAGTTGCCCCCTCGTTAGTGAGGGGCTCTTCAACTCCCGACAGCCCTGGCTGTTCGGGAAACGGGTCGTGCTAGGGGGCGGTCAGAATAGGGAAGGCTCCCTCCGTGCAATGCTTTTTAATGCTAGGTCAATTAGGAACAAGTTTTGCGAGCTACGGGCGCTCTTAGCATCAGAATACCAGGATATCGTTGCTATCACCGAGTCCTGGATTCATACTGATCGTAGGGACTACGTTGGGGAGTTCGAAATTCCCGGGTATAGAATGTTTCGCAAAAACCGCACCCGTGGGGAGTGGGGTGGGGTACTAATATACGTCAGGGACACGTTGAGTCCGGTTGACTGCCAGTTCCGATCGGAACGGGAGCTGCTTGGTGTCGATCTGAACGTGGGGGGGACGAACTATAGGTTAATCTTGGTGTACAGACCTCCGCATCTCCTCCTCGAGGGGGATACAGCCCTGTACACCGAACTCAGTAGCCTGCTAGGTGATATTGTGTGTGTAGTTTTAGGAGACTTCAACTGTCGCGGCATAAAGTGGGAAGACAGGACTGCTGATGCTGAAGGGAGGAGGCTAGTTGTCTTTGCTGATGAGAACTTCCTCACTCAGTGGGTCAACGAGCCTACACGAGGCGAAAGCGTTCTAGACTTAGTATTCACGACCGAAGACAACCTCGTCACTGACCTCACCGTTGACGAATCGTTGGGCGGGAGTGATCACGGTCTGATTAGGTTCCGTGTGCGCGTCCCTCGAGTGAAGCGTAGTAACTCGAGAGGCAGTAAGCTCGATCTCCGGCGGGCGGACTTTGTTAGCCTCAGGGATAGCGTAGGTGAGATGGGGTTAGAGGTCGGCGGCGATGTTGAGCGGGTGTGGAGTGCATTCCGGGACGAGTTTATGGTGCTGCAGTCTGCTGCCATACCCTCAAAACCAGTCACACCTGCTTCAACGCAGCCTAAGTGGTTCAATCGTGACATCGCTTTGGCTATCCGAAATAGGAAAGTAGCGTATAGGAGGGCGAAGGCCAATCGTTCCCACGAGAACACTGAAGCGTATGTCCGCCTGTGTAGGGAAGTGAAGGCAAAGGTTAGACTAGCGAAACGTAACGAAGAACTACGGGTGGCAAGCCTCTGCAAGGGGAGCCCTAAGGAGTTCTTCAGTTATGTTAATAGTAGAAAGCCCATTAGAAGCATGATAGGTCCACTAAAGGACCGAAGCGGCGTTCTGCGGACCTCCGACGCGGACATCGCTAATGTGCTTAATGAGTACTTTGCGGGAGTGTTCACCAGGGAGGATACCCGCGTCATCCCCGAGCCAGGCGTGAGGCACGAAGGTGCAGGCCTGGATAGTGTTCGATGTACCGCGACAGTCATCGCCGATAGAATAGACAAACTGAGCGCGTGTAAGGCTCCTGGGTCAGACCAGTTTCTCCCCAGAGTGTTGCGAGAAGTGCGCGACCAGGTGGCTCCCCACCTGGCTACAGTCTTCAACAAATCGTTGGAGATGGGCCAGGTGCCTGGCATGATTAGAAGGGATAATAGCTGATAGGATCGTTGACCATTTGGATTCCTACAAGCTGCTTGGGGACTCCCAACATGGGTTTAGACGGCATAGGTCGTGTCTCACCAACTTGCTCGAGTTTTTCCACGTCATGTTGAGTGAGTATGATAAGAGTAGGGCGATTGATATACTTTATCTCGACTTTCAGAAAGCCTTTGATAAGGTACCTCACCGCCGGCTAATGGCGAAAGTGCGCGCGCTGGGTATCGGTGGGGAAATAGGTAGGTGGATTGAAAACTGGCTGAGTAATAGGCGGCAGAGGGTTGTAATTAAAGGGGCTAGTTCGGGGTGGGCCTCGGTCACTAGTGGGGTTCCTCAGGGTTCCGTTTTGGAGCCACTGTTGTTTATCATTTACATAAATGATATCGACGGTGGCATCGTCAGTCGGATCGCCAAATTCGCTGATGACACCAAGCTTGGGGCCAATGTTGGGACGCCCGAAGCGATCGAGGAACTGCGTGCGGACCTAGGTAGGATAGGTGAGTGGTCCGAAAGATGGCAAATGCCGTTTAACTTGGGTAAATGCAAAGTGATGCACATTGGCTACGCCAATCCCAAGTCGGACTACTCGATGTTGGGTAGTAATATCGAGGTGGCTAATTTAGAAAAGGACTTGGGTGTGCTAATTAGCAGCGACCTTAAGTTTACGAAACAGTGTGTAGAGGTGGAAAAGAAAGCCCAGAAACTATTGGGTTATATCAGGAGGCAATTTCAGTTTCGGAACAAGGAGATTGTGCTCTCACTGTACAATTCCCTTGTTCGGCCGCACCTGGAGTATGCTGTGCAGTTCTGGTCGCCCACCCTCAGGAAAGATATTGAGAGGCTGGAGCGAGTGCAGGCGAGGGCCACAAAGTTAATCCCTTCCGTTAGGCATATGGGCTACAATCGACGGTTACGCGCCCTGAACTTGTTTTCGTTTGAAACTCGGAGGCTGCGCGGTCAACTGATCGAGGTTTTCAAGCTCTTACGCGGGTTCAACGATGTCGATTTTAGAAGTATGTTTAGTTTAAATGATAACCCAACTCGTAACAATGGTTGGAAGTTGGATTTGAAAAGGTTTAGGACTAGTGTGTGTGGGAATTACTTTACGTATAAGATCTGTGACACTTGGAACAGGTTACCTTCGGAAGTTGTGAGCAGTTCCTCTGTGGATCAGTTCAAGAAAAGGTTAGACCAAATCTTGCACACTATTTGAGTGTGTACAAAATTTTCCGTGGCACCCGTTGCCATTGGTACCTCCTCGGTATGGGCCGCAAGGCCTTTTGAGGTACTTCTTTTCCTTGTAACTCCTTGTAACTCTCTCTCTCTCTCTCTCTCTCTCTCCACCTGGCTATAGTCTTCAACAAATCGTTGGAGACGGGCCAGGTGCCTGGTGAGTGGAGGGAAGCCAACGTGACCCCTATCTTTAAGAAAGGGGATCACAAAATTCCAAGGAACTATAGCCCCATTAGTCTTACTTCGGTCGTAGGTAAATTATAGAGGGAATAATAACAGATAGGATCGTTGACCATTTGGATTCCTACAAGCTGCTTGGGGACTCCCAACATGGATTTAGGCGGCGTAGGTCGTGTCTCACCAACTTGCTCGAGTTTTTCCACCACGTCATGTGGAATGAGTACGATAAGAGTAGGGCGATTGATATACTTTATGCCGACTTTCAGAAAGCCTTTGATAAGGTACCTCACCGCCGGCTAATGGCCAAAGTCCGCGCGCTGGGTATCGGTGGGGAAGTAGGTAGCTGGATTGGAAACTGGCTGAAAAATAGGCGAAAGAGGGTTGTAATTAAAGGGGCTAGCTCTGGTTGGGGCTCGGTCACTAGCGAGATTCCTCAGGGTTCCGTTTTGGGGCACTGTTGTTTATCTTTTATATAAATGATATCGACGCTGACATCGTCAATAAGATCGCCAAATTCGCTGATGACACGAAGCTTGGGGCCAATGTTGGGACGCCCGAAGCGATAGGGCAACTGCGTGCGGACCTACGTAGGATGAGAGAGTGGTCCGAAAAATGGCAAATGCCGTTTAACTTGGGTAAATACAAGGTTATGCACATTGGCTACGCCAATCCCAAGTCGGACTACTCGATGTTGGGGAGTAATATCGAGGCCACTCATATGGAAAAGGACTTGGGTGTGCTAATTAGCAGCGACCCTAAGTTTACCAAACAGTGTGAAGTGGAAAAGAAAGCCCAGAAGTTATTGGGTTATATTAGGAGGCAATTTCGATTTCGGAACAAGGAGATTGTGCTCTCTCTGTACAATTCCCTGGTTCGGCCAAACCTGGAGTATGCTGTGCAGTTCTGGTCGCCCACCCTCAGGAAAGATATTGACAGGCTCGAGTGAGTCCAGGCGAGGGCCACAAAGTTAATCCCTTCCGTTAGACATATGGGCTACAATCGACGCTTACGCGCCCTGAATTTGTTTTCGCTGGAAACTCGGAGGCTGCGCGGTCAACTCATCGAGGTTTTTAAACTCTTACGCGGGTTCAACGATGTCGATTTTAGAAGCATTTTTAGTTTAAATGATAACCCAACTCGCAACAATGGTTGGAAGTTGGATTTGAAACGGCTTAGCACTAGTGTGTGGGGGAATTACTTTACGTATAAGATCTGTGACACGTGGAACAGGCTACCTTCAGAAGTTGTGAACAGTTCTTCTGTGGATCTGTTCAAGAAAAGGTTAGACCGAATCTTGCACATTAGTTGAGGGTGTATGAATGTTTCTCTGGCAGCCGTTGCCATTGGCACCTCCTCAGTATGGGCCGCAAGGCCTTTTGAGGTACTTCTTTTCCTTGTAACTCCTTGTAACTCTCTCTCTCTTCCCCAATACCCTTTTCTTTCATTTCTACTAAACTTTAAGAAAAAATAATTTAATTTTCAATTTATTGTTTTCTTCAAATTAAAGGTATTTGCATAATTTAAATTCATACAAATTAGTACTGACCAATGCGTACACTAATGAATTATTATTTTAATAATGGTTCCATACTACTGTATTATGACGTCATGATCTTACGTATACAAATGAATTATTATTTGAATAATGAGTCCATACTACTGTATAGAGACGTCATGATCTTAGGCAAGGCCTATCAGAGGGCGGGGCTAGGAGGACCATTTGGCATGTGCCTCAAGCTTAAGAGGGGCCTCAAACTTAGAAACTTTCAGGTTTGAATATAATGTTTTGCAGTGAAAGTAATATTTGGGTTTAGCTATGGGCCTCAAAAGCTGGAAGTGGCCTCTCTGGACCTCTGAGAGGGCCTGATCTTAGGTATACAAATGAATTATTATTTTAATAATGGTTCCATACTACTGTATAGAGGCGTCATGATCTTAGGTAGACAAATGAATTATTATTTTAATAATGAATCCATACGGTACTACTGTATAGAGACGTCATGATCTTAGGTATACAAATGAATTATTATTTTACTAATGGATCCATACTACAGGGTGTCCCGTAAGTCTGGACCCATAGGGAAAAATAATAAAATTACAAAATAGTCCAAAAATTTATTACATAATCTGTTCAAAGTGTCCGCTGTTGTGTCGCACACATAGTTGAAGACGCAATCTCCACTGCGACAGCACTTTCTGAATCACAGTCGCAGAAATTTCTTGACACGCCTCCACAATGCGTGCTTTAAGGTGAAAAATGTTCTGAAGTTTGACCTCGTACACTTTGGCTTTCAAGTGGCCCCACAAATAAAACTCCAGCGGAGTAAGATCATAATAAAAAAATAATAAAAATAATAAAAAAATAAAAAAATATATTATAAATAAATTTTTGGACTATTTTGTAATTTTATTATTTTTCCCTATGGGTCCAGACTTACGGGACACCCTGTACTGTATAGAGGCATCATAATCTTACGTATACTAATAAATTATTATTTTAATAATGGATCTTACGCATACAAATTACATATAATGTATGCAAAGCCATTATTGCCATGTAAGGTAACTAATTCTCATTAACTCATATTTGGCAACTCTTAAGATGTACATTAGTACCGTACTTAAATTCTATGTCCTTTTACTGAAAATTGTACTTCTTTTCTCTTTGTACTGTCTTTTGAACAACAAAGAATTAAATTTATTATTATTATTATTATTATTTAGTATTAGTAGTATTCGTACAAAAAGAAGAAATTACATATTTGTAATAGGGAATTATTTTGTATGCGAATGTATACACAAATTAGATTAGGTTAGGTTAAAATAATAAACTATCGCTACACTACTTGTTTCTACAAAATGCTCTTCACAAAGATGAAGTAGAGTTAGTTATAAAGTGCAAATTACACCGCCTCATTTTTGTTGCTCAAACTGTACACCTTATAGTATATAACCTTGGTTAACCTTGGTTTAGCTTCCCACCGAATTATTCGTTCTGACGAAGGTCAAGCTTATCACTCCACCTTAGACCTACAGTTTAACGTGGAATCCGAACCACGCCCCACCAGCAGCCCAGCCCCTTGACCACTAGACCAAACCACTACTGAGGAAACAAAATAAGGCTAAAAGATTAAAATGGGCAAGAGAATATCGAAATTTTACTGTAGACGACTGGAAAAAAGTTCTTTTTACTGATGAATCAAAAGTGGAACTTTTTGGGTCTCGTAGAAGAGTTTATGTTAGACGTAGAACCAACGAAAATCTGATAGATCCCTGCATAAAATATTCAGTAAAACATGGTGGAGGCAACATTCAAGTTTGGGGTTGTTTCAGTTATTCTGGAGATGGAGATCTTCACAGAATCACTTACACTCTCACAAAAGAGAAGTACCACTCCATACTAGTGAGACATGCAATACCACCAGGAGTGAGGCTTTGTGGTCAAGGATTCATTTTCAAGCAGGATAACAACCCAAAGCGCACTTCAACAAGAAAAAAGATGAAGGTGTTCTACAAATTATGAAGTTTCCTCCACAATGTCCTGGTCTCAATCCAATAGAGCATCTTTGGGACCATTTGAAGAGTCTGAAAGCTAAAAAGAATATAACTTCTCTCGATTCTCTCTGGGAGAATGTAGAAGAATGCTGGAACGGCATAGCACAAGATGTTATCCAGAAACTTGTCGAATCCATGCCTCACAGAGTGGAAGCTGTCATTAAAGCAAAAGGAGGTCATATCGATTATTAATAAGATTATGCCATTAAATTGTTAATTTCTTTACTAATTTATAATAATTACATTTAGAAGCAAGTAATGTAACAATAAAAAATCAAATTTTGTTGTAATTATTATATGTATTTGTACAATTTACAATAAATTGAGTGATTATAAGGTGGACGCAGACTTTTGAACACCACTGTGTGTGTGTGTGTGTGTGTGTGTATATATATACAGAAGTACGTTTCCATTGGGAAATCCCATCTATGCTAATCGAGGTCAAGTGAAACTTGTCTAGACAAATTGTTATCAGAGTATCACTGACAGTATAATTATGTATTCCAGAGTCTGGCCAAATCATTAGAATCACTAGTCAAAAGTTACATTTTAGTTTTGTGGAAATTCATTCTTCTTTAAGAAAATAATTAGCCAAATCGAGTTGTTGTTTATTGAGAATTTTTATCTAAGAACTATACCCGAGTTGTTTTTAAACTGTAAAAGCTGAATAGAATGGTTTTAATGTTAGAAGAGTTAATAATTTTGTGTTAATTAGCTGACTTTAAATTGATATTTTGCAATTGATTATAAAATACAGAGGATAACCTCGCTAGGCACGAATGGCTTTATGTTTTCCAAATGTAATGTATTGTAATAAGAACAGATCCTACGTAAGACGTGATTTAGTGAACAAATGAATGGGTAGTATAAGCACGGGTGTAGTGGCAAATTTTAAGGTGCAAGAGCTCTAAGGAATATATAATAATAATATTAATAAAGGATTTACATTTAATTTCCAATATTCTGAATAGTTTTTTATTTTCAGTATTGAGTTTCTTAATAATAATTCTAGATAAGAATTTGCAGTATGCTAAGAATAGTCTTCATTTTTGCTTCTGCTGACGCGTTTCGTTCATATACTTTGAACATCTTCAGAGCTTTATACATAATTTTAAAGTAAAATGGGTTTTATATATATATATATATATATTATATATATATATATATATATATATATATATTATATATATATATATATACATATATACACACACGTCGACTTACATTGGTTACACCACAAACCACATTAAAGAGAGATCATACCAACATAAATATCGTCCAAGTAAAATTAACGAACATTAACGACATAGATGTAGGATTGATTAGTAACGTGTCAAAATTCGCGGACGATACTAAAATAGGCGGTAAGGTTGTTAACGAGGACGATAGAAATAGGATCCAAGACGATGTAGATAGGATTATGGAGTGGACGGATAAGTGGCAGATGCAATTTAACGTAGATAAATGTAAAGTTTTGCATATAGGTTCTCGCAACAATAATTACGTGTACACGATGGATGATAGGGATTTAGCGAGCGTTGACGAGGAAGTAGATTTAGGCGTACGCGTAACTAAAGATTTAAAGGTTAGGAACCAGTGCCTGGAGTCTTGCGCAAAAGCTAATAGGATGTTAGGCTTCATAGCGCGTAATTTCGAATTTAAATCGAAGGATATTATATTGCCCCTTTACAAGTCCCTAGTCAGGCCTCATTTGGAATATGCCGTTCAATTTTGGTGCCCGTACTTGCGTGAGGATATTGATAGGTTAGAAAGGGTTCAGCGTCGTGCCACGAAACTTATTCCGGCATTGCGCAATAAGCCTTATGAAGATAGGATTAAAGTGTTAGACTTGTATTCACTCGAAACTAGGAGATTAAGGGGGGAGCTTATTGAAGTTTTCAAAATCGTTAATAACATCGATAACGTAAATTTTGACAAATTGTTCACTTTCGATAATAGTAATACTCGCAATAACGGATTCAAGTTGCGTGGCAGACGTTTCATTACTAATATCGCTAAAAACTTCTTTACGTTTAAAGTAATTGATAAATGGAATAATCTTCCCGCGTCAGTCGTTCATTCTACCAGCGTTAATGTGTTTAAGAACCGTCTTGACAGACATTTTAAAAATATTAACGTTGTTTAAAATTAAAAAAGAAAGTTAACAACAGGAGCTCTGGTGGTGGTGCTCGAGGATGAGTCTGTTGACGATGAATGCCAGCTTGTGACATGCCAGCGTGTGATGCCAGCAATAAAAAAAAAAAAAAAAAAAAAAATTAGACTAACACGAATGTAGATGTAGCTCATAGCGTAAACTAACCCACTTTTTGTTTAACTTTACCTACTTTTTTTTTTTTCTTATCCTCCTTACTTTGCATGTCTCTAACTCTTTTCTTGCATGTTTGTAGTTTGCATGGTATGACAGTGAGTTAAGACTGTGTTTGCATGGTTTGTAAGCGTTCTTATTTTACTTCTTTTCATCTTTCACCCCTCTCCTATATTCTCCGACTATTTTTCTGACTTGTCGGCAGTGGCCGGCGGATGATGATGGTGAGACTTTTTCCCTCTTTTTCTGAATGAATGTTAACCCACGAATGATAGGTGTTGCTCCTTACTTAACCCCTTATTCTCCTCTCTTCTCTTAACCCCCTACTCTCTCCTTTCTCTCGGGCTAGCCTTAGAGTGGATCTTAGGGTCTTTGTTAGCCTTAGCTTCTGTAGATCTGTAGATTACAGAGTAGATCATAAAATATTAAATTTAAAAAATATCTTGCAAAACTTTCAAATCTTATCCTCATCACATAACGTACAAAAACTAAAAATTACCGAAGCCTTTTACATTAAAATGAAAAAACCGAAAATTAATATAAAATTTAATGAACTTTCGAATAGTCTTAAATTAATTTGAAATTGTATCAAACTTACAATCAAGAAATATATATATAACCCATTTTACTTTAAAATTATGTATAAAGCTCTGAAGATGTTCAAAGTATATGAACGAAACGCGTCAGCAGAAGCAAATATGAAGACAGTATTCTTAGCATACTGCAAATTCTTATCTAGAATTATTATTAAGAAACTCACTACTGAAAATAAAAAACTATTCACAATATTGGAAATTAAATGTAAATCCTTTATAAAGACATAGGCTGATATCAACTTTCTAAAATAATAATAATAATAATAATAATAATAATAATAATAATAATACTTCACTTAGACTTGGACTATTAAAAATTTGAAATCACAATTAGAAGCGAGTGCTTTCATCTCAGTCTGTTTGTTCCCAACTTCCAAGTATCAATTAAACATAAATAAATAAATAAAATTTGGATGAAGATTATGCCATTAAATTTTAATTTCTTTACTAATTTATAATAATTATATTTAGAAGCAAGTAAGGTAACAATAAAAAATCAAATTTTGTTGTAATTATCATATATATTTGTACAATTTACAATAAATTGAGTGATTATAAGGTGGACGCAGACTTTTGAACACCACTGTGTGTGTGTGTGTGTTTCCAGTGGGAAATCCCATCTATGCTAATCGAGGTCAAGTGAAACTTGTCTGAACAAATTGTTATCAAAGTATCACTTACAGTATAATTATGTATTCTAGAGTCTGGCCAAATCATTAGAATCACTAGTCAAAAGTTACATTTTAGCTTTGTGGAAATTCATTCTTCTTTAAGAAGTATGAGAGTATAGTGATCCTTCATCCTGGTCGGTAGACTCTCATTAGTCTGCGACTAGATTTTTACTGATCCGCCGAATTCACAGAACAAAAAATAATAATAATAAATATGAACAAAGATACAACACAGGTAAGACGGTCGTTTGGTTGTGGGTAGCCATTTGGGATGTTAGAGCTATCGACCTAATATCCATCGATGTTCGTCTTATATTTTGGCAAAAACACAATTTGGGTTTAGAGGTGGACATATAACGGAAGATGTCATGAACATGTTATTAAAAAATGTGTATTGGAACAACAAAAAAACAACGCCTTGATCTTCATCGACTTGTTAAAAGCATTTGATACACTTTCGCGTGAAATCTTATTGAATAAACCAAGTATGTGGAATAAGGGGAAATATCCTCGATTGGTTTAAATCATACCTGTCAAATCGCCATCAGTAATCAGATTAAAACACAATTTATCCGACAAAGCGATGCTAACTAGTGGAGTCCCACAAAGCTCTATTCTTGGCCCATTACTATTTCTAACTCATGTCAACGATTTTCATCTCTCTACCATATTAAATTGCATACAATACGCAGATAATACCACACTTACTTCTTCCCATCTTTAAGCGTACTTCTGATTAATGAAACAAACAATCGGTTATAAAATGTGTATAAGTGGATGTGTGCTAATAAATTGACAAAGTCATTTCATATGATTACTACCACAAAACATATTAATACAAATTGTCAAATAAAAATTGGGAATACTACTCTTGCAATCGCGAATGAGGTTAAAGTAATTGGAATTAATTCAGACGAAAATCTAAATTTCAAAAGTCATGTACAACATATCAAATCCAAACTATCAAGATTTCTCTTCATATTATTTAAACTAAAAAAGATTTTTCCTCAAAACGCACTCCTTACGGTATATTATGCCTTCATTCAGCCCACATTTATTATATTGCATTACAGTATGAGATAACTCAAAGAAATATATAAAACATCTTTTGGAAGTAATTTATAAAAAATGTCTGCGAACACTCTCGAATAATGACGACAGACAAAGTCATACTGTCCCAATGTTTAAAGAGATAAATGTTTTAAAACTAAATGACTTATAGAAATTCAATGTTATTGTTAATATGTTCAAAGTTATCAACAAAAATAGATATACATCACCCATTCAAAGAGCAATCACCCCCCATGAAATACACCATCGCTATAACACCAGATTGCCCAGGGATTTTATACACAAACCTAACTATACAATGGAAACTGCAGGAAATGTACTCTTTCAAAGGAGGAGATATATGACATGCAATTCCCATGCATATTAGGAAAGCTTCTTCAGTAAATGTATTTCGCAAATCACTAAAAAAGCACTTCATTAGCTCCTACTGATGTATAAGATCACTCTTGTCATTTTTACCATAGTAATCAATATTGTAATCAGCTATTTAAAATATACTAATTACATTAAACATCTTTAATTTCGTAATCTATTCTTTTTTTTATATTTCTTTTTATTAAGTATCATTTATTTTCTATTAAATGCCCAATAAATCATTTAATTTAAAAATATGTAACATTTTGTAAACTTTATATTATATTTATTATTATTATTATTGCTATTATTATTATTATTGCTATTATTATTTTTTTTGTCACTATTACTATTACTTGCCACTTTCACTATTTTTATGTAATAAATAAACTAAATACCATTAATTTTGCCTAAAAAGCCTCCATGCTTTCAAAGGTATATTCAGATAAGAGTACTGTAAATATATTAATGTCATAAGTCTGGAGCCCGGATGTTTAGGCACTAGAAAAACTTAAAATAGGCAGGCAAAAAGGCAAAATAAAACTGCAAAAAAGGCACAACAAAGGCATTTGTTTTCAAAAAGTAAACTCACAATGAGAACGTATAACAACGATGTAGAACATGTTCTTAAGAGTAACATATACAAAGTAACATAATACTGACATCGGCACTACAGAATTTTAAAAAATTACTGTTTTTTACCTTTCTCAGCAGCAGATTTGTGTTTAGCAGTCTGTATGTGTTGAGAGGCAAAGTACTTTTTTGTCAAAGTTTACAGATTTTTCGCATATCTTGCAAAATAAGACAGAGCCATCGGTGGAAAAAACATCACTTCCAAACTCTCTGACAAGATTAGTTAACTTCTTACTTGAAGATGCACTGACTTTAGGCATTGCGACGTGTATTCACTGACGTTTAGGTTACGACTGAGAATATTGTGTTGTAGTATGGCTTTTCAGCTGCCAGATGTTGCCAACAAAACAAAACACTATTAATCTAAATGTTTATTTCAGTATCTTATTTCAGAAAATATTTAAAATAGGCTCATTTGGCGCTTAAATTATGAAATAGGCATTTTCGCCCCAAAATCCCCAAAATCCCCAAAAAAGGCAAAAATAGGCATTTAAGGCATTATGCCTGAACATCCGGGCTCTAGTCATAACAAATATTTAAAAATTGTAAAATTCTGTCACTTGTATTCTTTTTCTGAACAAAGATTTTTTATTTGATTTAATTAATTACCTCGAAATATACGTCAATTCTTGAGATTCGTCTTTTCCCACTTCCTCATCATTGTGTTTTGGAACCGAAATACTCGTATGTTGCGAAAAGACTGCTCTACGGTTTACCTCTTGACTTCCACCCAGCAGTGGAAAGAATAAAGTGGGCAGCAAGTTCCTCCTGAACAACTAGAGAACACCAAACACGAAGTCTGTTGGACACGTTTGAGATAACCTTGAATTTTAACTGCAAAAACGGAGACCTCGTCCCACATCTGTGGAACCCCCTAAAGAAAATATTAACTTAGACCTTGGCAAAATCCTGTTCATTCCATAAAAAACATTAAAAAAACTATTGTTTGGCCTATGCTAAGGTGTCTCTAAGGACATTCATTAAACTCATAAAAAAAATTACATGCTATTTACCGACATTTTTTTTTTTGTCACTTATTTACACGATAAGTGTAAATTATGTGCCACATAATAAAAGTTATCAAAATTTCTCTGTTGCGAGAGTATCTTGGCCATTCCGGTATTGTGACGTCATACTCTCATTGTGCCGTGACACTGTTGTATGAGACCATTAACTTCAATAATGACTTTATCATGACATTAGCATAACTCAGTATTATGGCAATATAACTGCAGTATGACGTCATCAGATGGTAATATGATTTTATGGTAACATAATTTATTGGCGACTGTAAGTTAAACTGTACGATAATCGTATATTATTCGTCAGTTTGATTTTGAAAATCATTTGCGTGAATGGCATATATGCATATTAATGACATTACAAATACGTCAACATGATTATCTCTTTTTAGACGATAATATAACGCCATACTACCATCATTTGTTTAAGAGTACAAATGCAATAAGAAAGCGGACGAACAAGTGACATTTCTACAGAAAATGAGCATATTTTCCAAGAAAGTCAGCTGCTCAATAACAAGTCAATTGCTCAATAACGCAAATTAAACTGAAATCATTAAAAAAAATAGGAAATTATACTGATGTAAACGACAATGCGAAGGATAACATGAATAATTATTATATATATGTATTGTGGAATCAAATGTTTAGGTGTAACAAAGTTATTAGAGAATTAAATAAATACAAGGAGAATGAATGGAAAAAATTCGATTACAAATATACAATTTTTAAGAGTAATAAAATATTACTACTTGGTAATATTCAGGTTTGCCTTGGAGAATGTTCAGTCTTTTCAGGGACAATAATCAAATTTCAAGAACATATCTCACTTGTTTACTAATTAATTTTTTTTTATGCATTTTAGAAATTTTCACTTTTGGGGCAAATTATTTTTCGAAACTAAATTTTGAGAAAAAGTAGGTTGAGGCAAATGAAATAGCTTTGAGACAGTAAAAGGGTTGAGGCAAGTGGGTTGAGGGGTTGGTTGAGGCAAAAGAAATAGCTCTGAGACAATAAAACTTGTGTGGGTT
Organism: Bathynomus jamesi; assembly: GCA_023014485.1. NCBI lineage: Eukaryota > Metazoa > Arthropoda > Malacostraca > Isopoda > Cirolanidae > Bathynomus > Bathynomus jamesi. The sequence goes on from JAJOZX010001619.1 coordinate 669,514, forward strand.
GAGACAAGTGAGTTGAGGAGTTGATTGAGGCAAAAGAAACAGCTCTGAAACGATAAAACTTGTGTGGGTTGAGAAAAAGTGGATTGAGGAGTTGATTGAGGCAAAAGAAACAGCTCTGAAACGATAAAACTTGTGTCGGTTGAGGAGTTGATTGAGGCAAAAGAAACAGCTCTGAAACGATAAAACTTGTGTGGGTTAAGAAAAAGTGGATTGAGGAGTTGATTGAGGCAAAAGAAACAGCTCTGAAACGATAAAACTTGTGTGGGTTGAGGAGTTGATTGAGGCAAAAGAAACAGCTCTGAAACGATAAAACTTGTGTGGGTTGAGACAAGTGGGTTGAGACAAGTGGGTTGAGGGGTTGGTTGAGGCAAAAGAAACAGCTCCGAGACAGTAAAAAATATGATATATTAGCCTTCATACTGAGATCAGTTTGCATCATTCGAGGCATGAGCAGATGAAGTAAACCCTAAAGCTTATAAGGGCCAAATTAAACTGGAAAAATAAATATAAAAATATTCAGTTAACGTTAAATTGTTTGCTCTGTTAAAATTGTGGTAATACTAAAATAATTATAAAAGTGTACTATTTATTTTACTAATAAATATTGAGCCAGAATTCGAAGATACCTTGGTTAAATTCAGATAAAAGTTGGATTCTACCCAGGAGTGATAACTTGTATATAATATAATTAATATATGATAAGTGAGAAGTCCTGCCTCATAGGATAATATCATATGTTTATTTTGTATTTCCTAACAAACATTGCAGTCATTTCACAATTGATAGTTTTAAAACATATTCAAACTGCGCAAAAGGACTAATTCCACCTTTTCCTGAAGAGGCTTTGTGCGGTGGTTCCGCCATTTCTAGGAAGGGGTTAGAAGTAAATTTTATATAAATAACAAATTCAGAGTTAAAAGGAAATACCAATAGTAAATTCCTAAATTTACTTAAATATATGATATTTTCCTATGAAGCAGGTCTTTTGACTCACTCTGTATGTATATATATACATATATATTATACACACCTGGGCAGAATTCGACTTTTATTTGAATCCAGCCAAGATACCCTCGAATTCTGATTCAGTTCGTGCATATCACTATACAGTGTGTATATATATATATATAATATATATATATATATATATATATATATATATATATATATATATATTTATTAGTGATGTAGCGGATGTCATTTTTTTCACATCCGCGGATGCGGATGAGGATGTTTGATTTCAACATCCGCGGATGCGGATTCGGATGACTACATTTTCGTTATTTTTTAGGATATATTCGAGATTTGTTGTGTTTAACGTATATAATAAGTTATTATATAGAGAGAGCTGTAGCTATAATGTAGTATAATTGATTAATTGTACAATAATTGCTGTACTTTTCCCTGAACATATAAAATAATAGCAAGCATCTAACTAATATAGAAATCAATTAGTGAATTCGTCTGCAAATAAATTCGTTATATTTGGTTGAGTTTCAGCCACAATTAGAAACCATAATTGCGTTACCCGACCTCTTTCCCCAACCTCCACCCTTATAGAAAGAGATCTTTAATTAGCTTGATAACTATTTATATTAAGTTTAAAGTTTTATTAGGCATATTTATAAATGAGTAATTAAAATAAAGTAAACTAAGATGTTCATCGTTTAATATTCAAACTTAATTATAGGAAGGTTATGCTTAAGGAACATTAATTTTTCTGCCTTTTCTGCTGCCAGTCTGTTTCTCTTTTCATCATATATTAATCCAGCACTGCTAAATAATCTCTCGCTTGGTACGCTTGTTGGAGGACGTGCTAAATGTTTCCTTGCAAGTTTACTCAAGTATGGATAGATATTCTGCGTATTTTTCCACCAACTAATAGGATTGTCACATGCAGCCAGGCGTTTTTCTTGGTGATAGCTCTCGATCATTTTTACTACATCTTTTGACATCGCGTAGGTCTCGTCATCGCTGCTTGACTCAAGAAACTGAGAGAGATATTCTGTGATAGATTTGCTTGTTGAAGGTGTTGGTTCTGTCACTGAAACTTTTATTCTTTTGGTGGGTGGCGAAGCGACAGATTCAAGAGATTGAAGCTCTTCAACTGCTTTGCCAAGTGATGATTTAACTCGTTCTAATGTACTAGGTGAAAATAACTTAGCTTTGTAACGTGGATCTAAGTAGGTTGCAAGAGAGTAACTTCATACAAGAACAGCCTCTCGTCTTGTCGCTTGCATCACTTTTGCGCACAATGAACTAGTTCTATTATTATAATAGAATTTGATAATTTCCGCTTATTAATGACGTTTTATCTCAACGGTCCACATCCGCACGACATCCGCAGTCCAAAGTGCGGATGCGGACGCGAGAAAATGTGCGGATGTTCCGCGGATGCGGATGTGACCTACATCACTAATATATATATATATATATATATATATATATATATATATATATATATATATATATATATATATATACTAATTCTTAATGCATCATGCTACAGTAGGAAATACTGTTAATTAATTTTCGCGCAATTTGTGTCATATACTTAATTAAGGCATACTTAGAGTAGTAACAAATGACTCGATAAATCACATGAAATTGTTCAATATTACCGCTATTATTGAATAACAAAGATTCATACAATAATATATTAACAAAAAATAGTACAAAAGTAATTGTATGAAATGAGGATATAAGCAAAATTATAGCAATAAAAACAATCTATTTTTTTTTAACAGATTATAAGAATTACGACAGTTAAAAGTTAAAATGAGAAATAATTCATTTCTGACGTGATTTACGTCGACTCCATTTGCTCGTGTTGCTTGAGGAATTTCGTAATAATTGGTTCACTGCGCATAATACTGAACATAACCTTGACGTCGCAGCAAGACGAATTGTAGAAAGGTTTCTGAATAATAATATTCTCTTTAGACTTCTTTACTTTGGTTTTATTATTCTTTGTTTTTATATGCACGATTACCCAAGAAAATGTGTATAGTTTAAGGTAGTTTAAGGTAGTTTAAGGTAGTAAAATTAAGGCTTTGTGGTTCGGAATCCACGTAAAATTGTAGGTCCCCTCCACCACCACGGAGGACATGCACAATAACGAACACAGTTAGGTAGACCAGCCATGAGTGGATCCTAGGGTCTTTGTTGGCCTGAAACATTATTATAAATCGTTTGATAAATGAAATTTTCCGGGCGCGTTTAACGCCCACCTTTTTTGATAATTGTTAATTGCAAGGAAAAGTAAAGTTGTTATTCACTCATTAATTAAGGGAAATGCTTATTGATAGATGGGATGTTATTAACGTGTCAAGTCAGATTATGTCACGCGCGTAATCTAATCTGACATGAGGTTTAAAATATGGAGAAGATGACTGCGTGTTAGGTTCAGATAAAATCTAATTAAGTTACGGGATTGATTTGCCATCAATATTCACGCATAAATGGACAAAAAATTATTACTTTTTCGAAATGATAAAAATATCACCTTATCAAATTGTGGCGAAACCATGTCACGAAAACTTAATTTAACTAAACTCAACTTGTTAAGTTAGGTTAAGTTCATTTAGCTTAGATGTCTTTTACAGTAGTTTAATCAACCTGATTTGTATTTTTATATTGGAACCAAACATCGAACAGAAAACTTTACTGGTTTTTGGCAATGATTCAACAAGAAAACAAGATACTGTAATGGATTCTCCATAATAGGATAAATTAAAATTCACCATTAAAGATTTGTACCAGTTACAAGGAGAAAATTACTCGGTTGAAACAACAACTAAATGTCTGTATAATCTTATAGACGAACGAACCATTTAGGTTTTTTGCATTTTTTAATATATATATTATATATATATATATATATATATATATATATATATATATATATATATATATAGTAGAATGCTCGTTACCATAGCCGTTTAGGCATGTATAAACGAACATAATACAGCATCAAACATCAGAGAGAGAAAGACAGACACCATTCCATATATATATATATATATATATATATATATATATATATACATATATATATATAATAAACAGGAACACAAGAGAAAATACAAACATCCTTCAAGGTTTAATAGTACCAACGTTTCGGAATGCACTAATTCCATCTTCAGGGCTAAAACAATAAAATGCCAAATCACATACAAAATACAAATTGCTTAATAACAATTTAAAATAAACTTAAAATATTATAAAAAGTAGCTAAGAAAATGTAAAACATTAAAACTAAAAGGTAAATAAATGTGAAGCTAAAAAGTTAAAATTATAAAAAGTAAAAGCATTAAACCTGAAACGTAAATAAAATAAACTAGTACCTTAACCAAAACATAGCAGATCTATCGATGATTCGTCAGAATGTAAGTCTTTTTTTTAGTTTATAAATAAACAAAGACTCCATAATTTTAAGCTTAAGGTCAGAGCTTCCGGCAGCAAGTACGGCGAAATTAGACTGTGAAATTGGGTGGTTATTGTTGTGCGAGTGATTACGTATGAGAGAATTAGGTGGTTTGCCAAGTGGTAAATTTGTACGGACCGATTTACCGAGATGTTCGTAAATACGGGATTTTAAATGTCTTTTAGTTTTACCTATATATGACCCCATACAGTGGTCACACTTGTATTGATAAACTATGGATGACTTAAGAAGTGTAGGAATAACATCCTTGTATCTGAATAATTTATTCAGATACAAGGATGTTATTCCTACACTTCTTAAGTCATCCATAGTTTATCAATACAAGTGTGACCACTGTATGGGGTCATATATAGGTAAAACTAAAAGACATTTAAAATCCCGTATTTACGAACATCTCGGTAAATCGGTCCGTACAAATTTACCCCTTGGCAAACCACCTAATTCTCTCATACGTAATCACTCGCACAACAATAACCACCCAATTTCACAGTCTAATTTCGCCGTACTTGCTGCCGAAGCTCTGACCTTAAGCTTAAAATTATGGAGTCTTTGTTTATTTATAAACTAAAACCAGACCTAAATTCTGACGAATCATCGATAGATCTGCTATGTTTTGGTTAAGGTACTAGTTTATTTTATTTACGTTTTAGTTTTAATGCTTTTACTTTTTATAATTTTAACTTTTTAACTTCACATTTATTTACCTTTTAGTTTTAATGTTTTACATTTTCTTAGCTACTTTTTATAATTTTGTAAGTTTATTTTAAATTGTTATTAAACAATTTGTATTTTGTATGTGATTTGGCATTTTATTGTTTTAGCCCTGAAGATGGAATTAGTGCATTCCGAAACGTTGGTACTATTAAACCTTGAAGGATGTTTGTATTTTCTCTGGTGTTCCTGTTTATTATTAAACTGCGTTTTCCGCGCCACCAATCAATAGCCGATATATATATATATATATATATATATATATATATATATATATATGCATATAACTGCAATGACCACGCAGTATATAAATGAATAGAAACGACATAAGTATTAAGGAACGTTTCTGCACACGAGGAGGAGAGATAACGAATAAATGAAAAATGAGGCGAACCGCCCGGGAAACGAACCCAGGGCCTTCCAATTGCCGGTTCGCCTCATTTTTCATTTATTCGTTATCTCTCCTCCTCGTGTGCAGAAACGTTCCTTAATACTTATGTCGTTTCTATTCATATATATATATATATATATATATATATAAGGATGATCATGAAAAAAAATTGTAGTAAATTTAGAAAGTTTAGAAAAAATCTTGTGATTTCATGATATCGTTGAAAACTATTGTGTGCAAAATATCAGCCCGATCAAATATTATTTAGGAGTTGTACAGGTGTTTGTTATATTGCATCATGATACTCTAAATCCCCCGCACTTTAGAATGAGTATTATCCCCTAAAATTTGGGGCCAGTCACTCATTGTTGTCTGGTTTTAGGTGTCGAGATCAAGGTTGTCTTCTTCAAAACGGGAACTGACGTCGATAGTATTCAATCACTTAAAGCAAAAAAGTGCTTATGTTCTTCATTATTAGATAGGCTGTTGTTTTAATCCTGCACGAAAGATACTCCTGTCTCCCCGAAATCGTTATGACAAAAAGTCTCCGAACGTAGTCCCAATTTCGGATGAACCCGGAGGAAGATTCTCAGGTTTCTGGATCCAAATCGAGACACTGAAAGTCGAGGTTGAGGATGGAGAAAAATTTTCTTATATTGCTGGAAACGAAGAAAAATATTTTCCTTTCACTGATCGCTTCGAGTTCCATCTGTATTCGTTTCATTCGTTTCATGTCTTTCTTTTTAACCAAGCTGATCTTCGGATCAAAAAATGCCAGTAGGACCAATTCCTCTCCCACATACCAGAGATGTCGCGCAAATGCAGTTGAAGCAGTCCCGGCAATGGAAGGACTGATAACCTTATACCTAGTCAGATATTTAAGAAATGTCAGCTCATGAAGGGGAGCGGAGAGAGGCAGAGGAGCAGTGAGCCATGTCCTGATGTAAAGGTGGATGGTAAATATGCTAAAAACTCTCAATCCCGTGACTTCTTGTTTAGTCAGCTTGAACTGGGAACAAAACATCCAGATTTTCACTGCATAAATTATTCTGGCTATCCATCCGGCTCGATGAAAAGCACCATGTGCTAAAGAGTATATACCTCTAGGGGATATGTATCCAAAGATGATCGTGATCTCAAGAAGCTCTCTGTAGTCATCCCTTAGCTGGGATTTGGTTAAGCATCCCAAAGCAAACTCCAGGATGCCGTCCCTCAAGTCATGGAACATGTTCGAAGCTCCCAGACATAACCGTCCAAAAAATGTTTTATATTATGTTTTGTCATTACAGTTTCACTGCTGTTGGAATCTCTTGAATAGCTGAATATCAGAACCACTCGAAGGTCCAAAGCAATATTAAAACATCTGAAACACACGATGCCGACACGCAAAAGAGAGAGCAAATCTTCGCCGAGATTTTGCTTGAGAAGGATGCAGGCACCGATACGATGACCGGTGTTGCTAGAAGTTGTGTCAAAACTCATAGCTTCAGTTTTGTCCTTGATGTTCCACTTGTCCAACGAAGCGGCTACATTTGAGGCTACTGCTTCTCCAGTCCCTGGGGACAGTTTGGGCACTCCAAGCAGTTTTGCGACCGATGGAGCAGTAACAGTGATGAAGAATCGATCGACCATATCCTTACCAGTGAGAGTTATATCATTTAACCGTCCTAATGAACCATTAATCACTGGGAACATCTAGAGCAAAGTTGGCCTTTACTTTCCTACCGATAGTTTTGCGGTGATGTATTCTGGCAGACCGGATCGATCCTCGACTAATAGCAAATTCCGTTAACTTTGTACCCCAAACAACTTGCCGTGGCAGCAAACACATATGCAGCATTTCTGTCACTGATCTTTGTACGGTCTAGAGCTGCAGTTAATTCTGGCGTGACGATCTGAGCAGGCCGTTTTGCTCTTTTTCGGGCTAATGATCCTCCAACAGCCCCTTCTACTTCTCTATTGCTTATCTCCTCAGTACTGCTGCTACTGGTGGAGATGAGCTCCACCTTTTTAAAAAAATTTCTCTACATTGCCTCTGGTATTTTCTTTGTTTTTTAGATTTCTTTCGCAACGCTTTGCGGCCCGGAATTATTTGGCGGTCTGATTTTTGTCCTCCGGGGCCTAACTACGTCGTCCACCTTGTTACTTATCAGGCATAATGTAGTCAGGTCTTATGTTAATGAATGCCAAGTACAAGGGACTTGTGCAATCGATAAATATTATTCGATCGAGCTGAATTTTACACAGACACAGATTAGTTTTAATCAAATATCATCGAATGTCAGGGTGAGCCCTAAATCGACTCAGTAAATAAAAATTCTTGCAGTTTATTCATGACCACACACACACACACACACACACACACACATATATATATATATATATATATATATATATATATAATGGATGATAAACGAGCAATAATCAAATAAAATCAT
>JAJOZX010001619.1:680000-860715 GCA_023014485.1 Bathynomus jamesi
GTAAAACATTTGTTTTCGTTCCCAGTAAAGCAAATTTACTCAATATTTATTATTAGCGTCCATATTGTGATGTCACGCCGAATCCCGTTTTCTATTCAGGGGAAACTTTAGAATAATTCTGAATTTAGTTCGAGAATTTATAACGTAGAATATAACATATATTGTGTACACTAAAAAGTCTCATTTTAACTATTTATAAACATAGTGTATGCGTGCGTACGTGCGCGCGCGCACGTGCATGGGTATCCATTTATGCATGTGTGTGTGTGGTGTGTGTGTGTGTGTGTGTGTGTGTGTGTGTGAGAGAGAGAGAGAGAATAATCCTTTTTCCAGGCCCGTAATGTATAAAGAAACCCTTTCCCTCCAATAAATAACAGTAGAACGTCGGCAAACTCTACAAACAACAGCGATTGCGCCATTTTTTCGTGTGTCAGTCCGACTCTCACTCGGGATAAGGAGCACTGAATTGACTCCTCAGGTGTTCGAAAGGACCAAAAGGACCCAAAGGACAAAAAGGACCAAAAGAAAGAGAGAATAACTAACGTTCAAATGGAGACCACCGAAAGTAGTCACCGTAGAAAAAGAAAAATTAGCTCCTTTCATTTCTTTGTTTACTTTATCAGACGTATTTTTTGTGACTTAAATGCCATTCTTAATGAATTTATTTATTCGCATTATTTTGTCAAAATAGTTATGCAACGTTTCGCTTTGAAAGTTCTTTTCAAGTCTTTATTTCGCTTTTCATTTACACGGATTATAAAAAGGAGGATATATTATTATATTATTATTATTATTATTATTATTATTTATATTATTATTTACCTCAACACGTACCTACCTTTCATTATCTCAGTTATCGCAATGAACATAAGTCTATCTAGCTAGCTAGCTAGATAGCTATATGCTTATCTATCTGTCTGTATATATATCAAAGTTTCTGTGCTAAACCAAATAGGACTATAAGGAACTTCTGATTCTGTATAAACGAAGCTAAAGATATTCTTTCGTATTTTTTGCACTAACAACTTTGGGCTAACTATAAAAAGGTAAGGAGGAACCTTTAATTTACGTTATGACAGAGCTTTTAGAGTTCTACATAAGTTACCTCCAAGATGCTCGGGTTCGCAAATGTTTGCTAGCCATAATGTCTCAAGTCTTCTACAGGTAACTTCCTCAAAGAACGTCAACAGGTTGCTAAAATCCAAAGAATATCATTATCAGAATTGGAAGTGCGTAGCTCAGTACCACAAGGAACAGTATTAGCCCCACTCCTATTCATTATCATGCTAACAGACATAGCCAACGAAGTAACCAATAGTACAGTAATATTAGCTTGTTGGCAATACAAAAATCATCAGCAGAACAATTAGAAAGGCAGAAGGGGTATGGAAGCCTTACAAACGGAAACAAATAGAAAATACAGAAGGACAGAGGACAACCACATGAAATTAAACATGGAAAATCTTCAGTTCTTAAGCTATAGAAGAAATGAGGAACTAAAACAAATAAAATATTAGGCCCCAAATAAACAGGAAATTCATAGCTACACAAAAAACAAAAGATTTACGATTTATAATGACCGACGATGCGAAATTTGACCCCTCCCTCGTCCCGACAGCACCTCTCCTCGATAAGAAAAAAGATATTGAATAAGAATTTACTAGGTCTGATAAAGATTTTTTTTTTTTTCAAATATTAAGTAAATAAACTTTCTTCACAGATTCAACTAATTAAAAAACATTCAGAAATTTAAATTATAACTTGGTCATGAATCTCAAGAAGAAGAAGAAGAAGAAGAAGAAGAAGAAGAAGAAGACGCAATGACACCAATGTTGAGTCGTAATTGCTCCAATAAAATGATTTTATTCGTTTGAATAAATAAGTAAATTTAATGAGATTATGTTGCCGGAAAGGTCGAGAGTTTAAAATTTAAAAAAAATTTGGTTTTGAGGTTTCATTAAACTAGTCTCTCTCTCTCTCTCTCTCTCTCTCTCTCTCTCTCTCTCTATATATATATATATATATATATATATATATATATATTAGGCCGTTTCGAAAAATCGAAATTTATGATGGCTCAACGCACACATACTAAAAAAGTAATATGTCATGAATAAAGACTTTATGCAAAATATTAAGACAAGAGCTTATTGTCATCCCACCCATCAATGCATATCTATTTTACCCCTCATGAGAAAATTTTCATTTTTCTGGCAAATATATTTATTTATTTTGTGATGTCCTCTTAAATTTGGTATATAAAATTCATAAATAAAATTGGAAGATAAGTAGGTCATTTTCAGGAATGGTCCAGTAACCCCCTTATATTCTTTAGAGAGAATTCTAGAAAATTCTTCCTTCAGGATAACTATTCTAGAATTTCCATTTTTTCCCTTTATGGATTATATGATGTTTTATTTGCTTTTTCATCTATAATTACTGATATTTTCACAAGTTTACTGTTCTAGAAAGGTTACTTCATGTTACTTTACAACTTTCTTACAGTAATCAAGTCATAATATAATTTAGGTGAGTGATTAATGATTATATTTATTATTATTAAGACTAACAGGTGGTAAAACTTTTTCCCTCAGAATTATGGCAAAAACCAGAAACAAGTGTGAAGTCTGGTTGGTCGGACAAGTGCTGGAAGAGGGTTTTTCTGAGAAGCAGCTTCCAACTAACAGTGATGTCCTTAAACGTCTTTTTTATCACATTAAGGTGGGAAAGCAAAATGTCTCTGTAGCTTGCGCAACTGTAGCCAACGAAGTTATTGCTATGTGGGAAAAAGCCTCCTTAATTACATCCCACAAGCCTTATATTGTTTCAAAGCTTAAAAGGCTTTACAATAAGCATGAAGGGCTGGTCAAGAACCGAACTCGACGAACTCCTACCCAAGAGAAGAATGAATCAGAATTTGTCACCAGCTTAAAGAAGCTTTTCAATGTAGCTCATTCAGAAGTGGAAACAGAAATAAAATTGCAGGAGGATAAAGATGTTCTTAAGGATCAAAGGAACGATCGGAAAATGATTATGGGTCCAGAAGACAAGGAGTTTTCAAGAAAGGCAAAAGCATGACAGATAAGCATGGAAAGAATGGAAAAACTTCGCAGGAAATCAAAGGAAGAAATGAGGCAATTGACAAAGGTTGTGGATCTCAACCAATCTGAAAATTCCGGTTCAGGAGGAAGTGAAGAATCATCTGGTGATAAATTGTTCTACAGAGCACTCTCATCATCATCTTCAAAAAAGGAGAAGCTTGAACCAGGTGTAATTGTTAGGGATAAAAAGTTCTTGGCTGCTCTGGACCGCACTGGAACATCTGCAAGAGCTGCTATGCACATTGTGGCACCTGCCCTTTCAGCTGCTGGAGTGGAAATTGAAGAGATCACACTTTCATCATCCTCTATCTACAGGTCTCGGCGATCAACACGGATGCAGATGGGAGAAGACATTAAAGCCAGTTTCCAACCAAATACCCCTTTAATAATTCATTTTGATGGAAAGCTTCTTCCATCAATGCATGGGGGTAAGATTGATGTAATGCCCATTGTTGTGACTGGTGCAGGCGAATTAGAAAAATTACTGTCTATTCCAAAGCTTATTCTGGAACGGGAGAAGAAATGGGGAGAGCAGTTTTAGATGTCTTGAAGCAATGGCCACAAGTAAATGAGTGGGTAGCAGGCCTTTGTTTTGATACTACTGCAAGCAATACAGGTATCCATGCTGGGGCTTGTACCATCATCCAAAAGGCCCTTCAGAGATCACTCCTTTTTCTGGCATGCCGCCACCATATCCACGAGCTTCTTATCACTGCAGTTTTTGACATGTTTTTCTCTTCTTCGGGTCCACAAATTCCCTTATTCACTCGATTCAGAGATTGTTGGGATAACATTGATCAGCAGAATTACAAGCCCTATGAACCCAATGATCTCACCTCAGAATCTTTAGATCATTGGATCTTGAAGCACAGAGACAAGCTTATTTCTTTCATCAACTCCAAACTTCAAGAGGGCCACACTCGAGGTGACTACAGGAATACTTAGAACTTGCACTTATCTTCCTTGGTTGTCCAATGCCTAAAACAAATAAAGGCTCTGATAGCAGATTCCACTACCCAGGAGCTTACAGCAGAGCTAGATGGATGGGAAAGGGCATCTATTCCTTAAAAATTTACTTATTTAGGAACCAATTCCTTCTCACCCCTCATGAAAACAAGCTCTGATACGAATAAACGCCTTTTCAGTGACAGTTTATCTTCAAGCTTGGTATACATCTCCAGTTGGAATTGATGCTCCAGCAAATGATTTGGCCCTCCTCAAGATGCTACATATCTACAAGATCCAGGTTGATAAGGAAGTGGGTGCTACAGCCCTCAAAAAACTTCAGAACCATGGTTGGTACTTGAGTGAGGATCTTGTAGGATTTGGCTTTTTCTCAAACCTCGTGACTGAAGATGATAAGGTTCTAATGCTCCACAACCTTCACCACGCGCCTCCTCGAAAAGTGAGGGCAAGAAAGGTGGACCCCCGAATGTTGCAAAACCCCAATGACTTAAAGATTACCAGTTTTGCCACAACTCAAACACAAGACTTCTTCAAGTGTTTGAAAATAGAAATTCCCAAGAAACTTGAAGACATTGAGGAGCACCGTAATCGGGTCATGGCAGTCAAAGTAATCAACGACTGTGCTGAACGAGGAGTCAAACTGGCTACAGAGTTAATGAGAAGCTCACAAAGAGTGAGGAAGAGAGACAACTGGCCTTTCAAATCATGGAAATCAGAGAAAGGAGGTCCCTCAGCCACTGAAATCCCTATATTCTTAATCAATATATGTCTTAAATAGAATTTAAGTCGCTTTGTTTTAAAACATATTTTTCGTTCAGTCTTATATTTGCTCTAATTATCCATTAATGTAAAAGAAGTGCCATCTGAGGGGTGCCTTTTTATCATTCAAATAAAATGATATTTTGTCTATTTGTTTTTCTTCCTTTATATAAAAAAATAAAAGTGTGTGCGTTTATCAAAATTCAATTTGAAAAATTACCATATAATCGTGAAACGGTCTAATATATATATAAAATTTTGTATTACACTCTCAAAATTAAGTAAGTTTATAAAGCCACTTTGTCAGCGTCCATAATTCAATGAGTAATACTGGTTTCCTATAAAAAGAGTGAGGACATTGAGGTCGGGGGAGCAGATTACAGTATATGATACCGCGTGTATTGTCTTTGGTAGGATGCTTGGATACCTTTCTATATAGCAATTATTTTTAAAATTATGATGTAATCAAGATGGCTAATCAAGATGCGCAAAAGCAACTCGCCCCTCCACCAAACAAGGCCTAGAGGCGGGACCACCAGCTTCACCTTCGTGTGAAGAGAGACCAACGCACGGAATTGCAATGAGGTTTTATGTATATATATTATATATATGGGATGACTTTCACACTTGAACACGTGAAATGAATGAATGAATGATGCAAATCTACAAGGAAAAAGAAAAAAAAATTCCAAGGCTTTGCGTGTATTCATCAATACACCTCGTCAGGGAATGACAAGATGTACTGTTGAGGTGTACTGTTGAATACACGAAAGGCCTTAGAATCATTTTTTCTTTTCGTTGTGGGTTTGCATCATACATATATATATATATATATATATATATATATATATATATATATATATATATATATATATATATACAGTAGTACCTTTTCTTTCTTGTTGCTGCATTGACCTTGAAGTCCATCGATTACAATTAACTCGTGTTAAAATGCAAAGAAACTTCACTTTTTCTACGTGAAAGTTACAATATGATAATAAAAACCCACTCTAATAGACAGAGTTTATTTCCACAACAGTTTCGATGCCACTAGCATCCTCTTCGGGTGGATACAGAAAAACGAACATCGAAACTGTTGTGGAAATAAACTCTGTCTATTAGAATGGGTTTTTATTATCATATCGTGTTAAAATGTTTACTTTTTACTTTGGACTTTTAAGTTTTGACATACGAATAATTAAATAAAAAAACAATAACGTAAATTTTAATAATAATAAAAACTAGCGAAAGCCCGCAAAACATTTGCGGTGAAATTAGTATCTTTATTACGACATTACTTCTTTAGATAGAGGATTTCTAATTATTCTTTCACCAAAGACCTTTAACTGAATCAAAACTTTTCACTCTAGAAAAGGCTACATAAGATTGTCCATGCGTAAAAACAGATTTAGGAATATAAATACAAAACTTTTGCGGTCAAATTAGTATCTTTATGAAGGCATCCCCGAGAACAATGCAGCAGAATTATTAAGAAGCTTAGGCAATTGTAAGAAAATTTATGAAGCGGGATCTATTTAGTACGTTTACTCTCAATCCAAGATAGACTGAAGTTGCTGAAAGCATTGAAGCTTATCAAAGACCAGAACATAGGACAGATATTGGTGCGAGAATTTTTTACATGAAACTAAAACAGCTGTTTCGTGATTTAACAATAAACTTAGGTTAGGTTAGGTTAGTAATTTTCTTGTTCTTGTGCAGAAATGGGTTTGGTTCCCTAAGTATATGTTTTATTGTTTTTATTGTTTTATTTATTATTAACCTAATATATTTCCTTCTATGAACCTTTTCTCTATTTAGCTTCGTTTAAAAGTTGCGCATGCGCATGCGCACACGCGTGTGCGAACCAAAAAATAAATATCCTTAGGATCCTCGCAGAACAGAGACAGAGCACGATTATGATTAATCAGTTAATCAGTTAATCATTGTTTCGAATTTAGTCACTAATTAACCAAAAAATATTTGTAGAAAATGATGAAAAATTATTAATTTTCCCCATAATTCTAGTATCATTTTTACCATAAATTTTGTATTGTGGCACTTGAATTTGGCACCTTTTTGCGTATATAAACTGGCTAATCCGCTCATGCCTGGTTTCTTGAACTAAAACAGAAACAATAAAACTCTTTCTTACCCTTCTTAGAAATATTTAATTTTTAATAATTTTTAATCAGTTAATCATTAAATAATTAGAAAATTTCATCATTCATCACTTTTTCCCAAAAATGATTAATTAACCATACTGTAACAAAGACCTTTCCAACGGTATAAGAATGAGTACCAATACGTTGAGCGGTTTCCAAAAGAAACGCCGGACAGAAGCCCAGACAGAAGGACAGAAACTGCGTATTATTATTATTATTATTATTATTTATAATAATACTAATTATCATTATAAATAATAATAATAATAATAATAATCAAAATAATAACCGATAAATTTCACAATATAATACAATTTTCTCCCGTAAAGAAGCGATTTCGTGTGTATTGTGTTCTCAATAACAATAAATTATAAACCATTAAGAAAAAACATAAATTTTACATCAACGTCAATGTCGATATTGGAAATATAATAAATTTAAAATTAAATAAATTTTATTTAAACTTTCATCCGTTTTAATTACACCAAAAATGGAACTCTTCATTACAGATCTCCGCCATTTAATTTCCTCATAACTCAAGATTAAAAATTCCAACATCTGTTTCTCTTCGAAAAATTCGTTCATACTCGTGTATACAGTACGAGGGAAAGAGTGTATGTAAGTGGAGTTCTGATATTGGTAACATACTGTATGTTAAGAAATTAAAACTTAAAGCAATAACAATTATATATACACACACACACACACACACACACACACACACACATATATATATATATATATATATATATATATATATATGATACACACAGACCGTGCATGAAACAAGGAACTCTTCTAGGAAAATTAAATCCACTATAGTCCGAATAAGTAATGGTAAATGACAAATACTATGTTTTTTTCTTTTTCATGATGTTAACCCGACGTGGGCAACGGGCCACTCGCAAAGAGGTCCCAAAAATATAGCTTTTCTCACCAGATATCTGCAAAGCAGATACGATCCAGCTTTGGGACAGGATCTAGGGTTTAATGGAGCCTAGCCCAGCTACATTTAGGACTTCAATATAAGCAAAAGACTCGCTGCCTTCACGTCAGATTGAATACATCAACGAAAAAGGGGTAACTATTATATTTTTAGCCAAAAACCAAAACTTAAAACTCAACTGGCAGAATTGAGCGTCCACTTTTCAAGGCACATAACATGTCCGTTTCATAATGGGAATGAACTCAGAATGGTCCCCTGAGGTTTTTTATGATACACACAGACCGTGCATGGAACAAGGAACACTTCTAGGAAAATTAAATCCACTATAGTCCGAATCAGTAATGGTAAATGACAAATAGTATAGTTTTCTTTTTTCATGATGTTAGCCAGACGTGGGCAACGGGTCACTCGCAAAAAGGTCTCAAAAATATAGCTTCCCTCACCAGCTATCTGCAAAGCAGATAGGATCCAGCTTTGGGACAGCCATTACACGAAATGGCTGGAATTCCACCTTGGTCATTTCGTACAAGATCATTTGCCCGGTTAGGTCAACTGTATGCCCGGATAGGTCAACCGTATGCCCTTAACAAATGGTTAGGTTAAGTTGTGTTATTTTCGTTAGTTTTAACGAAAATAACACGGCTTAACCTAACCAATTGTCAATAGGGATGCACCGGAACCAGAATATCAAGTTCCTACCGGAACCGGAACTTGTCGGAACTTTTAAAATATTCCGGCCGGAACCGGAACTTTAAGTGTGGCTTAAACAACGAAAAAAAATCTTTCATAGGACTGAAATTAAAGAAATCATATCAGAAAGTTACATTCATTTCATATAATTATCCATATTTTGATCTTGATTAATTATCTATATATTAAATACATTACGTGTCATTATAACATGATTTTTGATGTAATAAAATTTTGACTTTTCATACATAGTACTTAATTATTAATCATAAAATGCCTTTATAAGCTACATTATGTGAAAGAAAAAATAAGAAGCTACAACAATTGCTTTTGTTACATCATGGATTGGAGGAAGAATAAGAACATTAATAAGAACATGTTTTAATTCATGAAACAGTAACCAATATCACAATAAAAAGTTCCGGTTCCGGCCGGAACAGAGTTTCGGTGCATCCCTAATTGTCAAGGGCATACAGTTGACCTAACCGGGCAAATGATCTTGTAAGTTGTGTTATTTTCGTTAGTTTTAACGAAAATAACACGACTTAACCTAACCAATTGTCAAGGGCATACAGTTGACCTAACCGGGCCTTCAATGGCGGACATCGGAATAACATTGAAGGCCCGGTTAGTACTGCAAAACCTCTATATTGGAAATTCAAATTCAAATGTGTTCAAATGTGTATTTGAAGAGTGTTTCTCACTTATTTGAACAGACCTGTGGATGTATGTATGTTTTGGTAGATTTAGTTAGCTAAATAAAGGTTATTTCGCGAAATGACTAAAAGTTTCAGCCATTACGCGAAATGGCTGGTTACACACTTTGACTGTAACATATACTGTATATATGCACGAGATACACGAGGAATTTCCTGTGAGTGAGTGAGTCACAAATATGCAGAACCGCGTTTCATTCATTCATATTAACAAAATTAATTTTGCTAAATAAATGAACTTTTCTGAGCTCTCCATTGATGGCATTAGTCTCTTAATAAAATTAAAAGGTTTTTTATTGTTAATGATGAGTGATAGACTCATTAATAGACTTATTAAAATTACCTTTGTAGTCTTCAAAAACCTGTTGGTAATCATTCTTTTTTTATTTAATTTTAAACTTTTTAATGTGTCTATTTGAAAAAAATTACCCAAAGAAGAAAATGCCAAACCAATTACAATCAGTGAAGCGGTTCTGAAGTTTGGAGTCAAAACATAAAAGGAAAATATTCACAAAAATGGTACCAGTAACCATCTTCATGACGGCATAACTTGTGGCCTATACCAGTGCTCTTCAACCTGGGTATACCCCATTCTATTTGGGAGTATACGGCAGAAATGGGGTATACAGCGAGGTATACGAAATTTTTGGGGGTATACATATACATGACGACTGGGCTGATAAAATTCTTGCCATGTGTAGACAACTTTTCAAATTTCCAAGCAAAATAAAGTAATAAATAAACAATAAAATCGTCTTTCCTTGGGTCCCCCCTCCTAAAAAAAAATAAAAATAGAAAACGAGCAGAAAACGGGGATTTTGACATCGGATCACTGAGCGAGAGCTCATTGACCTGAAGACTGGTTTCGGTCAGAAAATGGCCTTTAGGTCCTTCGAGAGCTAGGGCGACTTCTGGGTATCCCTTCTCTGCATTCCAGAGTACCAGATGCTGAGCCATAAGGCACTTTCCGTGCTCATTCGTATGCCTACATCGTAGCTGTGTGAACAGGGATTTTCCTGTTTAACAGAGATCAAATCGAAGAAGAGAAACTCAATACAGGATCTCGATACGCTCATGAAGGGAGCCCTGGAAAGCCACCTTACTCCAAGGTTTTCAAAAATATCGCAAAAAATCCAACAACAGCCAGCACATTAATTATAATTATTCATACGAGTTTATGTGTGTGTGTGTATATATGTAATTAGCTCTTATTTATAAAATAAGTTCATAATTTTTGTAGGGAATCGTGATTTTTGTTGAATTTGTGAGGAAGTGATCCTAATAAATGTTTTTTTACCTTTTCTTTCCTGATCCAGGTATCGAGGGTATATGGCTAGTTGGTGATGTTTGCAAAGGGTATACGACTGCGCAAAAGGTTGAAGAGCACTGGTCTATACCATTATTATGAAAAGAATCATACCAAACAGTTCAGGGTATATAGAATCGATAGTATGTCATACATTTTGCTTCCCATGCGAACTGCCTCAAGGACGAACGGACTTAGCATCCTTTCGTTCGATAGTTCTTTTCATTCCCTATCTCCAACGTTTTAGGTCTTATTTTTGACAGAACTGTTTATTTCGTATTTCAAATCTTTTGGATTAGCTTTTCTGTACTGACGACCTGTCAGGGTATAGTCTAGTGGTGGTACAGTTCCGTTTGTTAAACTGAAGGTCTTGTATTCGAATCTCTTTTCGAACTTCAGGTTTCAGTGCTTTTAGGTATTCTCTGGATCTTTCTTCGATGGGGTAGTGGTTCGAATCCAGCAAAAAGCAATAGGTCCCCTTCATCATATGACCTTAGCTGACTACTGACGCCTGATTTTTTTTCATTTCTTTAACATTTTCTTCATTAGTCTATTTGAAAAATTACTCAAAGAAAAAAATGCCAAACTAATTACAATCAGTGAAGCGGTTCTGAAGTTAGGAGTCAAAACATAAAATGAAAATATTCACCAAAATGGTACCAGTAACTTGTATGCTTGTGTCTCTGGTTTTCCTTGTTTACTTACAATTCCTGCACAAATTGCCGAACGCCATTGGTTTAAAACTCATTTTATTCGTAACAAAACTTTGAAAATTAGCCCTATTCCTTTAAGTTTTATCATTCCTGATCTAAAGTTAGTTTTGTTTCTACTAAATTCATACAGTAATAAAATTCCTCTTGTTCACTTTATATTATCGAGTATTTACAAAGAAAGTGATTTAATTTTGAGGTCACCACTTTTTTTTAATTAAAAGTTCAGGTATTCGTTTTTTATCGCTATTCCGTAATCAGGCGTGAATGTCACCTGTTGGAAAGAAATTTTCTAAAATTCAGGTGCGAATCCCTTTACTTCTAACAAATTATATTCTTTTTTTTTTTTCAACCATTCTTTTCTTCTGCTTCTCCAGAATTTCAGATTTTTCTCGCTTACCAACTTCTTTTGTTTTTTTTGAAATGTCAAAGCGATTTCGAGGCATACAGTATCTCGAGGGGAAAACCTCGTAAACAGCTGGATTCCCGATACATTTATAATAG
Source organism: Bathynomus jamesi (assembly GCA_023014485.1). Lineage (NCBI taxonomy): Eukaryota > Metazoa > Arthropoda > Malacostraca > Isopoda > Cirolanidae > Bathynomus > Bathynomus jamesi. Next base: position 691,861 of record JAJOZX010001619.1, read on the forward strand.
AGGGGAAAACCTCGTAAACAGCTGGGATTCTTTATACAGTTATAATATTATAGAGTAAAAAAAATTACAGCAGGCATTTGTTTAAGGTAGTTTGGTTCTTGTTTTAGACAGGGTCTTTTATGTACATCCGCGTTTGGTCAGTACTTTCATGCCTTTAAGTTATATTTGAACTTTTCTTTCTTTATTTCAGTTCCTCTTCTTCTCTTTTCTCTTTCAGTCTCTCCTCTATTCTTCTCTCTTCTCGTTCAGTCTCTCCTCTCTTCTTTTCTCTTCTCGTTCAGTCTCTCCTCTCTTCTTCTCATCTTCTCATTTAACTTCTTTGTTCCCTTTTGTCTTCATCCGTTAAAACCATCATTATGAACAAGTATCATTACTGCCTTCTCCTATTTTAAGCCCAGTTAATTTTCACTGTTTAGGAATTCTTACCATATTTGCTTCCTTATCGCTAACTCTTATCAACCCTTTTGTTTTATCTGATTCCATATTAAGGTTTCTTGTATTTCAGTAGAGCCTCGGCTTGCCGGAGTTTAAGTTGATTTTAAAAATAGTTTCTTAAAACAAAAGGTTTATTTTATCCAATAAGTTAAGCCTTAATAGGCCAGTGTCACTTTAGTATATTTTGATATGGCTAACGCCAGACACTTTTATTCAGTCTCAGAAAAGACTTCTGGGAATTAAAGGAGTAAAGAGGTTTCAGTTAACATGTTAGATGGCTTACAGCTTTTAAGCTTAAAAGTGGTTTCTTTGAAGAATGAACTTTACCGATTGGAAATACTTTTCTTTGAACGCAGAAATTGTGGTGCATTGTGCACATTTATGCAATCAGGAGCATACAAACCTACAGTGAAAACATTTGGCTTTTATTAGGTGCTGTTTTATTCATTTTTTTGAGTGGTTTATGTTTTTTCGAGAAATCTAAACACGATCTTCCGCAAATAACAAATACGTGGTCATACCATGTCACTAAAAGCCAGGTTTTAGGCGAATTTGTCTACAACAATTTGTCTAAAGATACAATTCATCTACAACAATTTGTCTACAACAATTTATCTACAACAATTAGTCTACAGATACAATTTATCTACAATAATTTGTCTACAGATACAATTTGTCTAGAGAAACTATTACTAATATTGGACCTAGTATGTTTCATGGACTGCTCTCGATTTTCCTACGAAATTGAAAACAAGGGCAGTCGATGACCCTAATTTTGTTTCTGCAATCGGTTTTCTTGAGAAACCTAACCTAACCTAACCTGACCTAATCGAGTTTCTTATACTATTGTTTTTTGCAAGATATCGCACTAATTCTTGTCATTTTTTGTGAATTTGTATGGCGTAAGCGCCACACCAGCTCGGACTTATTAAAAAATGTGTTGGTGTATTGCGTCGTTTCAATAAATAAATTTATTCAATATCCAATAACATTTTTCTTTATCATTTCTCAAGAAAACCGATTGCAGAAACAAATTTTTCATTTTTTTGAAAAAATTAATAATAATTAATTAACATCAAATAGCTTTCATTTTTCCTCTCTAGACAAATTGTATCTGTAGACAAATTATTGTAGATAAATTGTATCTGTAGACTAATTGCTGTAGATAAATTGTTGTAGACAAATTGTTGTAGATGAATTGTATCTTTAGACAAATTGTTGTAGACAAATTCGCCGGACACCCTAAAAGCCAACGGCTGAATTTGATTTAGGCCTGTTAATGTATTTTCTTTATTCAAGGGCTATAATTTTTCGTTTATTCTCAGAGGCGGATATTTTCCGTTGTATGGCTGCCACTAAAATCAAATAAAATCTACATTATTCTACTTCTTTACAGTTTAACTTGAAGAAAAGTTTGTTTATTACGAATCGGTGAAAAAGAAGGTGAAATAACCCATAGCACAAAAGTGGATTTTAATTGTTATTTGAGAGAGATTAGCCGACATTACATTATCAACTAACCTAATCTAACCTAAACCTAACGAACCTAACCTAACCCTAACCAATGTGGAGACAAAGACACAAAGGGAAAGACTTATTCAGTGGCATATTACATGACATTTCCAATTTCCAAAAAAAATTCTATAAAATGAAACGGACTAAAATAAACAAAATTGTTTGATTTTTCAGTAAAAATTATTTTCTGTAACTTAAAACATAATGAATTGTATTCAAAGGTACTCAGTTAATGACATTAAATTTGGGTGGCGGCCATAGAACGGAAAACACCCAAGAAGATATTACAGGAAAATGAGAATATTTGTGTTACGAAACACTACATATATTAATTAATAATAATAATAATAATAATAATAATAATAATGATGATAATCAAAACAGGCCTGCGATGGTTTTGTTGTCCGAAATATTTTATCATTTGTATAATAATTTTTGCACGCTGATTCCCAAAATAATATTCATTTTTCGCCATCACGTACAGATTTTTCGCAAAATGTCATATTTCATATTACATACGTAAGTAATTTTCATTAAATTTTGATTAAAAACTGCTGCCTATAAATGTTTATAAATGCTTGGTTTTACCAAGACATCAAAGAAATGGAGAAGAGATATCAGGGAAGGTGGGACATCAGCATGATGGCTGATTACTGCTGGATGTTGAAACGGGATACTTCAGAATTATTACATAAAGGAAAAGGAACAGCGCGCACATTCGAGACTAAAAGGCATAGTAGATCTCACATGAAAACTCAGGACAAATAAAGATGAATATGTAATTGACGCTAATAGTCTTCTTTCTTTTTAAAGTTGTTTACATTTGTAATTAGTATAACAAAGCGAAATAGGTACCTAACGTAACTTGAAATAAATAATATTTATTTATGTTGTTGTTTTTTCCCTTCCAATTTGCAGAAAATCCTTACGTGATAGAAAAAATGGACGCCTTATTCGAAATCAGCGTAGTTGAATTATATAAAATCAGTTATTAGTAAGAAAACAACTTTTACAAAGTTCTCATTCGCAGGCCTGTGTAATAATATAATAATAATAATAATAATAATAATAAGAGAAGAAGAAGAAGATCAAAAAGATCAACTGCAGTACATATATACAAATTACAATTCCGCTGGTAATTTGCACATCATATATTTGATTTAATACAAAATTTTAATAAGATTTTAAATGAAATACATTTCAATTTCGTATGACAAGTGAAGCTAGATTTTGGTCTCTTACAGTATCCAGGTTTAGAAACTGCATTTTGAAAATAAATTGTTCATTAAGAAATAAATCTACAACTGAGACCTTAGAAGTAAAATTTTCATTTTGTGCGCCATATTTTATCCACTGGACGGGAACTTGATCCGAAAGTAAGGTCACGTTTTCTATTTTAAAAAGAGTTACCAAGCAAGTTTTTTTTTTTTAGGGGAAACTATTTTTTTTTTTATGTCTTATTTGTCTTATGTCTTATTTGAAGATAAGTTCTAGGGCTGAAAACTTGAAGGGTCAATGTAAAAATTTTGCATTTTGAGAAAAACGCGATTGAAGGTTTCTTTCTGTAATCAAAATTCAACCTTTATTAGCAAACATTATTCCTTTATTTCAGCAAATTGCTCACATATGCACTCTCATTTGATGCCTTTTCAAAATCATGCTGAGGCTGCCTCTTTTGGCTTTAAGGAAATGCATTGTTCATTACTCATCTTCATCGGCATCACCTTCGCTCAGGACATTGGCTCATTGCGGTGCAGCTAATGATTTGATGACATTGGGCCTTGTAGCACTGAAAGAGCAGCTGATTTCGAGTTCAACCCTACCCTTATCTCAAAAAATGGAGTTTTTGACATTGGCCTTTCTAGCATTCAGTCCTAGAGTTATCTATCTATTTATTTATCTATCTACTATATTAATGACGGTCTTTTTCCTAAAATATCATTATAACTGCATGAATTTAGAGTGCATATCCAAATAACTAACAAGACACTTTGACCTCTACTCTCTTAATTTACCTTAGGTTAATCCATGCAGTGACCTGTCGACCAATATAATTCACGTATAAATTACGATCGTACGATCTTTGGATGACTATCTGAGATGCTTTAAAATCTTCTATTTCCGTGACACAAAAGCGATGAGCAAACCTTGAAATTTATTAATTAAATATTGGATGGACGGAGCAAATGAAATTTCAAGGCTATTTCTGAAAAACGACGCGTTTGCTTATTTGTTTTAAGGTGACAATAACTTAGTAGTTACACAATGACTTCTCTTCATTCAATTATTTCTGACAATATTTTCTGGTCTTTTTTTTATGTAGAAAAGAGGGCCACCAAGGGCGAGCACCCGCAAAAATACGCCCCCCCCCCTATATAAGAAGGAGAGAGCCAAAATCAAGGTCTCCAAGGCTCACGATGCCTTTTTTTTCAAATTAATTTTGAAAAGATTGTGTAGTGTGTAAAATGCATGGATGTGTAGTAAAGAATAGAAGGAAAGATGTGCGTTTGAGAGCATGCTGAACTGCTCACAAGGTAAATGAGGCGGAAAAAACATCAGCTAAGGAGGATAGTGACAGGAGAAATGGGAGTTCCAGCACTCCCTCTCTCCTGCCTAAAATCCCACTCCACCCCCTGGAGTACTTCTCTGATCGATTTATGTCTACACTCTCCTCCTACAATGATTTATTTACAGTTTGGATTTATTACAGTCTGGATTATTTACAGTCTGGATTTATTTACAGTAACAACAGCAATATATACTGTATTACAAGCAACGTACAAAATTCATTAAATCTGTAGTTACAATAATCAGGAAAGTGAAAGAATGAGTAACATTACTAACTACAAAAATGTAGTGCCATACGTATAAACATACAGCTATGTGCCACATTGTTTCATTCCTCTTGGGATTACAAGCAGTCATATAAAAAATGTAAAAACTTAAGTTAACATAAATGTAAATATTAACAAAAATCGTTATTTATTATTAAATATAAAAACATAATAATTCACTTTAAAATCTTGTAAACTAGATTTTTTTTCAGTTTTTTTTTGGAATGTTTTTATTTTTTATTTGTTTAGCGTGTTTTGCCAAACAACGATTTACCCTTGAAATCTAACGAAACATTATCCTTCAGTATTAATTTGACTTGTTTTGTCAGTAGTGTAGTTTATATATTCAGTGTATATAGGCTTATATATATATATGAGACAGATAGACAGACAAACAGAGAGAGTATATGAAACTCTACTCCTTGAAATACGTGAGGAATACACAATAATATAGCCTACATATGGAAAACTACTGAATAGATGCGTGCCACAATTTTCTAAATAACATAAAAACACACTGCTATGAAAGAACAGGTAATTTCTGTACAGTGCCAGCTGCGGTGGGACAAGGAGATATGAAAGCGGAGATAGAAATACTCTCAGAATACGAGGACCAAAACTCCTTAGCGTACTGCCAAAAGAACTCAGGAATATCCAATACACTAACCTAAATAATTTCACGAATCATCTCAACAGGTTCCCGTGTAAAGTTCCTGATCAGTTGTATGAGGGCAGGATAAGAGTCGAAAACAATTCTTTCCTACATCAAATCCCCCAAATGAGGCGAGATAGTGCAGAAGAGTTGAATACAAGTCGATCCTGAACAGTTGTTCAAACCTAGCAAAAGTTCATATATATATATATATTGACCTCAACAGCAAATGGTCAAAGCTCATCAATGGAATGCCGGAATGTGTGTCAGTTTTACATCATACAAATGGAAACGCAACACCATTTTCTAAATATATTCATTCAATAAATCTATTATTATTTACTGACTTTTATTAACAAATCAAAGACTATGGAAAAACCAAAGTGTCTATTTACTTTTGTCACCTCCCCTCTCTCTCTCTCTCTCTCTCTCTCTCTCTCTCTCTCTCTATATATATATATATATATATATAATATATATATATAGAGAGAGAGAGAGAGAGAGAGAGAGAGAGAGAGAGAGAGAGAGGGGGGGGGTGACAAAAGTAAATAGACACTGGTTTTTCCATAGTCTTTGATTTGTTAATAAAAGTCAGTAAATAATAATAGATTTATTGAATGAATATTGAATTAACAAATCAAAGACTATGGAAAAACCAAAGTGTCTATTTACTTTTGTCACCCCCCCCTCTCTCTCTCTCTCTCTCTCTCTCTATATATATATATATATTATATATATATATATATAGAGAGAGAGAGAGAGAGAGAGAGATATGCTGACGGGAACCACTGTTCATTGTATGCTAATTACGCGACCACGCAATCCCGTTCTGGTACTTTTGCCTGTGGCCTTGTATGCGGTGAAGAAATTGACCTATTTCATGAAACGACTATGTAGTGATAAAACAGGAACACTTAAATACAAATTCCTAATGGGTTATACTATATATATATATATATATATATATATATATATATATATATAATAAACAGGAACACCAGAGAAAATACAAACATCCTTCAAGGTTTAATAGTACCAACGTTTCGGAATGCACTAATTCCATCTTCAGGGCTAAAACAATAAAATGCCAAATCACATACAAAATACAAATTGCTTAATAACAATTTAAAATAAACTTTAAAAAATTATAAAAAGTAGCTAAGAAAATGTAAAACATTAAAACTAAAAGGTAAATAAATGTGAAGTTAAAAAGTTAAAATTATAAAAAGTAAAAGCATTAACCCTTTAACGCTGACTGGGTTGAATACGTACCGTTTCAAATACACGCATTTAGACTTAACCCTACAAAAACGTTCGGCGTTAAAGGGTTAAAACTGAAACGTAAATATGGGGGTCATATATAGGTAAAACTAAAAGACATTTAAAATCCCGTATTTACGAACATCTCGGTAAATCGGTCCGTACAAATTTACCCCTTGGCAAACCACCTAATTCTCTCATACGTAATCACTCGCACAACAATAACCACCCAATTTCACAGTCTAATTTCGCCGTACTTGCTCCCGGAAGCTCTGACCTTAAGCTTAAAATTATGGAGTCTTTGTTTATTTATAAACTAAAGCCAGATCTAAATTCTGACGAATCATCGATAGATCTGCTATGTTTTGGTTAAGGTACTAGTTTATTTTATTTACGTTTTAGTTTTAATGCTTTTACTTTTTATAATTTTAACTTTTTAACTTCACATTTATTTACCTTTTAGTTTTAATGTTTTACATTTTCTTAGCTACTTTTTATAATTTTTTAAGTTTATTTTAAATTGTTATTAAGCAATTTGTATTTTGTATGTGATTTAGCATTTTATTGTTTTAGCCCTGAAGATGGAATTAGTGCATTCCGAAACGTTGGTACTATTAAACCTTGAAGGATGTTTGTATTTTCTCTGGTGTTCCTGTTTATTATTAAACTGCGTTTTCCGCGCCACCAATCAATAGCCGATATATATATATATATATATATATATATGCAGAAACTGTTAAAAGACGTGTTTTTCATTCATCGAACTGCATGAAGCATAAATATTAAATTATATTAAATATATAAAAATAAGCTTATGAAATCGTTATATCTAGGTTTTTTTTAAGCTTTTTCATATTTCGGTTTTGCATTATAAATTGGAGTGTACATTTTTTACTTCTAGAATGAGAGAGAGAGAGTTACAAGGAGTTACAAGGAAAAGAAGTACCTCAAAAGGCCTTGCGGCCCATACCGAGGAGGTACCGATAGCAACGGGTGCCAGGGAAAATTTTGTACACACTCAAATAGTGTGCAAGATTTGGTCTAACCTTTTCTTGAACTGATCCACAGAGGAACTGTTCACAACTTCCGAAGGTAACCTGTTCCATGTGTCACAGATCTTATACGTAAAGTAATTCCCACACACACTAGTCCTAAACAGTTTCAAATCCAACTTCCAACCATTGTTGCGAGTTGGGTTATCATTTAAACTAAACATACTTCTAAAATCGACATCGTTCAACCCGCGTAAGAGCTTGAAAACCTCGATCAGTTGACCGCGCAGCCTCCGAGTTTCAAGCGAAAACAAGTTCAGGGCGCGTAACCGTCGATTGTAGCCCATATGCCTAACGGAAGGGATTAACTTTGTGGCCCTCGCCTGCACTCGCTCCAGCCTCTCAATATCTTTCCTGAGGGCGGGCGACCAGAACTGCACAGCATACTCCAGGTGCGGCCGAACAAGGGAATTGTACAGTGAGAGCACAATCTCCTTGTTCCGAAACTGAAATTGCCTCCTGATATAACCCAATAGTTTCTGGGCTTTCTTTTCCACCTCTACACACTGTTTCGTAAACTTAAGGTCGCTGCTAATTAGCACACCCAAGTCCTTTTCTAAATCAGTCACCTCGATATTACTACCCAACATCGAGTAGTCCGACTTGGGATTGGCGTAGCCAATGTGCATCACTTTGCATTTACCCAAGTTAAACGGCATTTGCCATTTTTCGGACCACTCTCCTATCCTACCTAGGTCCGTACGCAGTTCCTCGATCGCTTCGGGCGTCCCAACATTGGCCCCAAGCTTGGTGTCATCAGCGAATTTGGCGATCCGACTGACGATCCCACCGTCGATATCATTTATGTAAATGATAAACAACAGTGGCCCCAAAACGGAACCCTGAGGAACCCACTAGTGACGAGGCCCAACCCGAACTAGCACCTTTAATTACCACCCTCTGCCGCCTATTCCTCAGCCAGTTTTCAATCCACCTACCTATTTCCCCACCGATACCCAGCGCGCGCACTTTCGCCATTAGCCGGCGGTGAGGTACCTTATCAAAGGCTTTCTGAAAGTCGAGATAAAGTATATCAATCGCCCTACTCTTATCGTACTCACTCAACATGACGTGGAAAAACTCGAGCAAGTTGGTGAGACACGACCTATGCCGTCTAAACCCATGTTGAGAGAGAGAGAGAGAGATAATAGAATGTGTAATAATCTATAAAATTTATATCAATCCTTTGATGTAAAGGTTACAACAATCCACTAACTTTATAACCATCAACTTGTTCTATGTTGTTGCGTAATGAACCTAAAATATCCGTTGATTGAGGGGTTGTGGTTCGATTTGGCCTGTATGGATTTAGATTTTGATCCAATTTGATTTTCTGGAGTAAGATTTTTTTTTGAAGTGTGATAAGAAAAGTTGCTAAATCGTTTCACCTCAAAAGTGACAGTGAAGTATTTACAAAAATAAAAAATTGAATTAAAAAAAAGTTTATAATGCATCTGGTCTGTCCAGTTTTTATTGTAATGACCTTCCAGTAATAGCGTAGTCTATCGCGTGATTTTTAAAAGATCTGACACTTTAAAAGGGTTGTATTTTTTTTATTAACTGACATAAAAGTCTAAATCTTTTACTGTACCTTATCTACACATGGGAAATTAGTCCCCTATTGCGAAACATGTTTTACGTGGTGTCATTTCAGCTCATTAACTTCTTGAACACGAACAACAAACTTTTGCACTACTCTGGACAGACTGTGTTGAAATCCGAGACATTTCTTATTCAGTTGACGCTTTCAGTTTTTGTATTGCGCGTGGAATCTGTTTAAACACTCCATCTTTTAAATAACCCCACAGATAAAAACCACAGGGGCTTACATCTGGTGATGTTGGTGGTCATTATATTCCTTTATCATAAACCGCAGGAAATCTGTTGGACAGGACTCTTCTGTCGAAAGTATCATGTAAGTGTCGTATGCTAAGAGGACATCACATAAAACACGTTTTGCACTAGGGGACTAATTCCCCATATGTAGAGAAGGTACGGCAAAAATTTCATGCTTTTATCCAGTTAATAAAAAAAATACAAACCTTTCAAAATGTCAGATGATTAAAAAAAAATCAACCGATATATATATATATATATATATATATATATATATGTTACGGGCCCCTATTGGTATATTTTTCTTATGATGTAAATATAAAATTTCAATTTAGTCTCTTGAGTGTGCCCTATTCGATTTGAGCATAGAATGTCATTGTCAGCTGGAAACCCCCACTAATTAAAATTCTGTAGCGTACATCCAACGCTCATATTTCAGTTCTTTGCGCACAAAATGTAACCAATTTTTTTTTTTTTGGTTTGCGCACACAGCTTTAGCAGTGGCTCATGTAGAGGAAATCCTCTATTTCAAATTAAATATACTTACGTATAATATGCTTTTATTCCTAAACTCGTGCTGAATAACTTGAACATTTGACCTTCAGATCAACCAACATTCACTCCGCGGCTTTTATATTTGTAGATAGTATTATTATTAATGTTAATATCGGTTGAGCTTCGTTATTTGGAATCGCAGAAGACTTATTTGTGTGTGTGTGTGGTAAAATTAATGTTAAATTTTTTTGATTAATGAAATTTATGAAATTTTCTAATAATTTCTTTTCACTCAAAGACAGACTCAAACTTTTTAAGTGTTTATAAATATATTAGTTTTTAAAATGTATTATATGTTTACTAAAATTTTTAACAATATCACATATATATATACTGTGTGTGTGTGTATATATATCTATAAATATGTCAACAAATTTCGCCACTGAGACAAGAGGTCCACACAATTTCGTTAGTAAATAGTACCTATTTTAATAAAGTTCAACTCGCAAATCTGACTTTTTTTAATGATAATAATTAAAATTGTCTAACTTCAGTTTATACTTTCAAGGTCAAATAATAAAATGGGGTCAACCATGGGTTTTTACGCCAGTCAGTCAACCCCACGTTGAACGAATAAGAGAAGAATTGTGGGAGCAACTTCCGCACATCCTTCCACCTCGAACTCTTATGATAAACTGATGTTAACATTTTTCTGAGGTTATTTCACCTTGTAATGTTACATCATTTTCTCACGAGCAATTGCTCAAAAAGTTAAAAAATAATAGTATATAAATGAAAATTTAGCATATTTTAAAGAAAAAATTTTGCATATTTTAAAATTACTTAAAATTTAAAAAAAAATAATAATAAAAAATTGGTTACGAAAAAAGTAAAAAATATTTTTCAAATTTGGAATTTCGAATCCATGTTTGACTTTTGAACCAAAATGCTATTTCTTAATAAGAATCAAAGTATTATCTCAATATTATCTAATCTGGACTTATATGTGTTTACATAAAACTAACGCGCCTTTCCTGTACGCCCTTTAATTCTTTATTTGGGTGAGCAGCATTCACTTCTAAGAGAGAGAGAGAGAGATACAAGGCGTTACAAGGACAAGAGAACGCCACAAACACCTTTCGATCCACTCAGGGAGGTTCCTGTTATTAAACTAGTGCATTTTTAAAATTATTCTAGCAGTAGTAGAAAACTGGATAGAAAAGCATTCGGCTCTCTTCCCACCCTCTGCTCCCTCCCTGCCAGAGGTGAGTACGGTAAAAGGTTGAAGAAAATACCTTGACCATGGAAAAGTAGCTAAGGAAATTTTACAGGAAAGAGGAAAATATATAAAGTAACTGTACAATTACGCTATGCACATATATAAATCGTACACTAGAGAGCATCGTTGTACAGGGTGAGCGAAAAGTCCCTGTGCACCTGTCCACTTCCAACACAGTGCAGGTACAGGTTCACTACACTTCTTGCAGGTGCACAGGGACTTTTCGCTCACCCTGTATAAATTAACATAATAATATATTTGTGCTAATAGTATATCAACTATTTGGTATCGTCACAAGTCTCGAACATATGGTTCTAATTTTATACAAAATATTTAGTTCTATTTACCTTGGTATCGGGCCAACAAAGACCTCATGGACCACTCCAGGCTATCCCCTAAAAGGATTAAGAGAGAGGAAAATGTCAAATTATCCATGTCTACACCCACGAACAAGCAAAGCCATCACCCCGGCAAGGTGATAAAATGTTTCTACAGCAAAGGGGTTCAAACAGGAACTAGAAACGGAAATCAGATTTTCCACACCATGCCCTCACCCTTCACATGCACCCAGCCACCCAAGAGAAGGAAGAGAGAAAAAATAAATAAGTAGCTGCAGAAACGCAACTCTACTTCACTTAATCCATGTCATGCAATTTTTTTTTTTTTTTTTTTTAGGAAATTATGTATTTCTATTAGGTCTATTAACAAGACAGGCAAGTATGGAAGTGTGTTTTCTGTAATTGGATGTCTGTCATGTGTATGTGTATGCCAACTCCTTGAATGTCGCCGAGTTTGAACTTGAGAGAGAGATGCTAAACTAAAGGATAAAAATGGCAGGGGAAAATTGATATATATATATATATTTTAATATATATTTTAATTTTGAATCCAGATTTTTTAATTTTGTATTTTAATTTTAACTGTGATTTAAAATCTTTAAGTTTTCACTTTTAATACTAAATTAGAGAAGGCATATTCTGCTCTAATAACCTCGTAAGAGAAACGCCATCATTCTTCTTTGAAAAGAAAAAATGGCCGCTTTTGTAATAAGTTCATGAAGCGAGACCAAGCTGAGAAGTTCATTAATTCAATCACCTTTCCAAAAAATATTTGAATTTCAGTTAATTACGTTATTATTCATTTCAGTTGTTGCTTCGTGTCTTTCATCTACTTCTCATACCATTACAGTCATCATTACATATGCTTCATATTTTCATCCCAAAGCCATTATTCATTCATGTGGCAAGGATTACTTTTCTATACATCCACAGCACGAACGTAGGTTTATCTTTTCCTCTCAGACTGGTCTCACAGTGACCATTTTTAATCTGGAAGAATTACACATTCACATTAACGCTGAAATTATTTTCATGTAGAACTCCTTCTCTCTCTCTCTCTCTCTCTCTCTCTCTCTCTCTCTCTCTCTCTCTCTCTCTCTCTATATATACACAGTATATAGGATGGCGCAAAAGTCAGGAGTCAGAAGAGCCATAGAGACTGGATCGTTTCTATTTTATGACCGCCACTACAGTATTTTCAAGTAAAATTACTTTTTTTAGTAAAAAATTTATAATTTGTGGAATGATGACACTCACTTTGACTCCTGACTTTTGCGCCACCCTGTATATATATATATATATATATATATACAGGGCGTCCCAAAAAAATGTATACACACTTTAAATAATTATAAAGGCAGTGTTTATTAAAATACATTTCATTTTCAAAATGTAATAGAATCTACAGACATTATTTAATTGTTTTGTCAACGCCTGTTTTCAAACTGACGTCCGTTCTGGTCCAGGCACTGCTGATAACGCGAAGCAATGGAATCGCAAACATCACGAAACATTTCGTTTGGTATTTGTGTGCATTCTCGTTCAATGGCTGCTCTCAATTCAGCGACTGTTGCAGGTTTTATAGCGTAGACTTTGTCTTTTAAGTATCCCCATAAAAAAAAGTCTAGTGGTGTGAGGTCTGGTGAACGCGGAGGGTATTCTACGAAACCCCTTCGTCCAATCCACATCCACATCGTGCCAAGTACCACTCGCAATACTCCACTCTTCGGTCCGGATCATCTTCATTAATAGCATGGACTAATCTTGGAATGTAACTTTTCCATTGACAGCGCTTCAAAATGCGTTGGACAGACGATTCTGAGATTCCTACCTCACGACTCGCTTGCCGCACAGATTTTCTTGGACTTTGGTCATACGTTTCCAGTACTCTTTCTTGCTTTGTGGGGCTTGTCGATGTCCGTGGTCTTCCGGAACGCTTCTTGTGGACATTCTGAACAGTTCCATCGGCTTCAAACTTATCTCTAATTCGAGTGATGGTAAGTCGCGTTGGTGGATCTGTTTGAAACTCCCTCCTAAACTGTCTTTGCACTTCAACTGCGTTTTCACACTTCCAGTAGCATTTTAGAATGAATTTCCTTTGTTCAAAGCTTAGTCTGACTGCCATTATTAATTCTAATGGGTTTAACTTGGAAAGAAAGAAACATCAATTGAGCTATCAGCTGTTAAAGTGTGTATACATTTTTTTGGGACGCCCTGTATATATATATATATATATATATAGGGACCTGCAAACTTCGAGATTCGATTTGATTTCGAATTGGGAGAGAGGATTCGATTCGATTCGTTAGCTTGGGCTCTGATTCGATATTTTCGAATTTTCATTAAGTCCGATAAACAACATCAGTGATGTTGTTTCGAAGAACACTTTCGTAAATAAACACTTTTCCTTTTACTTAGATTATAATTCAATCTATATACTGAAACCAATCTCTCGTGCAATGACACTTTTATCACACTTTAATACCATTGGTCCTCCTCATCATCAAAAATTTAATACATTTTTTTAGAAGGATTTACTTTGTCCTTTGTTCTCAACAAGATTTAATTAATTTTATGCTTACTAGTAATTCTGTGTAGAAACACTCAATCTATATGTGTACAGTTGACTCGATTCGAGATTCGATTCGATTTGAATTGTTTGGGATGATTTGATTCGAGATTCGATTAAAAAAAAATTGTGATTCGCAGGGCCTTAATATATATATATATATATATATATATATATATATATACCTCGTCAACCTCGTTTAAGTTCCGTGTGTTGGTCTCTCTTCATACGAAGGTCAAGCTGGTGGCCACGCCACTAGGCCTGGCTTGGTGGAGGAACGAGTTGCTTTTTTGCGCTCTCCACCGCACATAGCCAGGTACACCCGGCTCATCTTGTACCGTCCTGAGCCAGGCATCTAATCTTCTCTTGAAGACTTTAACTTTGAAGGTCCTGAGGTCCTTTGGAACCTGATTAAAAAGTTTTGGCCTCCTGACAACCAAGCTATTTTCCTTCAGTGTTGGAGAGGTCCCTTGTCGGGCCTTTAATTTGGGAACACTACACATTCTGCCTTTCCTATTTTCCAGCGTTGTTTGGATGGTAATTGGGTTTAGTTTGATACCAGTTTTTAGATCATTTTCCATATGTAGATTATGGTATACCTCTCTCTTCTTTCCAGGGAGTACAGAGTTAGATTACTAGTCTTTCCCAGTAGTTGAGTTCTTTGCAGCCATCAATCTTGGTTGTAAAATGTCTCTGCGTTTCTTCTAGTTTATTAATTTCTTCCTTTTTATATGGGGGCGTCAAAACTGAGCATTGTGTATATATATATATATATATATATATATATATATATATATATATATATACTGCAAAGAACACGCAGTATAATTAACGTAAAGAACGACGCTTGTATAGGAGAACATTCCGCGCAAGATGAGGAGGGAGAACGAACAAATGAAAAAAATGAGGTAACCACCCGGGATTCTGCGCGTATGTAGGAGAATTACGACTTCTGATCGAGTGAGGACCATGGTGTAGTGGTTATCATATCTGACCGGCAATCGGAAGATCCCGGGTTCGATTCCCGGGTGGTTACCTCATTTTTTCATTTGTTCGTTCTCCCTCCTCATCTTGCGCGGAATGTTCTCCTATACAAGCGTCGTTCTTTACGTTATATATATATATATATATATATATATATATGTGTGTGTGTGTGTGTGTGTGTGTATGTGTGTGTATATACACCTTACCTTATGAACCCTATGTTGTTTCGTGCGTTGGTCTCTCTTCACACGGAGGTCAAGCTGGTGGCCCCGCCTCTATATATATATATATATATATATCCTTATTAAATAAAAAAGATATATTATAGCCTTTATTTAATATCAAACATTTTCTGCCCCCTTAAGCTGCACACACTGTCTTCCTATTTCCTTTTCATGTTACACAGCGGTCCACAATATGACCTGTTATTTTTACATCTCCATGGCCATCTGAATACTTCAGTTTATCATTAACTTCCTTTTGTTTTCCGGCATCTACTCCTATTCTGTTAATTATTTGTTAACTTACATCTGACATGACTTGGCACTCTCAAGCATGTTCATGCGGCAACTAACCAATTATGGGGTGTGTGTGTCAGAAGTCGCGCACCATATTTATAGGTGCGGATGACCTCAATCTGTGGTGCGCGACTTATGAGGCACCCTGTATATTAAGTTCTCTTCCCCTTTATACGCACGTGCATCTTAGCCACCTCTTTATTGTATACTTAATACTTTTCCACCTTTCACATACTTTCATGCCTATCTTTCACTAATTCAATGACCCCTTTATTTTCTTCTATTCATTTTGACACCATTTTATGACCAGTCATCCCACGAGAGAAGAAAAGAGGAGTGTTTACAAAATGACTCTCTCTCTCTCTCTCTCTCTCTCTCTCTCTCTCTCTCTCTCTCTCTCTCTCTCTCTCTAACTGAGACGTAGCCTTTGATAGTCATTTGCATGAACTGCAAATTACTATCAACGGCTACGTCTTGGCCACGTCGTAACACGGTTTCACGTCAGTCAGCGAAGTTAAGCGACACTGAGTCTGGGTTGTAGGTGGATGGGTGACCGTCCTCTGCGACCTGATATGTAACGACCCATGGTTCGGATCTCACGAAGGAGATTAAACAACACCGCCCCCCCCCTCACTCCCTCCCTCCCGGAAATAAAAATTAAATTCCTGAAAAATTAAAACTAAGAGGAATATCTTCGTAAACTTGCATCTAAACCTTCAATGATTTCCTACCCAAAACTACCAAAGAGTTTGTGCAAATATAAGTAATAAAAAAAATGTGTCAACGTGTTTGCAAATCACTTAAAATTTTAAATTTTAGTTAAGGATTTTTGAGAACGTGTCTGTTATGATTCCACGGCCCCCGCCAAAGACCCCCTGATTTGCCTTCACGCATTGTTTCTCATGCTCCCCAACAAATCACACATTACAGTTGAACAGGCGCCCAACAATCACTTTTCAGTGATAGATGCGGTTTGAAATGGATTCCTGCCCTTACTTTAAAGGAAATGCCATCAAAATAGCTTAACTTTTAATATTCTGGTAAGTGATTTACGTTTGACCTTCCAGTAGACAACCTCCGGCTTAGAATCCGTTTCCATGACAAAGCAATAAATTGTTTTATCTCTATAATAATTATTTTTTATTTTTTGTTTTTTATATTTCATTAAATTAACCACTAATTCGTTTGCGCTGGTTACTCATCAGTGAATACAGGGGCGTAACTAGAATTTCTTCTCGGGAGGGGTGTATATATATATATATATATATATATATATATATATATATATATATATATATACTCTGTCACCTTAACCACAGAACCACAACGTGGAGTTGCCGGCGACCCCGCACAACATACATGACTGTGTTGGGGTAGAACCACGTTGTGGTTCCAGGGTTATAAATCTTTACTGCTTTTTTTTTTTTTAATTCGGGGGAAGTCTGTTGATTTTCTGTCAACCTTTTGCACAAAACGGAATTTTTGGAAAATTTGAGTGGGGTTATGAAAAATAATAAACACAACAAAGATAACATGTTGTATTGTAGTTATTATAATGAACTCTTTATAAATACAAGTTGAGAGAGAGAGAGAGAGAGAGAGAGAGAGATTTTAGCGAGATTCATATATGTACGGTATTGTGTATATACAAGTAACTCCGGACCAAAAAATAGGATACTGTTTCAGATACGCTCATGATCTTCATAATACCTTTAAGTTATACACCTTTAGGAGGAATGTTGAGTATCTGTGACGTCATTATGATAAAAAGACACTTCTGTGTACCGCTTCTAGAAAAAAAATAAAATATAGCAAAAACCTTATTAAATAGTGAAAAGTTAATGCATAGCGACATTAGACAATGCATTAGCGACAATGCATTAGCGATATTAGAATATCTTATCGGGTGTTACAAAAAATACGATAAATTCATTATGTTTAATGAGTACTGCCAATATATTAAAACCTTATCAAAAGCTTTTTAACTCTGCGTCTTAGTATTTAGTTGGTCCACCTTCAGCCGCCCTGATTACGGCCTCCAATCGACGTGGCATCGAGTCGACAAGCCTCTTGCATTCTTCTGCAGTTATTGATTGCCAAGTTGTTATCAAACACCTCTTCAGTTCACTAAGTGTTCTGCTTTACGCTTTTTACCTTCTGCTTAGCAATATTACAAAGACTTTCTATTGGATTCAATTAGTAGAATTAGCTGGCCATGGCAGTACTTCAATTTCATGAGCATCAAACCACGCAGATTTTGCACTAGCCTCATGAACTGAAGCCAGGTCATGTTGAAACATAAACGGTTCGTTTCCATACAGCTGTTTTGCAGACTCCAGCATGAAGACTTCTAAGATTTCTTGATAAACGTGATTATTGACAGTTCTATTTATAAACGCGTACAAAATCCTACTTAACTCTTCGTCCTCTTTAATGCACCGTTTTTTTGTAATGGCGCTACGTTGTGGCCAGTGTCATAACACCGCTTCCTGTCAATCAGCGAAGTTAGGCGACATTGGGTCTGGAGAGTAGTTGGATGGGAGACCGTCCTCTACTTTCAGATTATATAGCGACCCGTCGCTCGGATCCCAGTTAAACTGTAGGTCCCCTCTGTCATAAGACCTTAGATGTTGAGAATGAAGTTAAACAACCTGGGCAACCGATCTTTCTGTGATGTACACTAAAGAGGAGGCTTGGGGCAATTACTTAGTCAATGTAATTAATTACAACAATTACTTGATATATTCTCAATTATAATTAAATTACTGTAGATGGTGAAATATTTAATTACAATTACAACTACTCAGTAAAGTAGTTAATTACAATTACATTTACAAAGAATGGCATTTTTTTCATAAATACACACTATTTGATATTTAGTTTGATGTTTAGTTTTTGGCCATCAACTTGAATGAAAAGTAGATAAGATTAGGTCGCTAAAATGTACTCTTTTTTTTTTAACATTGCACGGAACTGTGTTTTTCATCAAGCAGTTCTTGCTATGGACAATTGGACATTGGACATATAGTATGTATGTGATATGGTCTAATGAAACCAAAGATAAGGCACTCAAAAAATACTAATATAAGACAAAAAAAGAACTGGCATTTATTTTATCAAAATAATATGGGCAAACAACTGATGGCACTTTAGTGAGGAAAATCTGAAATAGCTAAAATTTTTTTTTTCAAATAAAAAGACTAACATTTTATTTCAAAAGAAAGCTCCCTGAGACATGATGAGCAAGTAGTTTAAACTACAGGGTGTCCCGTAAGTCTGGACCCATAGGGAAAAATAATAAAATTACAAAATAGTCCAAAAATTTATTTATAATATATATTTTTTTTTTTATTATTATTTTTATTATTTTTTTATTATGATCTTACTCCGCTGGAGTTTTATTTGTGGGGCCACTTGAAAGCCAAAGTGTACGAGGTCAAACTTCAGAACATTTTCCACCTTAAAGCACGCATTTTGGAGGCGTGTCAAGAAATTTCTGCGACTGTGATTCAGAAAGTGCTGTCGCAGTGGAGATTGCGTCTTCAACTATGTGTGCGACACAACGGCGGACACTTTGAACAGATTATGTAATAAATTTTTGGACTATTTTGTAATTTTATTATTTTTCCCTATGGGTCCAGACTTACGGGACACCCTGTATAAGTACGACCCATTAACTCTAATATTTATGGAAATGAAAGTAATTGATCGTAATTGTATCAGTTACCTTGGTTTCCTAATGTAATTAATTATAATTGCATTTTAGATAGTCAATTACAATTACTTGCCAATTACATGAAAAAATATAATTAATTACAATCAATTACAATTACAAATTACAAGAAGGTTTAATAGCTATATAACAGGTAAGAAACTGTGGGATTTTTTTTTTAATCTGCCTGACAAGTTACGACTTCATGGAGGTGACCAAAATCGAGGAAGTATTAGGGTGAGAGGGGAGAGAGAGAGATAGAGAGAGAGAGAGAGAGAGAGAGAGAGAGAGAGAGAGAGAGTGTTCAAAGAGTTCCGGGAATATTTCAATACATGAGAAAAATAATCTAATAGCAATAGGCAAAGAAAAACAACATTGTTATTATATATTTATATATATGAGGGGTCGCGCGTCTTAAGGTACCTAAGCGCCACCACAGGCGAAAACGTGTTTTTGATGGATATCACTATTTTCACCCTTCCTCTATCGCGTGGTTTGGGTTATAATGACCTTACGATACTAGAAGTATGGTTGAAAACCTTATGAAGCGAACTACTTTTTTCACCTCTATCGCCAGCCAAAAGTTCACCCCAAAGTTCGGCATAATAAGAAAATCAAAAAATAAAAAAAATATATAAAATATAAAATATGAAAATCTATTCCAAAAACTCATCAACATCTTCATTAGCATACTTAGAACTCTAATTTAGCCAAAAATGAACGTTCTAGCTCAATTAATAACAGAAATACAGGGTGTTCATAAATTATTCACCCCATTATAAGCCTTAACAAATTCGTTATTATAGGAGCTATCTTAAAACGGTTTGCGGCAATTAATAACACAACTCAAGAAATTTTTGTTTTAATTCAGTAAACCTCCACGTGAGCCCCATTGGTAGCACGCAGAACATCAAGGCGATAGATGATTTCGTTCCAAACATTAAGAAGCATGTCTTGCGTGATGGAAGCTAATGTCTCTTTAATCCGATGTCTTATTTCTGTGATGTTATTAACCTTCTTTGCATACACTCTGTGCCTTTGTGTAGCTCCATAAAAAGAAATCCAGAGGCGTGATATCCGGGGAACGAGGAGGCCATGGAATAGGGCCATCTCGCCCGATCCAACGAGAAGGGAACTTTTCATTGAGGAACCTCCGCACTTCTAATCCCCAGTGTGGCGGTGCCCCATCTTGCTGAAAGAACACACGGGGCTGCATATCCTCAAGCTGAGGTGCAGCATACCATTCAAGCATATCTAGGTAATTTGTAGCCTTCACAGTGTTCTCATGGAAGAAAAATGGTCCAATCACACGGTTATGGGAGAGAGCACACCAAACGTTTATCTTGGGACTGTTGCGTTCGTGTTCAATAAATTCATGCGGATTTTCTGATCCCCATATACGCGAACTAGACCTATATTCACTGGAAAGGAGAAGAGAGAGATACACCATTATTTACACTTGGAAAATAATGGAGAAACTAGTCCCTAATCTTACTCTGAACCCCATAACTCCCCAAACAACGGTGGAAGGTAGAAACGGCAGACTGTGTCGTATTCCCAAATTGAAGGCGAGACAGGGAACATCTTACTTAACCCTGAAAGAAAATAGTTTTGTAGTGAGAGGACCTAAACTGTTTAATCAGTTGCCCAAAGACCTAAGAAACACGAAGAGAGTTGCAGTGGACATCTTCAAAAGAAGACTAGACGCCTGGCTCAGAACAATCCCCGATGAGCCGGGCGTACCTGGCTATGTGAGGTGGAGAGCACAAGAATCCAACTCAGTACTTCACCAGGCCAACTCGAAAGGAGAGCGACGAGCGACAAGCTTGACCTTCGCGAAATGAGAAATCATCGCGGGAAATCTTTGTAAGGTTTTGTGTGTGTGTGTGTGTGTGTGTGTGTGTGTGTGTGTGTGTGTGTGTGTGTGTACTCTTTCTGCCAATGAATTTTATAGACTTAGCCTCACTCTAACCTTCCCTGAAATAACGTGTTTACAATGTACATATCAGTGACCTCATTTCAAAGTCTATAAATATAAAAAAAAAAAAAAACCTGTTGCGGCCTCCAAAAAAATAACCGAAAAACGAAAGGCTGCAACGAACTGGTTTCTCTATTACAAAGTTTTACAGCACGAGTCTCTCGTGTAACAAATTGCTGCATGCGCAAGTGTTTGCGCAGAAAAGTTGCACATCTGAAGAAAATCGAAACCACTTCTGTTTGTTTTATAGGACAAGGACCTCGCTTATACTGAGTCACTCTTTCCCGTGTTTATAGATACGCCTTCCTTTCATTTAGTTGAGAGAATTTTTATACTATAGGTTTGTATACTGTGTGTTTGTTGTATAAAAATGTATGTTTCTATATATATATATATATACATTTCAACTGCAAAGAACACGCAGTATAATTAACGTAAAGAACGACGTTTGTATAGGAGAACATACCGCGCAAGATGAGGAGGGAGAACGAACAAATGAAAAAAATGAGGCCTACAGTATGTATTGAAACATTTTTATGTATGTTGTGTCGTTTATCCTGCAAATAACGTGAAAGGAATTTTTGCAGGTAAATAGGTTTAAAACGTTAAAAACGTAATAATTTTTTTTCGTGTTAAGTGTAAGTTATTGTCAGCGTGTCTGTTTCCTTCCGTGTGTAAAATTATACACTTTTACGTAGCCAATAAATTCCAACATGATCTTCGATCTTTTTGAATTGTTGGTAAGATTGGCAAAGGCAGTTGTCTTTAATTACGTAATAAAAATTAAAAACCCCAAAAAATTTGTGCCTCCATAAAAGAAAAGTGACCAGCTCTTATTTTTTATGCCTATATATATATATATATATATATATGACAGCACCCGTGCTCTGTCAGTAACACCGTTTCGGTATAACGTAAGCGGAGTGAAGACACTGAAGGTCGGGAGTTCGAATCCCGGTGGTGTTGGTGGTGATGATAATATAGGAGTTAGTGTAATGGGCTACAGTAATTGTTCTGGGTGCTGTGCCAGTTTCAGCTCTTCTTAATCGTTAATAAAACGTGACAGTCGCAGCACGGGTAGGCATATCACTTGAAGAGAAACAGGCCTATTTGAGATTTAAGTAGGCTCAGTGAATAAATTTTAGAATTAAAGACATTCTTTTTGCACCGCACTACCCGCTCGACCATACCTAGTAACAGTATACTAGTCATACATAAGCAGAAATAGCAAAATTTGTAAGTGTTAGCCAGTAGTATGTGTCATTAGTTCTCAAAAATATCAGATTGGGGCAAAGCGTTTTTCCTCCACGTTCTGGCAAATGTGGCAGAAAGAAAAAATAACGCCTCTGGCATCAAGAAAAATGGCGAGAACTTCCTTAAAAGATAGAAAATTGACATCGACGCAAATAGCCAATGAATTAAAAAGTTCTGTAACTGATATTAGCGTTCGAAGTGTTCGCAGGTGCTTGTTTAATGCGGGTCTCTCCGTCCATCATCTTCGAGTATAACAAAAATTGACTTTAACTGGGAAATGAAATGTGGACCAAGGTAAATGATTTGCTTAGCAACTTTGTATTCATGGACAAAAATTTTTTTTTTAAATGTTGTTGGAGTGGTTTCTATTTTCAACATTTATTTTCTAGGCAATTTGTGATGCCTGTTGTAAATTCTATTTTTCCACTGAAATTTAAGATTAAATCAAATATTATTCACCAGGTAGCATTATCAACTGAATCAACGTTCTAATTTGAAAATGATTCAAAAGCTGCAAATACTGAAGAATTCCATGAAGATTGTGGGATTCAAAGAGTGATTCTATTCAGGTAATGATGTGGGGAGGTATATGAGGCCCTCCTAGGAAGAAATGGCTAAGCGACAAAAGTAAAAAACGCCAGAAAACGCAGTTAAAAGTTGAACTAATTTGAAAATGACATAACTTCTGAAGATAAAAGTTCAAAAGTTGTCACTTTCAAATTTGGTACAACTTCAACCGCGTTTTCTAACGTTTTTACTTTTGTCGCTTAGCCACTTCTTCCTTGGAGGGCCTCATATATAATAAGGATACAAGCAAATTACACAGTATTGGTGGTATAATGAACTCTAAAAAGTATACTGAAGTCTTTCGCAAAAGGTTAATACCCCAAATCAAAGAGTGGGATAAGAAAGAAGAATACATTTTCATGATTCACTAACTTTTTGGACTAGTCATGGAATAAATACTATGAAGCGACTAGGAAACAGTCCTGATATGAACTCGATTGAGACTATTTGAAAAATTGTGAAGAAAAGAATTGGTGACATGGCCACCATTCACGAAAACACAACTCATTCAGTGCCTCATTAAAGTGTGGTTCCGTTACGGTGAACTTGATTGCCTTAAATCCTTTATTAAAAACATGCCAAAGAGAATTAAACTCCTTTATTATAATAGACAAAATGAGTAGTTACTATGATAAATAGTGATTCTCAAATAAATGTCATATTTCAGCAAATATTTGTTTTATCCATCTTTAAACCACAAGACATACCACAGATTACTTAATATCATAATAATTTAGCCAGTACTATACATATATATACGCGTAGCAAACCCAGCTGTTCATCCATCCACACAGTAAAAATTGGTTGGGAGATAAATGGTTACCCTGGGTAGCCTAATGGTTAGGATGCTGGGTTGCTGATCGGGAGGGTCGTGAGATCGAGTCCGAGCAAGGACTTTGTAATTTCTGACCACCCGTGGTGGGGCGTGGTTCGGATTTCACGTTAAACTGTAGGTCTAAGGTGGAGTGACAAGTTTAACCTTCGTCAGAATGAACAATTCGAGCAGAAGCAAAACCAAGTGTGTATGTGTGTATGTGTGTTCCTGAGGATGTCATTAGACGAAAGCGCTTGAGCACCCCTTTGTGTTTCTTTTCCCTTCGTGGTTTTATTCATCATATATTATATATATATATATATATATATACTGTATATACCCATTCCTAACACTGTGTGCCCCAAGATACTTGAAGCAGAAAAATAATTTACATTCTTAAAAACTGCCCGCTCTGTGTAACTCTGATCCGAGCAGGAAAAAAAAAAGAACTGAACGTACAGTACTCTGTAAAACGTACTTAAAATGTACTTTAAAGATACATATATAGTAGGTCGATAGTAGATAGAGAGTAGATGAAACAGTTATCTTCTTAACAAGCTGTGTCCTCTAGAACTGCGGTATGTGAAAAATACAAAGAGTGCATTTTAGGTTCCATGTAAATTTCACCCAGTAAATTCCACCCCCGAAAAATTCACCCATAGTAAATTCCACCCATAGTAAATTCCACCACCCATGGTAAATTTCACCCATGGTAAATTCCATCAAAAAATTTAAGAATTTTAACAATTATAACTTTGTTATTTTCTAAGGTCAATTTTTGATAGTCACTGGACAGTGTTTTCCATCACCGGACAGTGTTTTCCATCACTGGACAGTGTTTTCCATCACCGGACAGTGTTTTCCATCACTGGACAGTGTTTTCCATCACTGGACAGTGTTTTCCATCACTGGACAGTGTTTTCCATCACCGGACAGTGTTTTCCATCACTGGACAGTGTTTTCCATCAATGGACAGTGTTTTCCATCACTGGACAGTGTTTTTCTGGTGTGTTTTTAGGTGATTCGAATGATTTTGACCATCGTTTCTATAGGAAATCACTTGTTTTTGAGTTAGCGTCATTTTCGTTAGTTTTAAAGAAAATATCACAACTAAACCTAACCAATCATCAAGGGTGTACACTGTACAGTTGACCTAAACCTATATATTTTACCAGTTTTTTTATTTTGCATAAAACTTTAATAAACTTTAAAACTGTTTTTTGATAACCCTTTGCGTGGAATTTACCATGGGTGGAATTTACCATGGGTGGAATTACTATGGGTGGAATTTACTGGGTGGATTTTTCGGGGGTGGAATTTATTGGGTGGAATTTACGTACAACGGCATTTTACGGAATTAACAAAAAAATTCTCAGTATGCCTTCGGTCTACCGAGGGTACTCCTTACATACTTTATACCCAGCGGGGTTTTTAATGCAGGAAGGAAGGGTCAAGGGCGAACGCCCGCAAAAATGCCCCCCATAGAAAGAAAAGGAAAGAACTGAAATCAAGGTCTCTAAGCTGTTAAAAACTATACCTTTTTTTTATTTTGAAAAGAGTGTGTAGTGTGTAAGATGCGTGTGTCTGAGAGCATGATGGACTGCTCACAAGGTAGATGAGACACGGAAAAAGATCAATTAAGGAAGACAGTGACAGGAGAAACAGGAGTTCCAGCACTTCCTGTCTCCTACCTAACGTCCTACCCACTCCCTACCTGAAGTACTTCCCTAGTTGATTGGTGTCTACACTATCCTCTTTGGAGAGAACATTGTTCAGCCGTTTTTTTCTACTCGGATCTAAAGTACACGCGGCGGATGGTTTTTAAGAGTGTATTTTCATATTCGATAAGGATCCCAGTAATATCCTTTGTTACAACTTCTTAAAATGTAATATAGTCAGTCTTACCTTATATACCTAAACTAGATTTCCTGTTCAAAGACTTGGATCCAACATGCAACTCTTCCAAGCCCAGTTTTTTATTTTTCTAAAATTACCAAACTAGTATAAGAATTTTCTATTACTTTCGTTACAATTTCTCCGAATATCTTCCTCAGTATTTAGCATTTCTGTGAAGGAAGAAAGTATTCCCTTTAGTAAAAATATCACGTATTTGTTACCGATGTTTGTAAAAACAAAAGTCCCCTTTATTCGATGACACGCTTCGTAGAGCCTCTAACGTAAAACCCTCTATATTACCATCAAGAAACTAAATGATTGCTTCACTGTTCTCAAAGTTATGGAGCAATTTATCTCGTTTTAGGTAAGATAACTTGTTTTTTCTATGAGCAACTGAACGGGAATATATATATATATATATATATATATATATATATATAAAACGCTGTCTTAAATATACAAAAAAGGGGAAAAATCTAAAATGACAAAATCTCTCTGGCGAACGGTTTATAAGAGTTGAATGAACACGAGTAATTGGTTTGAGTTAATCCCAGCCGTTGCGACATCGGGGTCATTGATGCCATAAGCGAATACACTGTCGAACATCTAATTTACTAATACTTTTTTAATTTTCTCTTTAAAGGATTTTCATCAAAAACATTTTGATGTTCTTTTCCGACATTTTGATGTTATTTCTTTAATCTCTTCATCCGCATTCGACCCCCATTGAAATAACATATATTGCCACAAATTTCAGTATTTCCTTATTCTCTTCCTTTCATCATATTTCATCATTTTGTTTTTCTTTTCTTCCTTAATTCTCTCTAAAAGGTTCCTTATTTTTGTCTCTTAAAGTGTCCTCAGTTGACATACGCGACCCCACGTTCGCAAACCTGTTCCGAAGTTGTTCCTCAACTCCTTCGTTTCCTCAAATTATTGCATCGTTTCCTTCCTGATTGCTTCCATATTATACAAAGGAATACAAAGGACACCAAGCAGCAACAGACCGGCTGCTCCCTACGATCCTGCTTCTAGCTACCCCATGGGTTTCTTTGACCTTTCTCTTCCATTGCATCCACATCTTTGTAATATTATCCAATGTAATTTTTTTTAAATATAAATCAATTACGAATAGACTATACCCACACTTGCCCATTTTTGTTTTTAATCACCACATACTGAATCTGTGTTATGGCTCTTAGGCCCCACTTTGATTTATTTGGATCAGGCCCTTTGGGACTCAACACACTTTTTATCGATTTAATAACGATCAGGGATGGCACACTGGTATAGGTACAGTATGAAAAATTGGAAATAAATGGAGGTGTGTATATACTGTTGGTATATGTATAGGAAAAATTTCTCAAAAGGTAAAATAATAGGGTATAGGCATAAAAATAAAATTTAAACAATAAGTATTGGTATAAAATTGTCCAACAAGGGATTGGTATAGAAATTCATGTAACTATGCGTAATCAAACAACCACAAGAATTTCTCTTTGCAAATAATAAATATATATATATATATATATATATAGGTGTATATATGTATATATATATATATATATATATATATATATATATATATATATATATATATATATATATATATATATATATATTGCTGACTGCTGACCACATACATGGTCTTCCACCTTCATTTTACTTCTCAAGAAAGTAATTAGTAAAATAATGACGATTATTCAATTAAAAGAATTTTGTATATTGCCTGATAAGTAATTATTATTCTATCATATTTTAAATTGCTGCGTGATTCATATAGGCAAATACACAAATTTCTTTTTTGTTTTATATATATTATATATATATATATATATATATATATATATATATATATATATATATATATATATATATATATATATATATATATATGAAAGAAAACCACAATTGTGGCAATTGTGGTTTTTTATCATACAAATTCAGTGAAGGGTAACGAGTGTATTTTCTTCAAAAGCACAGGATAAAATAAGTTCCGCTCAAAAGCTAAACTTGAAAGGCAGTTTTCTGGCTTCTCAGATGGTATAGTGTAGGGGTTCCCAACCTTTATTTATCATGTGCGACCCCGAAAATCATGTTCACACAATTCACGACCCCCAAACACTGGTCGAAGTTCGACAAACTCCCCAAAGGTTATACAGTATATATATATATATATATATACACGAGGGATACTCAATATATTTTGCCCCACCTTTTTTGTTTCTTTCCAAGTTTCCTTGTAAGTTCCAGAAATTTTGTACACAAGTAGTTACATACCTTTTTTACAAGTTGGCGAGGAACAAACCGTGAACACACTTTTGAGTATCCCAGTTGCTGAATTATCGTATTCACACCTCCTTCACTAATTCCTAGCTCTAGTGATAGCTCCTTGTATTTGACGCGTCGATTTGATCGAATGATGTTGTTAGCACGTTGCACAGTGTGAGATGTCAGAGCCGATGCCGGGCGACCGCTGCGTGGCTCATCATCGAGGCTGACTCACCCTCTCTCCGATGATCTCACACGTTTAGACCAGCGTCCAACTGTGCTTCGATCAACAACAACATCTCCGTAAACGTTTTGTAGACGTTTGTGAATATCTCTAACTGTTTCCTTCTCTGCAGTTAAGAACTCGATAACAGCTCTCTGTTTACGATGCACATCACTATCAGACGCCATTTTCGAAACTGCGTTAACCATCGGTTTTAGACAAGGGCGTTTAAAAGAGGTTTTATACAAGAAGGGAAGGTTCAAACTGGAAAAATCCGGTTATGTAAAGCGCAGAAAGTTCAAACTTACGGCCCAAAAGACATTTCAGCCCCATGACCTATTATTTATCTAAGAAAAAAGGGTGGGGCAAAATATATTGAGTGCCCCTAGTATATATACAGGGTGGGCCGAAAGTCTGGATCCATAGGAAAATATTTATTTTAATACATAAATTACAACAAATGGTAAATACTTAAAATGAATATCAACTTTAACTCGTAAATGCGTATCCGTGATACTGTACAGTAGTTCGTACTCCAGTATAAATACTCAAATACTTTTATTATTTCAGCCCAGAAATGGCTTCGAATCTAACAACAGAAGACCGGGTAGAACTTGTGCTCATGTACGCAAGACAGGGCGCTACACACAGAGAAGTTGCTACCGAATTCAATAGAAATCATCCTGATAAGCATCCAGTAACACATGCGACTGTTGGCAAGTTGTTTAAACGTTTCAAAGAAACAGGAAGTGTACATGATCGACGGCGTTCTGGTCGTCCAAAAACTGCAACTGATGAAAATACCTCTGCAATGGTATGTGAAACTTTAACGAATAGTCCAGTAAAGTCAACAAGAAGATTATCAAATGAAACACGCATCTCGAGAACGTCAATTCGAAGAATTATTAAAAATCATAAATTCCATCCCTAAGTGTCTCGATGTCAGAGGCCGCCAATTTGAGCATTTGTTATAATTTGTTGTTTATACTGGAGTACGAACCACTGTACAGTATCACGGATACGCATTTACGAGTTAAAGTTGATATTCATTTTAAGTATTTACCATTTGTTGTAATTTATGTATTAAAATAAATATTTTCCTATGGATCCAGACTTTCGGCCCACCCTGTATATATATATATAATATATATTATATATATAATATATTATATATATATATATATATATATATATATTATATGAACAGAAGGATCAACACAACGGCAAACATTTTCATTTATTTGTACTTCAGACGTTTCGACAATTCTTTTGTCATCATCAGTGAATTAAGTCTTAAAACCTTAAAACAAAAGTAAAAACAACCATCCCCTTCACAAAACTCAGTTTGAAATTTTAACTAGATCCAATAACCTCACAGAACTCCGAATTTTAGAATCTTTGTACATCTATAGAAACAAACCCTCCCTTAACAATAATAGCTCATCCTACAAATTACAGCTTTTTTAACTAACCAACCGACTCTCGTAGACATACCCTTTCTAATCCTCTGACCATCCAGTGTTCTCTTAGGCTTTGCCAAGTATGGAGGTGGATGTAAACATTGTGTATTTACCTATTGAGGTAATTTAATTTAATTTTATTTTTATAGTGATGAAACTTAAATGATTTTAATTTTGTATTGATGCAATTTTCATTTTGCTTTAAGGTTTTAATTTTAATGGTTTTAATATTGTATTGATGTAATTTTCACTTTTCACTTTTTACTTTTGTTTTAAGGTTTTAAGACTTAATTCACTGATGATGACAAAAGAATTGTCGAAACGTCTGAAGTACAAATAAATGAAAATGTTTGCCGTTGTGTTGATCCTTCTGTTCATCTGTAAGCTCCGTTTCCCTAAGGAGAAGTCAATAGCTTTGATATATATATATATATATATATATATATATATATATATATAATATATACTTCATAAGCACAGCGTTTATTATGCGCGGGAAGGGCCCGGACTTCAGATGTTATATGCATCTGCATTCATGATTGATAAATTTGTCGGACGGCCGTACGAACAGAATTGAAAATAAAATTATCAGATCGGTCCGGACCCCGAGACTGGGAAACCCTAAGATAAGATGTCGGACTCATGGCGTGGACTTTCGACGCGAGTACGAACTAGGGCCGAATCCCGGTATTCTACCGGTATTAGAAAAAAGAGACAATACCGATACCGTGGATGTCAATACCGGTATTGGAAGTATATTTTTTATTTTTTTTAAATAGTTGTTTTAGGCGAAATATGAATTGCATTTAAAAAATATGAGTTTAGGGGTTTGCTTTTTTCCTAAAAAGACACAAATATTCGAAATCCTCAGAATAAAAAAAATATTTTAACGTATCATTATCATCTAAAACAGTGCTCAAGAGAACTGCAGAGGGAATTTTTAAAAGACTTTTCCCTGAAGATGAAGAACAATTAGTTGAATACGAGAAACACGGTGAAAACGAAGAAGCATCTTGATGCCCTGAAAATCCAACTGAAATTGAAGTTGAGAACAAGGATAAAATTGATGATCCACTGCTCGCTGAATATATGCAAGAAATGGAGAAATTAGAAAAGATCCCATTGAGAAGCAAACTTTCCACCTTTGATCCCAACACAGAATTTAAGAGTTTTGAAGTGTCTTCGAAAAGAACAGAAAATTTAGATAAGCTCAATTATGCATTACTTTCCATTAGACCTACGAGTGTAGAATCCGAAAGAGCGTTTTCGGCTGCAGGGTTATACCTCACAAAATTGAGATCAAGTCTTTCTGAGAATTCACTGGATAGTCTGTTTCCTTAATCTATTTTTCAAAATGAAAAATGAATAATAATTTTTAATAGTAAATTTACTTTTCATTAAAGGATTTTTCTTTTATTTTGACTATTTTTTCCTTTTATAATGTTCGTTGATTGTTAATAATTCAATAATATTATAGCTATATTAGATATCCTTAGCAATAGGATCTTTTCAAGACTTAATATTTGTGGCATATATTAAATGGCATAGTGGTTAAATAAAACACAAGGCTTACATTTTGAAGGACTTGGATTCGAGTTCGGGTGCTTTAAGCCACTAAACTGACTAAAGTCAACGTCGGTCGACAGGCTAGCTGGTATAAGAAGACATATATACATTCTTATGGCTATGGGCACTCAAGTGAAAGATGAATTTTTAACTTTTTTTCACTATTAAATTGGTGATTTAAAATAAAAATATTTTAATATAAAACCGGTATCAATACCAGTATTGGCAAAATAATCGGTATCAATACCGGTATTGAAAATTTTGGCATTTTAACAGCCCTAGTACGAACCCTCTTTCGGGCTGCACGCTTTACTTCAGTCTTCTTATATATATGCGGTGAGTGGTTAACGTTGCTGACTTCGAATCCACCGACCCCAGGTTCGATTCTCGGCGATGGTAAGCTGCGCTCAGATCACCCAGCTGTTCATCCTTCCATACGAAAAATTGGATGATAGATAAATGAATACCCTGGACACTGGACAGCCTAGTGGTTAAGACGCTGGGCTGCTTGTTGATCAGAGGGTCGTGAGATCGAGTCCGGGCGAAGACTGTAATTTCTGGCAACCCGTAGTGGGTCGTGGTTCGGATTCCACGTTAAGATGTAAGTCTAAGGCGGGACAAGCTTGACCTTCGTTAAAATGAACAATTCAGGTGGAAGCAAAACTAAGGCATATATACTGTATGTTACAGGGAATCCGTGTAACTAGGGATTTCATGAAATCCCTAAAATGTTCAGAGATTTTATGTAAGGTTAAGTCATGATATTTTCGTTAAACCTAGGGGAGAATTATTGAATTCCCGGTTAGGTCAACTGTACGCCCTTCACAATTGATTAAGTTAAGTCGTGCTATTTTCGTTAAAACTAACGAAAATATCACGACTTAAATCTTGTCTAAAATCCCTGAACATTTTAAGGATTTCATAAAATCCCTAGTTATACAGATTCCCTATAACATATATCCAGTATGTGCGTGTGTGTGTGTGAGGTGTTGGTTCCTTGGCTTCGTTTGAGATATATTAAATCTCTCTGGTTTTATCTTGTTCAGACAAATCAGGAAAGTACTTGAACTTCTTGAAGCCACAACGAAATAAAAAAAAATGTATGAGGCAATTTAATCTTTGATTTATACAATGGCCAAAATCTCCTTTTGAGCTATCTAAGAATATATATCTTGAAAATTGCGTAGAACTTTCCTAATTTAAATCTTAGATTCAGTAAATTTCTCAAAAGATTGATTGAGGAATAAAAAAAATTAGGTATGCCTATAATGTCTGTTTTCTTCAGAATTCAGTCAAAAAATTAAAAAAAAAAATTTTTAATACAAAATTAAAAATTTTTTTTTAGCAACACCAACAACTTGCAGAAATTATACCTTAAAATTAGTCTGAAGTCCTTCGAGTTAAAAGCTAATTAAACAAGCGGATATAAATTCACCTAATTTTCATATCACGAAATTGTAGCGTTGTGGCTGGAGGGAAGAGATAAAGATCGAATTTTTTTTTTTTTTTAGTATTAAACAGTTAAATAAATGTTTACAAAATGTATCCTATATAGGGAGGCTGATTAAGTATAAATATGACATACAGTTAAGTGTAATAGGTGAAGTATTTTCAGCTTTACATTCTTAACAAAACATTATATATAGTATATTCAGACTAAAAAAATTTTAACCTCGATGTTGAAGTCTGAATGCGTTTAAATTAACCGATTTGTGGTTAGTATTAACTATTAACTAAATTTTCAACGTAAAGAATGTTAAATTGTTTGTTAAATTGCATTTTGAATTGTTTAAAAAATTGTGTCAATATTTTAAACAATGTTTCTTGCTAAGCATCAAATTTGAACCGAGAATTGATGTGGTGATTACAATTTCAAGTACAATTTTCTACGATGGCATAGAATATATGTATAGATGGATGGTGCTGCAAAGTATATTGCGAGTCCTAATTCGTCTGATCGATTGTACACACACACACACACACACTGTCAAATTTTACTTCAAGAAATCATTTTAAAAGAACATAACATTTTCTAAGTATGTATGTTAGTGTTACAGTCAAGGATTCCCAAAAATTACATTAAAAAGAGGTGTTACGACATTGGCTATGACGTTCCTCATCTAAAAAACAAACAAACGTTCCTCTTTATAACTTATTTAGTCAGACCTACGTAAATTTAGCATTTATTAATAAAACAATGACTTAGACCCATATATATATATGTATATGTGCCTTGAAAAGTGGACGCTCAATTCTACCAGTTGAGGTTTAAGTTTTGGTTTTTGGCTAAAAATATAATAGTTACCCCTTTTTATTTTTCTTTGATGCATTCAATCTGACGTGAAGGCAGCGAGTCTTTTGCTTATATTGAGGTTCTAAATGTAGCATGGCTAGGCTTTAAACCCTAGATCCATGTCCCAAAGCTGAATCCTGTCTGCTTTGCAGATAGCTGGTGAGGGAAGCTATATTTATGGGACCTCTTTGCGAATGACCCGTTGCCCACGTCTAGCATCATGAAAAAGAAAAACTATGGTATTTGTCATTTACCATTACTTATTCGGACTATAGTGGATTTAATAATCCCAGAAGAGTTCCTTGTTCCATGCACTGTCTGTGTGTATCATAAAAAACTCAGGGGACCATTCTGAGTTCATTCCCATATATATATATATATATGTATATATATATATATATATATATTAGTGATGTAGGTCACATCCGCATCCGCGGAACATCCGCACATTTTCTCGCATCCGCACTTTGGACTGCGGATGTCGTGCGGATGTGGACCGTTGAGATAAAACGTCATTAATAAGCGGAAATTATCAAAATCTACTATAATAATAGAACTAGTTCATTGTGCGCAAAAGTGATGCAAGCGACAAGACGAGAGGCTGTTCTTGTATGAAGTTACTCTCTTGCAACCTACTTAGATCCACGTTACAAAGCTAAGTTATTTTCACCTAGTACATTAGAACGAGTTAAATCATCACTTGGCAAAGCAGTTGAAGAGCTTCAATCTCTTGAATCTGTCGCTTCGCCACCCACCAAAGAATAAAAGTTTCAGTGACAGAACCAACACCTTCAGCAAGCAAATCTATCACAGAATCTCTCTCTCAGTTTCTTGAGTCAAGCAGCGATGACGAGACCTACGCGATGTCAAAAGATGTAGTAAAAATGATCGAGAGCTATCACCAAGAAAAACGCCTGGCTGCATGTGACAATCCTATTAGTTGGTGGAAAATACGCAGAATATCTATCCATACTTGAGTAAACTTGCGAGGAAACATTTAGCACGTTCTCCAACAAGCGTACCAAGCGAGAGATTATTTAGCAGTGCTGGATTAATATATGATGAAAAGAGAAACAGACTGGCAGCAGAAAAGGCAGAAAAATTAATGTTCCTTAAGCATAACCTTCCTATAATTAAGTTTGAATATTAAACGATGAACATCTTAGTTTACTTTATTTTAATTACTCATTTATAAATATGCCTAATAAAACTTTAAACTTAATATAAATAGTTATCAAGCTAATTAAAGATCTCTTTCTATAAGGGTGGAGGTTGGGAAAGAGGTCGGGTAACACAATTATGGTTTCTAATTGTGGCTGAAACTCAGCAAAATATAACGAATTTATTTGCAGACGAATTCACTAATTGATTTCTATATTAGTTAGATGCTTGCTATTATTTTATATGTTCAGGGAAAAGTACAGCAATTATTGTACAATTAATCAATTATACTACATTATAGCTACAGCTCTCTCTATATAACTTATTATATACGTTAAACACAACAAATCTCGAATATATCCTAAAAAATAACGAAAATGTAGACATCCGCATCCGCGGATGTTGAAATCAAACATCCTCATCCGCATCCGCATCCGCGGATGTGAAAAAAATGACATCAGCTACATCACTAATATATATATATATATATCGTAAAGAACGACGCTTGTATAGGAGATATTCCGCGCAAGACGAGAAAGAGAAAACAACAAATGAAAAAATGAAGTACCACCTGGGAAACGAACCCGGGATCTTCCGATTGCCGGTCAGACGCGATAACCACTACACCATGGACTCCACTGCCGGTCAGACGCGATAACCACTACACCATGGACTCCACTCTTCCAAATGCCGTAATTCCTCTACATACTCGCAGAAACCAGGTGGTACTTCATTTTTTCATTTGTTGTTTTCTCTTTCTCGTCTTGCGCGGAATATCTCCTATACAAGCGTCGTTCTTTACGTTATTTATACTGCGTGTTCTTTGCAGTTGAATGTATATATATATATATATATATATATATATATATATAAAATGGAAATGAAAATGAAAAGGTTTATTGGCAGACTATAGTCCATATGACAAATATTATTAATACAATGACAGTTCATATACTAAGGATAGAAATATATAAAGGGTGATCCAGAGAAATGGGACCCAAAAGAAACCCCTGTAACTCTTAAAGTATAAGTCCTTTTATAAAATCATACGCATCATTCGAAAGAGGATAGTTACAAGTTTGTACAGGATTGTATAGGTTTGACAATACAAGACAAGATAAGATACAAAACAAATAAAAGTGTTAGTTAAAACTAACCCTTCAAGATGACTGCATGGACTGTGGAACAGCTGCGTTTCATAACTGAGCAATATTATGAGCATGGAAGAAGTGTAGTTTCAGCTCAAAGATCTTTCAAGACAAATTTTCAGATGTCAAAATCACCTTTTAAGAAAGTAATCCGTCGGTGTGTCAGAAATTTTACCCTAACTGGCAGCATTGGAAAAGAAAACCAACTGGAAGAGTGCGCACAGCAAGGATAGACGAGATCATTAACAGAACTCATGAAATTGTACAGGATAATCCTAACATAAGCATCAGACGTGCTTAGCTGTTAGGAGTTGGATATGGAACAACACACCGTATATTCAAGCAAAATTTAATGCTCTTTCCATATAAAATTCAAACAGTGCAACAACTAAACGATGGAGATTTCGCACGAAGACGACAATTCTGTCAATGGATCCAACAGAAGGTAAATGACACCACCAATTTCTGACACACCGACGGATTACTTTCTTAGAAGGAGATTTGACATCTGAAAATTTGTCTTGAAAGATCTTTGAGCTGAAACTACACTTCTCCATGCTCATAATATTGCTCAGTTATTAAACGCAGCTGTTCCACAGTCCATGCAGTCATCTTGAAGGGTTAGTTTTAACTAACACTTTTATTTTGTTTTGTATCTTATCTTGCCTTGTATTGTCAAAACCTATACAATCCTGTACAAACTTGTAACAATCCTCTTTCGAATGATGCGTATGATTTTATAAAAGGACTTATACTTTAAGAGTTACAGGGGTTTCTTTTGGGTCCCATTTCTCTGGATCACCCTTTACAATTGATTAGAAATAATACTGTAATGTCGAAGTTAAGTGGAGCTACAGACAGACGTTTTCGTACCAAGAAGTCCATAGCTTAAAGGATAAATGGCAGGACTCATGGAGAGCTTCGATGATCGGGTTGGTTGATTTTTTAATTCTTTACATTAGACTGTGTTGAGCACGCCTTGTTACCTCCGGGAAGCTCGGGACATTGCGGGTGGCAAACATTTGCGAAGCTGAGCATCTCGGGGGTAATTTATGCAAGAGTCTAAAAGACCTGTTGTACAGCAAATTTAGAGTTCTGCCAGAACCTTTGTTATAATTCACCCACAGTTGCTGTCCGTATATATTACTGCAGAAAGTATGAAAGAGAGTGTCTTTAGCTTCACTTGTACAGAATCGAAAGTTCCTTATGGTCATATTCGCTTTAGCACACAGGCTTCGAGATTGTTTTCTTATATCCGAGTCATCACTCAAGGAGCTGGTAATAGTTTGACCCAAATACTTAAACTCTTGTACTTCCTCAATTACTTCACCATTCATTTTAAACCTTATATCAGCTGGCTGATTACAGCTTTTAGGATGAAATTGCATAACCTTAGTTTTGGTAACATTAAAAAGAATATCATGTTTCTGCGAATACACTTCGCAGACTTTTAGTAGCCGATCCAGACCTTTAACAGAGGGACTTATTAACACCATATCATCGGCATAAACTAAGTTATTTATCCTTGTTATCTATACAACATCTCACTGTTGCCTCATTAAGTGAAGCAATTAATCCGTCGATATACACATTAAACAGCATAGGGGAGAGCAAGGAGCCTTGTCTCACCCCGCAAGAGGAGCCAAAACACTCGGATACATTGCCCCAACTAACAGTGAAAGATTGGTGGGAATACCAAAATTTCAATAAATTTAATATGTACATATGGGCTTCCTTCCTGTCTTCTAGTTTTGCAAATAAAATATTGTGGTTCACCCTATCATATGCCCTATCATATAGGAAACAGCTATAAATAGTTGAATTACTGTCAATATATATATATATATATATATATATATATATATATATATATATATATATATATATAGTTGTTGTTTTTTTCAATAACAAAGTAAAAAAACTTTTTTTGTTCACACAATCAATGCAAATGACGTCAATTTGTCCGAAATGTATCACTGACCGAACAGCAGTTCATAAATCAGGAGAATTATAATTTGTACCTGTCTGATACTCAAAAAAGTGATTTTTAAATTTAAATAAATTTAATTATCTTCGCATACTTCACTTCTTAAAATTATACATTACAATTGTTGCGTTTAAGAACATATTATTAATGTAAATAATAGGTGATTTTTTAACAAATATTTGATGAGTTACAGCTAATTTACTGAAACCGCTGTTTTTAACATTGAAAGTGTGGCGTCGCTTATTTTTATCAATAATTAAAGTAGATGAATAACTTGGTCATGTTTATTGAGATGTTTAATTGCAGAGTCTACATTATAATGTGAGTTAGATATATAAATAGGTAAAATCTGTACACAACAAAGAAATTAAAATTAAAAGTATCTTTGAAAACATTGCTAATTTGCGGTACATTTATAATAGTTTATGAGTACATTTTTACGTGTTCTTTAAGAATAAAAATATAAAAAACTATAAACATTTTAAGGGGATACATAGTAATTAATATTTTTACGTTACATCTGAAAAACATAAAGTCACCTGGGCATATTAATTTCTTATTTTCACGTTAGAGTAGACGCCATTCAATATGCATTACAATAAAATATAATTAATGTCCTTTATGACTTTATTACTTGTACTTAGAACCCAAAATACATCTTATTTATGATATATTTTTAATAATAACTACTAAAAATATTAACCACATCCGTACATCATACCGCGCAAGATAATTACAGTATTTACATATTAATTATATTCTTTTCCCAGTTTTAAATAAAAGTGAAGTGTTATTTAAGCCTGTTATATAATTCTATATACTATTTTCCTGCCTATATACGTCAAGTAAACTCATTAACGATGTTAATACGATACTGATCGAAATCGAAATTCGCCTGAAAAAACCCGCATCACGCAATGCAACAACCAAATTTATGAAACTCTGTTGTCATCCAATGCAGGAAAGCGACTTCGGGGACGTAGTTGCCTTTATAATTTAAGTAGATGAAAAAAAGAATGCTTCTAAAAATTTAAAATTGGGGGGATGAAAATGCAGATTTAGAAAGTTATACCAAATTTTCTTAATAAAAAATAGAATAATACCGTCTTTCAGTGTTAGTAAATGTTATCTTTATAAATAAAGTGAATTTACAGTACACTTTAACGGTCCAAAAAATGCATTGTCGAAAAAAAGTTAAAAAATTATTGTTTTTTGGCATAATTAAATGATTTTTTTAATTGGGGGTTTAGAAAACAATAATTTGACGTCATTTCGTTGGTAGAATCTCTCCCTATCTACAATGCAGGCATACAATTCTTCAATAAACAGAATGCAACTATAAATACAAGGCCTTGAGTGTGTCTATTTTGGGTAGGAACTGCATTGCAATGACTTGCATATTTTAGGTTGCAGTAAGCTCCTCCCCTTTCGATATGCAGCACCACTATTACTGTTTCTGTTCGTTTCATTTTAGTTATTAGTTTTGAAATCATTATAGCAATTTTACACAGAAATGTAATATGTATCACTAGTTTTGAATCCCTATTTTTAGCATTAACAACATACTGTGTATATATATATATATATATATAATACAAGTCACTATTTATAATTACCTAGCTACACGTATATTAATTAATTATTACAGTATTAAATAAATTACGCAAAATGCTATATAATTAAAACCTTTACTTTTTATTCTGTACTTTTTTTGTCTAACTAACTTTTACTTCTGTTTCTGTTTCTGAATGTAACTTTTTCGCTCTCTCGTCACGTGTCAACAAGTTCTTTCACCTTTGGACGAATCAGCGTTCTTAAACACAGCAAAACATAAAAATGGGTGTAAAATCACGTCAGCTCTCCATATCTAAAAGAAACCATTATCATCTTCCTATAAAGCTTTGAAATCGTGTGCAATGCAGTAAGGATAAAAATCATTAGCATTTTCGCTTGTATGAATATTATGAAGTCTTTAACTGCGACCAGATTAATAATGTTCGCTGATTATTTTGGGTCCATCGACATGAACCGCTCGTGACGCCAATAATGCCTTGTTACTCCATGGGAGGAGAAGATGGAGGGAAGAGGAGGGAAAGAGAATTGAAAAAATCGACACGTTTTCTTTGACCGCAATATGGTGGTAGTGTATATGCGTCATTGAATTGCGTCCCTCCTGAGTCCTTCGTTGAGGTCCGCAAAAGCAGCAGTTCATAAGTCAGGTTGGAACTGTGCTTCGTCACACACTGAATGCTGTCAGCATTTTATTTCTGTTCGTTTATTTGAGGAAAAATAGTAATAATTTTATGTTTATAATGCAGAATATTTTGTAAAAATAAATGTATCAATATTATATACTTTTAATTATGTTTACGAATCATTATCCTTTTATTTCAAACAAGGATAAAATATTTTTTTGTGGTTAATAAATTTTCTATAATAGTTCACCAAAGTATTAAGAGAGAATGTCAATAAGTGATAAAGAAAACATAATAAAGGGAGAAACTAAATAAATATTTTATGTTACCTAAACCATCATTCATATAATTCAGTTCACATATATTTGATTACATTTAAAAATGTTATAAAGTAACTTCACAGTAACTGAAAGATAGTATATGAATAATACTAAAAGCAGGGACTCAGAGTGTAAAGACATACTGTACAGGGATAATATTTGAAAACAAAATTTTTATCTCTCCATCTTCATTTCATTTATTTTGTTTCTGAAGGGAAAAATCTCTCTATGTATTAACTTTCACATGAGAATTTTATAAAGAAAATCAGCTGTATGGAATATGGATCAATTTGGTGTATTAAAGGCTTTAGAATATTACGTATTAGACATGTAATAATATTCCTTATAATACTCCTGTTCGTTTATATCAGATGTTTCATCTCCAAACGTATTTTTCAGAATATGGTAAAACATTGAACACTTAAATTTACTTTATAATATTTCACAGAAAATTCGCACTTAAAATTCTAAACAGCATAATACATATATAACTCCGGACCAACAAAATAAAATACAGTATTGTCTTAAATGTGCCCATGACCTTGATAATACCTTAAATTATACACCTTTATGACGACTATTAAGTATCTGTGACGTCATTATGATAAAAAGACTTCATGCTGGAGACTGCAGAACTGTATGTATAGAGACGAACCACTTATTTTTCAACATGTCCTGGCTCCAGCTCAGCTGCTCATGCAACATCCGCTTGGTGTGATGCTCATGAAATTGAAGTATTACCATGACCAGTTAATTCTCCCGATCTGAATCCGATAGAGAGTCTTTGGAATATTGCTAAGCAGAAGGTCCAGAAGCGTAAACGAGGAACACTTAGTGAACTGAAGAAGTGTTTGATGACAACCTGGCAATCAATAACTACAGAAGAATGCAAGAAGCTTATTGACTCAATACTACGTCAATTGGAGGCCGTTATCAGGGCCAAGGGTTGACCAACTAAATACTAAGACGCGGAGTTAAAACGTCTTTGATGAAGGTTTAATATATTGACAGTACTCAATATATGTAATGAATTTATTCTATTTTTTTTAACACTTGCGAAGATATTTCAATGTTTTGTTACGTCGCTATGCATTCATTTTTCATTATTTAATAAGGTTTTTGCTATATTTTAATTTTTGTTTTTGCTTTCTTAAAAAAAAAACTTTTCAATTAAAAACAATTGAATATAAATGAACGGGAATATTATAAGAAATATTATTACATGGCCATTATCTAGCAGTCTAAGACCTATGAAAACATAAGGTGTTATATATATATATATATATATATATATATATATATATATATATATACTAGGAGCACTCAATATATTTTGCCCCACCCTTTTTTCTTGGCTAAATAATAGGCCATGTGGCTGAAATGTCTTTTGGGTCGTAAGTTTGAACTTTCTGCGCTTCACATAACTGGATTTTTCCAGTTTGAACCTCCCCTTCCTTGTATAAAACCACTTTTAAACGCCCTTGTATAAAACTAATGGTTAACACAGTTTCGAAAATGGCGTCTGAGAGTAATGTGCATCATAAACAGAAAGCTGTTATCGAGTTCTTAACCGCAGAGATAGAAACAGTTGGAAATATTCACAAACGTTTACAAAACGTTTACGGAGATGCTGTTGTTAATCGAAGCACAGTTGGACGACGATCTAAACGTGTGAGATCATCGGAGAGAGGGAGAGCCAGCCTCGATGATAAGCCACGCAGCGGTCTCCCGGCATCGGCTCTGACATCTCACACTGTGCAACGTACTAACAGCATCATTCGATCAAATCGGCACGTCACATACAAGGAGCTATTACTGGAGCTAGGAATTAGTGAAGGAAGTGTGAATACGATAATTCAGCAACTGGGATACTTAAAAGTGTGTTCACGGTTTGTTCCTCGACAACTGACTGAAGATCACAAAGCCCAAAGAAAAGAAATTGCTTCTGAGTCGTTGGTTCGATACGAGACAGAAGGGGATGACTTCCTTTCACGAATTGTGACTGGGGATGAGACTTGGGTACACCACTCTGAACCTGAAAGGTTATGGCCAACATCTTCTGGGACATGAAAGGGGTGATTCTGGTGGACATTATGAAGAAAGGATAAACAATGTACTCAGAGGCATATATTGCTACCCTACAGAGACTCCAGAGACGTGTAAAGCGAATTCGACCAGAGAGAAAACTGGAAGACGTCCTTCTTTTGCACGATAACGCAAGACCACACAACAGTTTGCAAACAAGAGAGGCCATCACAAAAATGCGCTTGACTGTGTTACCCCACCCTCCATACAGCCCGGATCTGGCACTTTCAGACTTCCATTTGTTTGGGCCAATGAAGGATGCTATTCGTGGAAGAAAGTTTCAGAGTGACGATGAGGTTGTTGAGGCGGTTAAGAGGTGGCTTCAGCGGAACCCAGCGGACTTTTACCAGCAAGGAATAAAAGCCCTTGTTTCGAGGTGGAGGAAATCCGTAGAAAAGGATGGAGTCTATGTGGAAAAATAAAAACTTGTAAAAAAGGTATGCAACTACTTGTGTACAAAATTTCTGAAACTTACGAGGAAACTTGGAAAGAAAAAAAAATGGAGCAAAATATATTGAGTGGCCCTCGTATATATATATATATATATCATGGTAGTTTTTCAAGTTTTTCAGTCAGAATTAGAAGAATTCATTACATTTATTTCATAAGAAAATTGACCTTGACAATTGTTAAAACGAAAATATAAAGGCATATATTTTTACATTAAAGGAAGTGTGAACATTCTTTAAGTTCATTAACAAATATTAAATATACAGAAAAAAAATTTTTGAAGAGAAATTGTACTAGAACCTAGTAAATAAATTTTGAGATGCAAAATCCAGTCATATTTTGTGCCAACCTTGTTCTAATACCTAATTTCTTTTAGCATAGGCACTTTATATTCTGTATATCAGTGGTGGGCAAAAAGTAATCGATTACAAATAAAAATTACTGATGTCTGAAAAGTAACTAAAAGTATAGAGTCGAAATTACTTCTCTGGATTAATTATATTTAATTAATATTTAATATTTTTTAAATTAATATTTAATTAAATTTAATTTAATTAATATTTAATAGTTATTAAATTAATATTTAATTAAATTTAATTTAATTAATATTTAATATTTATTAAATTAATATTTAATTAAATTTAATTTAATTAATATTTAATATTTATTAAATTAATATTTAATTAAATTTAATTTAATTAATATTTAATATTATTTATTAAAGACCCTATATAAGATAGAAACTCATAGAAGCGAGGAGACTCGGGAAAGTTGCCTACTTCCTTGGAGCGAAGTTAATGATTAAAGAGAGAGAGACTCCTCCAGCGCGGAATACTTCGGTCAAAGGAGTTCACCTTGTTAATGAAAAAGCATTCGAATCTATGAGAACTAAGAAAACGCCAGCCGACAGTCGGCACACAGGAGGCCTGCGAATAACCGCATACAATCTCAACAGTCGACTTTCCCATTCTCGGCTCAACTGGGCGGTAACCCCTTATTCCCGTATTCTGTATTTAGTGAAATTGTTTGAGAACTACTGTTAAATGGCTTTCATCGACAAAGACTTTCATAGTATATGTGCCGATATTAATCATTTCAAT
Organism: Bathynomus jamesi; assembly: GCA_023014485.1. Taxonomy (NCBI): domain Eukaryota; kingdom Metazoa; phylum Arthropoda; class Malacostraca; order Isopoda; family Cirolanidae; genus Bathynomus; species Bathynomus jamesi. The sequence goes on from JAJOZX010001619.1 coordinate 736,108, forward strand.
TCATTACCAAACAATTCTGTATCCAGTTTAGAGAATCTAGATCAGGAATCTGGTATAGGCAATTGCATGGTCTCATCGATAGACGAGTTTAATGCCTTTGTATTACAAAAAGATATTTATAAAAATCTTTCAGTACTAAATCTAAACATTCGAAGCTTACCTAGGAACTATAACTACTTATTGCCCCCCTTGAAAACTTCTACGGTCAAATTTAGTGTTATAATTCTCACGGAAACTTGGTTAAATAGTAGTATTAAAAACCTATATAATATAGATAATTACGTATTTTCTCTATGTAATAGTGACAATGAAAACCTGATTGTGAATATAAAAGACAAAAGTAATGTATATTCTGTCCATGCAATATATAGACCACCTAATACTAATATCAATAGCTTTTTAATTCACTTAGATAACATGTTATGCAACTTTCATAAATCGAATGCCATAGTTACGGGAGACTTCAACATCAATTTGCAATCTGAAGCAATCTCTCATAAATTTTTAAACTTAATGAATTCTTTCTATCTTAGTCATTCTATTACCAAACCCACTCGAGTCTGCAGCTATGGCAATCAAATAACAGAATCTACGATTGATAATATATTTGTAAATAGCAATGCCCTTGTAAACTCTGGAATTATAACCATTAGCATCAGTGATCATTTTCCTACTTACGCTATATTCAATAACATTGTTCAGGTTGCGGACAAAACAACTATTGACTACAGAATATTCTCAGAGGTTAACAAAAGAAAATTTATTCGGGCAGTAGAAAATACTCGACTTGACTGTGACGAACCTTTAAATGACCCAGATCATATGTTTCAGTTCTTCTATGACACCTTATTCCATATTTTTAATATTTGCTTTCCTTTAAGGAGAAAAACAGTTTCGCCCAAAAGGGTCGCAAATCCATGGATCACTCCAGGAATTATCACTTCAATAAAGAACAGAGATAAATTATTCAAATTGCAATTGCAGAGCAAAATTCCTAAAATACAATATACTCAATACAGAAACAAATTAACTAAAATAATCAAAATTGCAAAATATAACTATTATAACAATCAATTTTCCAAACATAAAGGAGACATGAAAAACACTTGGACAACCATAAACAATCTTCTCGGAAAACAAATTAAGAAAAATTCAATAGAGAAATTAAATGTTGATAATAAAGAAATCACTGATGATACTGCTATTGCAGACTCTTTAAATGCACATTTTACTTCAATAGCGGATAAGCTTCGCTCACAATTAATAAATAATGATCACTCACCTCTAGAATATATCACCCAGCCCACTAAATCATCTTTCTTCCTGCTCACCTCTACTGAGGTCCAGAATATTATTGGTAAATTAAAAAATACAAAAAATAACATTCATAACATTCCTGTACCTATATTGAAACTTGTTAAAGATAAGATATCTGTAACTTTGGCTAAAATGATCAATCAAAGTATTTCCAAAGGAATATTCCCATCAATGCTAAAAACTGGTTGTATAACACCCCTTTTTAAAAGGGGTGATCCTACAATAGCAACAAATTACAGGCCGGTGTGTTCAATTACACTGGTATGCATATGAAATGTTTTTGTCTGCTGTGAGGGTTTTTTCAACTCATATTATATAATTCGACCATGCTGAATTCGAAAATGACATTGGTTTTCCTCAATCAGGTCAGGTTTTTTCTCTATTGGCCATTTATTATAAGTCCAATTTTATCCCCAAATTTATTGATTTTTTTAGCTTAAACACTGTAGATACGAGTAATATTATAAGAACACTCGTGAAAAATGAAAACATCGTGTGAATAAATACTTTTATTCATACAATGAATATGGAAAAAAGTTTATTGAGGAAGGAATGAAGTTTTTTTGGCTTTCCGTCTGTGTTTTTCTTCGGGCACGTCTCGCTTCAAACACCAGCAATAGTCCGCCAGCATATTGATATCCCAGTTTCCCTGGTACCTCTCTTCCATTATTTTGATATCTTGGTGAAATCGTTCACCCTGTTCCTCACTATAATCCCCGCAATTTTCAGGAAAATAGTCCAAGTGGGACCACAAAAAGTGCATTTTTATGGACATGCGCGACCCATGAGCTTTGAAACCTTCCATCAAGTTTTCGACAACGGACTCGTATTCTGGACTTCCACGCTTGCCAAGAAAATCAGTGACAACTGATTTGAATGCCTGCCAGGCATTCTTCTCAGTTGGAGTCATTGCGTTTTCGAACTGAGTATCCTTGATCAAAGTTCGAATTTGAGGACCATCAAAAACCCCAGCATTTAGTTTAGCATCAGATATATGAGGAAATTTACTCTCTCGATATCGGAATGCTGAACCCTCCTTATTCATTGATTTGATGAAATTTTTCATCAAGCCCAGCTTAATATGAAGTGGTGGGAGCGAAATTTTTGTTGGTGGTACAAGGGGCACTGAAACGACATTATGCGACCCAGGTTCAAAATTCTCTCTGGATGCCCATTCACGCTGTGCATAGTGCTTCTCATCCGCTCGGCCAGGCCCGGATCTAGAAGAATGGGCCCGTGGCTAATTTTTTTTTGGGGGGCCCCCTTGGCTACAATTTTTATTATATAAGGATTATAAGCTTTGTTTACGAGGAAAATTAAAGGTTTTCAGAACAAACATATTACTTTACTTTATTTATTTAGTTTTCAGAACAAACATATTACTTTACAAATATTTTACTTTATTTTACATATTATATTTTCCTGAATTAATAATTTTATACACACCTACCTACTGATTATGAGCTGGCAACCGATTGAACCGACGAGCCTTTTTTTGTGCAAATTCATTAATAATATTTCGAAAATCGACTTCTTTGGCCAGAGCATGTTCAACACAGAGAATTGCCAGTGACTGTAATCGCTTTTGCTTCATTGTTGAACGTGTGCAACATTTCAGTCGCTTTAACTTAGAAAAACTCCGTCCGCCGGTACAATTGGTCACCATCAATGACAAGTACATTCTGTATGCATTTAAGACATTGGGGAAAACTTCTCCAAATTTGGAGGCCCCCCTCAAATGCGGGGCCCGTGGCTGCAGCCCACATAGCCCACCCCTAGATCCGGGTCTGCGCTCGGCTATCCCATTTGCAGAGGAAACGGGTATTTCGTGTATCCCCCTTGCATTCCCAATACAAATGCCACAATCTGAAAAAAAATGAAAATATTTAAAGAATTTAGAGAATTTGTTCTATCAGATAAAAAAATCTATGCATTGGACTGTATCACTTCTGTGGGGAAGTTAAGTGTTCTTATACGCTCTCAAATAACCTTTGGAAAAACAACATAGTATGGAAAACTGATGAGTGGGTAGTTGGGAGGTAACGAAAATGGTTCACTGAGTAGGTAGGTAGTTAATCTAACAATTATTAAATTCCTTTTATGTCAATAACTGGGTGGATGAAACCAATTGGTTGCTCACCAGAGTTATTCTCCACACTAGTATTTATATACTGTGTGAGAAGAGCGTGCTCGGTAATAGATACATTACCGCTCAACCAACCGAGGAAAAAACCAAGACAACGCTGGTGGAAAAAGCCCCGCGAAGAGGAGAACAAAAGGGTACGAAACGAACAACGGGGCGAGTGGACGCAACGGGGAAGGGACGAGAACAGACAACGAAAAAGATCCCCACCAGCCAAGTACGCTCTCGACAATTACACAACCGGAGAACAGAGACTCCAATAACTAACAGTAAGTGACTAATTGAGTTTTTAACCCAGGAATTTAATCACATTAAATTAAGCTGGGTCAGACAAGTTAGGCCTACATTGTGGCCTAAGACCCAGCATCAACTCATAGCTTAACAAAGGTGAAGGTAGATTGCCCTAACCTAATTTGGTGAGGAATCCTACTGTGGACCTCAATTTATCTGCCCGCTCTGGACCATTTCCGGAATCTCTAGGCTGACCCCTCTAGGCTAGACTTGATCTACTCTATAGTTAGACTGGAGATATAAGGGGTGGGTTAATTGTGGACCGATTCATACAGAGCATTTTTCGCATTGGTGGTCCGTGTGAGGGGAATTTACAAACCTTAACCTTACTTAACAAAAATTGCAGAATTAGGCTAAATGGTCTAGCCTAAGCCTAACCTAATCAAGCCTAATTAGGTCTACAACCTAGGGCCTAACTAGGAAACATTTACATTTAAGGAGTCTCATTCTCTTATAAGCTTAGACCTGAGTGACACAAGTACTTGGGGGGGATTAAACCAAATTTAAAACTTGACTGTTTTGTCTGTGATCTCTCTCCTCTGGTAATTTCTTCTTGTCCTATATTTCATTACGATCCCCAGTTAAACAACATTAGTGAACAAGCATTTAAAATGCATACAACTCCAAGCATCCAATTCTTCTTTTAAGGAAGAATCACTCAACAGATTTTTTCAACAGGCACATGCATTCCTTGCAATCTGTGTGTATATATATATATATATGTATATATCAGTGGTGGGCGCGGTACCAAAATTTGGGGGTGCGTTACGCGGTACTGCGCTACCTCAGCATGCCCAGTGCGTTACGCGGTACTGCGGTACTTTTTCAGGTCCCCCTGGTGCGTTCCGCGGTACTGCGGTACTGCGGTACTGCACACAAGAACAACACAAGTAATAGCACATATTTTCAGAAATTGCATATCGGCGATTTCGCACCTGAACTTTCTGCCATAATGGCTAAAAATCGATCTTTGTCACAGAAATGTAACACACGTGCAACCGGCTCAAAAGCAAGCACTGCACTGAGGCGTTGTGATAGGATGGCAACGTAACATGTTCTGAACGAAAACTTAACGTGTCTAGAGTTAGGCTGATGCAACACACGCAGCATTCGTCTTACTGTACTCCTGTAATAAGGTTTACTTCAAAAAAAGTGTTAATTTTTTGAAAAGTCGTGTTTGTCGGTACCGCGGAAAGTACCGCGGGAAATTTGAATGCGGTAGCGGTACTGCTGTACTTTCAGCGATCCTTTGCGGTACTGCGTTATGCGGTACCGGTTTGGTAGTGCGGTAGTACCGCAGTACCGCAGTACCGCAAAAAATACCGCAAGTGCCCAGCTTTGGCTATATATACACTGTACTCTTTACATGTGCCACAAATACACTCAACCTATCTGAACATAAGCAAGGATTGCATGGGTTACTCAAAAGGGTCTTATGGCCTACTTTGGCCATAGCCCAAACACTGAACCTTGGTCTTATGGCCTACCTTGGCCATAGCCCAAACAATGAACCTTGGTCTTATGGCCTACCTTGGCCATGGGCCAAACAATGAGCCTTGGTCTTATGGCCTACCTTGGCCATGGGCCAAACAATGAGCCTTGGTCTTATGGCCTACCTTGGCCATGGGCCAAACAACTGAGCCTTGGTCTTATGGCCTACCTTGGCCATGGGCCAAACAATAAAGGTCTTATGGCCTACCTTGGCCATGGGCTTAAACATTGTCTTATGGCCTACCTTGGCCATGGGCTTAAACATTGTCTTATGGCCTACCTTGGCCATAGGGAAAACTATTACAAGGGTCTTATGGCCTACCTTGGCCATGGGCCAAACAATAAAGGTCTTATGGCCTACCTTGGCCATGGGCCAAACAATAAGGGTCTTATGGCCTACCTTGGCCATGGGCCAAACAATAAGGGTCTTATGGCCTACCTCAGCCATGGGCCAAAACAATTGAACCTTGGTCTTGTGGCTTACTGTGGCCATAGCCCAAACAATGAGCCTTGGTCTTTTGGCCTACCTTGGCCATGGGCCAAACATTAAATGTCTTATGGCCTACCTTGGCATGGGCTAAACATTGTCTTATGGCCTACCTTGGCCATAGGGAAAACTATTACAAGGGTCTTATGGCCTCCCTTGGCCAGAGACCAAACAATACAAAATAAGACCCAGACTGGATAAACCAAAGACTGTTCCCAGAGACCAACTAGCACAGCCAAACAGACAAAACTTGATACTGTAGAATCAAATGTGACCAACTGTAATACATGAACACCTATATTACAGAACTTTAATATAACTGTAGCCTCAAACAGTGATAAACACAGGTTGAATGATTGCCTGATTGAGGGTCCTAATCTCATTTCTGACCTTGTGAAGATCTTACTGAGGTTCAGGTTAGATAAATATGCTGTACAAAGTGACATTTCAAAGGCATTTTTGAGAATAAATCTTAAAAATGAATATGATAAGAACCAACTTAGGTTCTTATGGTTCAAGGATCCATTTGATTTGAATAAAGGGTTCATACCTATAGATTTAATGTTGTGTTGTTTGGAGCCAATTGCTCACCTAGCCTATTAACATTGACAATTAGACATCATTTAAACCAGTTTAATACTCTTTAACATTGAACTTCCTTAAGGAACATTTTTACGTAGACAATCTAATAGGCTCAACAACAACAAAATCTGAATTATCTGAAGTCTATGAACACTCTCAAAACATTATGCAACAAGGTAACTTTGAACTTAGAGAGTGGATTTCAAATGATGAGGATTTAAACAAAAAGATTTTAAAGGATAATAATGGTCTTACTGAGCCATCAGACAGAGTTAAAACTTTAGGTATGAACTGGTATTTGGATGCAACTTCTAACAGTCATGATTCAATCTGTACTAAAGGTTTTAAACTTGATGAGGAAGCAAATACTAAAAGACAAATATTATCAGAGGCTTCCAAAATTTTTGATCCCATGGGTCTATTCCTGCCTTCAACAATAAAATCAAAGATTCTCCTCCAAGAAATTTGGAGGACAAATGTTGGGTGGGATGATCCAATAACAAATGAAAATCAAAAATCTTGGAAGAAGTTAGCTGCTGATTTAACAAAAGTGCAGAACATTAAAATTCAAAGGTGCTGTGGGTTTAGGGATAAGCCCCAGAGACTTCATGTTTTGCTGATGCAAGCACACAAGCTTATGGGTGCTGTGCGTATCTTGTAAGCCCTACAGAAAGTCATCTAATTTATGCAAAAGGGAAAGTTGCACCTCTCAAACCTACCCGAACCATACCTCAATTGGAACTATTGGCTGCTACATTAGCCATTAAAACCATTTCATTGCTTAAGGATGCTTACCATGATGTGTACTTGACTCATATCCACATCTGGCTTGACAGTCAGATTTGTCTTGCCTGGATACGGAATGATAGCATTAATAGTAAGAATATCTTTGTAAGAAATAGGCTAAAAGAAATAGCTGAAGCTAATGAAAGCCTACAAGTAAACTTTCACTATGTTCCAACTAAACAAAATCCAGCAGACTTTCTGACCAGAGGTTTATCCTACAAGTTGTTGAAGTCAAACAAAACTTGGTTTATGGGACCTAAGTGGCTCTGTAATACAGACCAATGGCCTGTGGAACAAGTTAACTTGACATTAAATTTAATCTTTTCAAATGAAAAGGTTGAACCAATCACTAATTATGAACAGTATTCTGATTTCAGTAAACTTGTCAGGGTCACAGCCTACTGTTTGAGGTTTGCTCACAACTGTTTAACTACAATTAACAAACAGCTAAATAAAAACAATCATAATTATACAGAAGTTGCAACCAAATACTGGATAGGCCATGCACAACAAAAGAGTACAATAAAGAGTTAGAATTCTTACTAATGGGAAACAAACAAAAGAACCTGTACCATCAGTAGTTGTGGATCTAAACTTGTTCAGAGATGAGGAAGGCCTTCTAAGGTGTAAAGGGAGATTAGACAAATCAAAACTGTCATACAAAAGCAAACATCCAATCCTTTTACCTAGATTTAGCTATTTGACAACATTAATCATCAGAAAAACACAATGATGTTATCATATGGGGGTACCACAGACACTAACTACATTAAGAAAAACTTATTGGATACCCAAGGGAAGGATCACTGTTAAAACAGTCCTGAGTGAGTGTGTCACATGTAGGCGTATTCATGCTAGGCCCTATAGGAAACCAAATCCTCCTGCTTTGCCAGAGGAGAGAGTTACTCTCAACAGACCCTTTGAGACTGTAGGCATTGACTATACAGGAGCATTGACTGTAGGGGTGGGTGACACTGAACAAAAAATGTACATTGTACTGTTTACATGTGCTGCCTCACGAGCTGTTTATTTGGATGTTGTGGAGGACCTTACAGCAGAATCTTTTGTTGCTGTCTTTAAGAGATTCTGTGCACGACATTCAGTACCCAAGACAGTTTGGACTGACAATGCTACATATTTCAAGGCTGGTGAACAAGTCATCCACGACTTGTTAAGCGATGAACTCACACAATTATATATACAAAATTCAAACATAAAGTGGAAGTATATTCCGGTTGCCTCTCCTTGGTATGGTTCTATCTGGGAGAGGAATATACAAACAGTAAAGAATTGCTTGAAGAAAGCAATTGGTAAAAAACAGATACACTTATTTGGTTGCTCACTCTCCTGGCTGAGATTGAGAACATCATTAACAATAGACCACTCACTTATGTGAGTGACAACATTAATGACCCGGAACCATTAACTCCAAATCATTTGATTCGGGGAGAACAAGTTAGTCTCCTGCCGGACTACAATATAGACTCTTCAGAAGACCCAAACTGGACTCAACGACATGATGAGCTCCAGACTAAGTTACAACATTTAACTAGAGTTAAAGCTCATTTCATTAAACAGTGGAAAACTGAGTACTTGATGGGTCTAAGGGAGAGACATAAACAAATGACTAAGAAGGATTGGTCTGACACAATTAAGGTAGGGGACCTTGTTCTCATACATGACAGTACTCCAAGACAATACTGGCCTCTGGCTAGAGTTTCAGAACTCAGACCAGGGGCAGACGGGGTAACAAGAGTGGTCAAATTAAGGACTTCAACGGGTGACACAACAAGAGACATTTCTCTTTTGTACCCTTTAGAGTCTGGACCCAAAACAATGGACTTTGGAGAACCTTCTCCACTGACAGTAACAACTGGAGACACTGAACTTCCAGTAACTATTCCTTTGACAGTAGGAGTGGTAACGCATCCTACTACAACATTGACAGACACAAGACCTCAGCGACAAACAGCATTAAAGGCGCGACTATTTTTACAACAAAAAATAGATGCTGGGGAATTGTAATTTTATCTTCTAACTTTCATTTTTTCTTTTCTTATGGTAAAGACCATAGACAGTTTCATCCTATGGATGTATATTTTCTCTTCTAATTAAATGCTACACCTTCTCCATGAGAAGGTGAGGATAGGCACTGTTAATCAGATTAACAGGCATTTACAGTCAAATAGTTAGCTAGTCTACACTCAGACATAAAAATTGGTGACAATGACACCAAAATTTTTATCTCCCGGGGCCCCCAGTATATGGAAAACTGATGAGTGGGTAGTTGGGAGGTAACGAAAATGGTTCACTGAGTAGGTAGGTAGTTAATCTAACAATTATTAAATTCCTTTTATGTCAATAACTGGGTGGATGAAACCAATTGGTTGCTCACCAGAGTTATTCTCCACACTAGTATTTATATACTGTGTGAGAAGAGCGTGCTCGGTAATAGATACATTACCGCTCAACCAACCGAGGAAAAAACCAAGACAACGCTGGTGGAAAAAGCCCCGCGAAGAGGAGAACAAAGGACGAAAACGAACAACGGGGCGAGAGGACGCAACGGGGAAGGGACGAGAACAGACAACGAAAAAGATCCCCACCAGCAAGTACGCTCTCGACAATTACAACGGAGAAAGAGACTCTCTAATAACTAACAGTAAGTGACTAATTGTGTTTTTAACCCAGGAATTTAATCACATTAAATTAAGCTGGGTCAGACAAGTTAGGCCTACATTGTGGCCTAAGACCCAGCATCAACTCATAGCTTAACAAAGGTGAAGGTAGATTGCCCTAACCTAATTTGGTGAGGAATCCTACTGTGGACCTCAATTTATCTGCCCGCTCTGGACCATTTCCGGAATCTCTAGGCTGACCCCTCTAGGCTAGACTTGATCTACTCTATAGTTAGACTGGAGATATAAGGGGTGGGTTAATTGTGGACCGATTCATACAGAGCATTTTTCGCAATAGTCAATAGCAATAGTTTACCTATGATATTAGTATTACCTTCAAATCTCCACAGATCCTCCAGTTATGTTGGTCGTATACGAGAGCATCCAGTAAAATTTTCATGTTATCGTAGCTCTCAGTAAGTTGTACGGAATGTGCTACAGGGACTGATGCAACCCTATTCCCAATGTTGAGAAGTACTGCTTTCAAACTTCGTTTAGACGAGTCTATAAATAGCCTCCATTCTGATGCGTTATATGGCAGGCCCAAGGATTCGATTAGCCCCTCAACATTGCAGCAGTACACTAAGGAAGAGGTATTTTCGTGCACTGCAAAAAACTTGCGGAATTCTTCCTCTCGTTTCCTATACCAGGAGAATGTTGTTCCCGGAGCCAGCAAGTTGTCCTCTCGAAGTCGTGAGCCCAAGATCTCGGCAGCTAATTTGGAAAGTCCTAAATCCCTGATAAGATCATTAAGTTTGGCCTGGTTGAGAGGCCTCGGCTCATTTGAAGCGGTATTTTGAGGTATATACGACTGGGACTGGTCATTGGCATTGGTCATTGATTCATCATCAGAATTATCGAAGTCCAGGGTTTGAGGTGGGTCGGGTATTGGAATTCCAGGACCATGGGGTACAGGTCTCATAGCAGAAGGAATGTCAGGGTATACAACAATGTGTTTATTCTTCTTGTTAACTCCTGAAAATAGAAACACAGAAACATGGATATAAAACTTGCATATGAAATAGAAGAAGCATTCAGACAGTGGCGGCTCGTGAGGGAAGGCTGCGGTCTGTAAGATATGAAATAGGTCGATGGAGTCTGTATATTTTCTTTCTTTTTCATTCATATTGTCCCCGGGGACAATATGAATGAAAAAGAAAGAAAATATACAATCATTGTATATGTAAATGTAACTTGTATAACAATATGTATGTGTAAATGTATTTTTATAACAATATGTATATGTAAATGTATGATTACCATTATGGTGAATATTATGCTATATATGGTGAATATTACATTATGGTGAATATTATGTCAAGTTTCATACGAGGATTTCAAAATATTTAAGAAAAATAAATTTATAAGCCCACCTTGGAGGTTTGTCATGCAGAAATAGCAATCTATCACGTGATCCTTTCCTTTTCTCCAAATCATGGGAATTCCAAAAGGCAAAGATTTCGCTCTGCCTTTGCTCCATCTTCTCAAATTTTCAATGCACGTCTTGCAGCACATATGAGGGGCGAAATTTTTGTCCTGGTCCCCTAGCTTAATTCCAAAGTATGCTCTATACATTGTCTTCACAAATTTAGTGATTTGGGACTGGTTATTTGGCATGGTAACCGTCCCACATATGTAGCAGAATCTATTGGGATCATTTTTACACGCTCTATTCATTATGAAATATTTTATCTATATGCCTGAAAAGTAAAAAAAGATATTATACAAGTGAAACAAGTGATGATAGATGTTACTGTTCCAATTCCGCTTTGACAAAATCACGAAAAATTCTATTTTACTTATGAGGCCATAGCCGGATAACCTGAGCTGATTGAGAAAAACGGATTGCAGATTCGAAATCAGCAGGAAAAACTCTATAAGAATCACTTACAAAACCCTTGACAGCAAAATTGATGCATACCAGTGTTATCTGTGTTCAGCAAAGTTTTCGAAAAAATTGTAAAAAGTAGAATGCAGCGATATTTAGAATCCTACAATTTATTATCTCCAAATCAATATGGTTTCCGTAATAATAGAACAACGGAAATGGCTATTTTAAATCTTATGGAAAATGTAAATATAGCTAAGGAGAACAAAGAAATAATGATATCAATATTTATGGATTTGAGTAAGGCGTTTGATGTAACAGAGAAATAGACCATAATATTCTACTTAATAAATTGTATTGTTACGGCTTTAGAGGGGCAATCAGTGATTGGTTTAAAAGTTATTTGTCTGATAGATATAATTTTGTATCAGTAAATAAGGTTTGCTCCACTAAAGCGCTTGTCAAACATGGTGTGCCACAGGGCTCAGTGCTGGGTCCACTGTTATTTTTATTATATATAAATGACCTTCCACGTTCATCTGATATACTGAACTTCATAATGTTTGCAGATGATACAACTCTCTCCTTTTCTTGCAAAGATATTAATACAGCTAAGAATATATTTCATTCAGAATTCATCAGTGTAATGAAATGGTTGACCACCAATAAACTCTTCCTAAATACCAGTAAAACAAATTTCATGATATTTACTAATAAAAGAAATGTATATCTTGATGAACTTAATGTTAATGAAATCACCATAAAGGAGTGTACTGTAACAAAATTTCTTGGTGTAATGCTAGATAAGAATTTGCAATGGAGTGATCATGTAAATTATATCGCGAAAAAGATTTCAAGGAGCGTTGCTATAATGTTTAAACTTAGAAATGTAGTCCCTAAACAAGTTTTATTGACTCTTTATCAGACTCTTGTTCTTCCTTATATAACATACTGCACCCTTGTTTGGGGAATCTCCGCTAACAACGCATTAAATCATTAAATGGTATCTTTGTCATCCAAAAACGAGCAATAAGGTTATTATCTGATGCTGATTTCCTTGATCACTCTAGTGCATTATTTAAAGAGCTAAACCTACTAAAGCTCAATGATATAACCAAACTGGCCCATTTTATTTTTATTTACAAGTGTAAGAGCAAAATCATTAATTTGCAATGGGTAAATAGATATTTTGTAACTCATCAAGAAATCCACTCGTGTCAGACCAGAAATAGATCAAAAGCTTGTTATACCTCAATTTAGATTGTCTTCATCTCAAAAGCTATCCATTTTCATTGGATTGAAACTATGGAATGACTTGCATGCCGATATAAAAAATATTGCGAATGTAAATTTGTTTAAAACCAAGTTGAAATCCCGATTAATAATGGGATACTAACAAAAATCTTGGATTAATGTCCACTAATAATGTTTAATATTGTCCATTAATATTGTTTAATATTGAAATACAGGTTTTAACTATTAATAATACTTATTTACTTATTTATTTATTTATTATTATTAATTTATAACAGCTAGCTGCTTATTTTGAATAAGAGCCCAGTAAAGCCTAAAGCTTAAGGGCCAAAAAAAAATTGTAAAAAGACTACTGTATATATTTTATTATTAATAAAGGTTATTCAATAAGATTGAGAAGTAACAACGTAAATTTGAAATCGAACGGGTCTTCCATAACTGAAGCAATAACAGTTTTCAAATTAACTCTATCGTCTAATCAAAACTTAATTTAAGAAAAAATAATTACACATTACTGTTGTAAGCAATTACTTCAAGTTTTAAGAAATAATTTTTTTTCGCTGTGGATATTCTTGCAGTAACCGGAAAAACGGACAGTAAAAACTGTTCGTCGGGTCGCCGGAGAGATAGCGGGCGCGGCCCTGTGTACTTATTTTTCCGGTTCTTTTTCTTGATACGGGGGCATCTGGAGTAATAATTTAACGTTCCCGAACTACTTGGTGGGAGTCTGTGTGGGAAAAATATACAAATCTTGACAGGCCATAGGAATTTAAATTAATTACATTTTTAAAACACTAAAATATATTAAAGGCAGTGGATATTTGTCCGGCAGTCTCGGACAAATAACTCTTATGTGATATTCATCCGACACTCTCGGACAGATAAACCCTAGGCGCTATTCGTTCGCGAGTCCTAAACTATTCATCTATCACTCACCTACCGGCGCCTCTTGTTTGCTACACCTGGGAGCAGGGACTCAAGGAAATAACACAAAATTATTACGAAACAGGTATGGATATTTCATCAACGTCTAGGATTGAGATTCGTTAAAACTAAACGAAAATTTCACCACTTAACCTAACCAATCGTCAAGGACATACCTAACTGGGCATCCAATACTTTTTTCGCACGTTTCAATTAATTTTAAGCAACTTTTACCTAATAATTATATACTGTTATATGCGCTATAGCATAAAACAATTAAAGAATGCCAGGTTCGATTTCAAATTTACGTTGTTGCTTCTCAATCTTATATAAGGTCTTTTATTAATTTAATCTAGTAACTCCGAGTACAATTTTCTCAATGACCCTTTGTGGTTGAAAGATGTAAAAATAGAGCAACTGACCAACTAATCTAGCTTTTCAGGTTGATAAAAGCCTTGGAATAAACCATTTTCTCTTTATCCAAAACTTGACTTGACTGCGTCTATATGCATTGTATATTTCATTTAGACTTGATGTTAAGTCACTTTCTTATACTTAATTTCCAGTCGAATTTGTGAACGAAATGAACGCGGCACAGCAACTTACGTTTGTGATGTCAGATGTAAACAAAACTCGGTTAGGCCCACTTTTTGGTAGGCCTATTTCGTAGTTCGGTGGCTAATGGCTTAGCCATTCATCTGGGCACGGGATGGAAAAAAAAAGAAAAAAAAGAAGCTTAATCCTTGAATGCGTAACCCTGATAAATATAACACCCGGCGGACCTCAGAGGCCCGGGTTATGCATTCTAGGGTTAAGAGGCCGAGCATTATAAATCTGGCTAGAATTAGCAATAAAGACCCAAAGAAATACAATAATAAAAAGCATAATTGGATTGGTCCAATAGAAAATGATAGGATATTTGAAAATGATTAGGTTATTATCCATGTAAAACTTCTTGTGATGAGATAATCATATGATGTCTACAGTTACAGTAGTGGTATTGATGAATGATCCACAAGATCCAAAGTTTTGAAGTTAATGTTCAGCTAGTAGATGTGTGACAATCTGCAATTTGAGGAGATCAATTGGATCTAAATTTTGTATTTATATTAACAGTAGAGCCACCCTGGTGGGCTGAAGGGCCCCTAGTGTGCCTACTATAAAATTTTTGGGTAAATATTTGGCTGGGCACAAGGGCTATATTTCTCTAGTGTAGTTTTCTCTGCTTTGTTCGAATCTGATACCCATTTCTTGTGCAAATGAATAGAAACTTTTTTTTTTCATTCCAAAATATGCAGTGTTTCTACTCATTTGCACAAGAAATGTGGGTAATTATACATCTCCCTCACCTCAATTTTATGAAATTGACTTCACAATTGATGTAAAACCTTTATTTATAGCATGTAATTACTTTATTTATTTTTGGAAACCAACCTAACATAACAACCTAACCAACCTTACCTAGAAAAATGTATTTTTGACTAAAGTGCATAATGTAACATGTTATTACATATCATTTGTATAATTTAGATCTTGGGGGTACAGGGGCAGAGCCCCCATAAAGATCATGCATGACAAAGTGAACCTTATACTGATCAATTTGTGATGCATGATCTTTACGGGCCTCTATCCCCGTACCCTCGAGACCTAAATTATACAAATGATAATGTAATAACATGCAGGGCTGTGGAGTTGGCACATAAAAAACTGACTCCGACTCCAAAGGTATATTAATTCTAAATCTGCTATGATGATAATTACACAAGAGGCATTTCATCACCACCACGTGAATCATCATTATCTGTGGTCATTGTTACGGTAACTTTGTCTGTAGTAAAGTATCTTGTAAGTGGTGCTTGTCATTCAGTAGATTTCTGATCTTTTGTTAACTTTGAAGTAGTTGCAAGATTTTTATTACTATCTTTCTCAATGACAACTTCTAAAATTTTGGGATGGAAATGCTGCAAATGTCTTTTTAAATTTGATGCTCTGGTTGGTGCATTTTTATCAGAGCCAGTAAAACCACACATTTTTGCTTCACGAAATGTTTCCCATCTATGGTTATTGTAAAATATTAAAAAACTGCAGACTTTGTTAGAAATGTCTTTGCCATTGTGAAAGGGGTTTTAGACTTGAAAGTTAAAAACTTATGAAATTTAGAAAGAACTCGAAATTAAATAAGCATTAAAAATAAAAAATATTATCTGAAAAGAAAAAATGAATTAATGGCATTAGTGTCTGAAATGGAAAACATTGTGTTTATTATTTAAGTGGTTTAACCACCATAGCTGCTAGTGATATCACACACAAAAATATTTTATTAAAATTTATATTGAGGTCGGAGTCGGAGTCAGTACATTTTTACCGACTCAGACTCCAGCACCACCAAAATTGACTCCGACTCCACGACTCTGACTCCACAGCCCTGATAACATGTTAAGTTATGCACTTTTTTAGTCTTCATCTAGGGCACATGAATCAAGTTCTCAAAGTCGAAACCACATGAACAGTACATCATAATTCTATCACAAACAACCAAACTGAGGTATTACCCAAACTGAATCTAATTAGAAAAAAAAAATAGCCAGAATAGAAACTAATCAACTAATTAAGTTGCAGAGTAGTAAAAAAATAGCCCAATCAGAAAAATGTCACGTCAAATGGATACCGTTAATTAAATAATATCTCCATAAATATGATTGGGTAATTATGTATATTGAGTAACTCAGTCATTTTACATACCAAAATACATTTTTCTAGTGGTATTTGATGTGATTTGTTCAAATCTGACCTCTATTTCCCTCAGAAATGAGATCTAACAAAGTTATAGTACTTTGAAGTTTGGCTCATTTTCAAGGGAAATGGAGGTCACAATCTAAGCAAAACATCAAATATTACTAGAAAAATGTATTTTGGTATTAATTAACATAACCTAAATATGTTATTACATTATCATTTGTATAATTTAGGTCTCGGGGGGTACGGGGGCTCCACCCCTGTAAAGATCACGCATGAGAAATTGATCGATATTGATCAACATTTTAGCGTTGAAAATTCAAAAATAAAAACCCTATACCGATCAATTTGTGATGAGTGATCTTTAGGGGGCTCTGCCCCCATATCCCCGAGACCTAAATTATACAAATGATAATGTAATAATATATTCAATATTTCTATTGCTCGGGAGTCATTAGAATGCACTTCGTATATTAAATCCTCAAAATAATATTCACACCCTTCACATGTCATCGTGACCAACATCTATGAAAAACTAACAGAAGTGGAACTAGCAACTTAAAAAGCCTAACAACTTAAAAACCCTAGCTCATATATCATGTTCTCATGACGTCACCAATCAAATATCAATTGGAAGGGTGGGAAAAAAATGCAAAAATGTCATAATATTCAAATCTACATAATTTGGTAAGGACGCATCTGCGAGCGTAGTGACTTATATGAAAATGATGAGAAAATTATGCTTTAATATTTTATAATTATATTTGCTTTTGATATTCTGAATACAATAAAACTCGTATTAACCTATGATTGACTGAAAAAAATTTTACTTAAAGGAAAGGAACTGGGAGTTTTTGGGTGGAGAGAATCACAAAAAGGAGTGGTTTCCAAAGATTTTGAAAGTCAGATTAATACAAAACACATCAAAAACCATAGAAAAAATATAAATTTCACCTTCAAAATTGGTTGAACCTAAAACAACCTAAGCAAACCTAACCCAACCCCTAACCCCTAAAACAACTGATTCAAATTAAAATCAGTGGAAGTGCCATTTTTTACCCTTTTCCTGTTAGAGAGTTTAAGCTTCAAAAACTCTCTAATAAATCATTTGCGATGGAAATGAGTATCTTTTTTGAATTCAGCACATTGCAAAACATTGAAAACCAGCTTTTAAAACTTTCTATTAGAGACTGGTGTAATAGTAAAGAAATACCAAATTTTTACCATGTTACCATTATTGGTATTTCTAATTATTATTTTAGCTCTGTTTTTACTGAAGAAACTTTGAATAACTTGATTTTAATTCTTTAGATTCTGTGAACTCTGATGTTCTTGATAAGATTCATATAAGGATGGATGATGATAGCAAGTGATACATACAATGAAGTCAAATAGAGCTGCTGGACCTGATCATATTGGTAATCTCTTATAATACAGTTCATAATTATTTAAAAAAAATTAATGAGTTTAACATTTATTAAATGTGTATTAAATTTAAGTCATGATATTTTCATTAGTTTTAACAAAAATATCATGACTTAACCTAACCAATTGTCAAGGGTGTACAGTTAACTTAACTGGGCATTAAATAATTTAGAAATGACCAGAAGGTCTTTAGGTGCCATAAAAAAATCCTAAAAATAAATGTGTGTCATTTCAGTTTAAGGGCAGGCGAAATTTAGCGGACTACCCATGCGAGGTTGGCACATGTTATTACATTAGCATTTGTATAATTTACGTCTCGGGGGTACGGGGGTGGAGCCCCCGTAAAGATCACACATCACAAATTGATCAGTCCTAATGTTTTGCAGACAGTTCAGTATGTGACACCAGTTAGGTCAACTGTATGCCCTTGATGATTGGTTAGGTTAAGTCATGATATTTTTGTTTAAATTCGTTAGTTTAAACAAAAATGACGAGTGCAAACTTTTCTGGTTAATTTTGAGGTGTTTTGTACGAAACTGCCATCTGTTTCCTGTGCAAATGTGTAGTTTTCAAGATGACAATATCTTGAAAACTACGCATTTGCACAGGAAATGGATGGCAGATTCGTACAGAACACCTCAAAATTGACCAGAAAAGTTTGCTCTCATTATAAAAAGAGACTGGGTCAAAAACAAGTAATTACCAGATATCCATCTGAACAAAATTCCTTTCATCCTATTCAGCAATACCCAAGAATTGTTACAACTAACTTCAATATTTTCTCGTATCAATTCATTATTATAAATATTTTTTATATTTTAATGAAATAAATCTATACAGTGGATGTTGTTTGTAGTGTTGGGTTTGTAAAATTGGGGATTTAGTAATACAGTAGACCCTCACATTAACATACACTTTGGGGGGAGCACGAGGTCGCTAAAGTGAAGTACGGATGACCCCCACTTTACTGGATTACAGGATGTTAAAGTGGGGTTTTCCATAACCAAAATACTTCAGTACAGTTACACATGTATGTATAGCCCTCGAATCTCCACATTCAACACAACATGAAAATGCATACATGGACTTGCCTACTTATGAATACATGCACATGTAAATATTTATTTTTATGTACTCGCCATATATAGTCAATCCTCCAAAATATCATTGGGAAGTTCTGGTGTGATGGCCAGAAAATCCAGGTCTGGTGTGAGAGTCCTGAACTCCACTTCAGGGCTCTGGTAGGATGGCTGGAGGAGTAGTACTACTGCTAGTACTTGCATTCTCAGGAAACTGGAGTGGTGACACAGTGAAGCCAACACTGCTGGTACTACTTGGCATTGGTGATGGTTCAGTGGGCAGTGAAAGGTCAGACATTCTGCTTGAAATGGAGCTTTGGCGTGAAACGTGCATGGATGTGCAATAGGGTTTAGCAGCAGGGGGCTTGAAGAAATCATGAATTTTTGTTTGCTTGATCCTTTTGTTTTGACTGGCAATGATTTCATTTTGGCACTTCCTTATGTAGTTATATAGTAAGGGAGAATATTAGGCAGTGCCGTAGTCTCATCAATAAATTTCAGCAGAACATCAGCAGCATCTCTTGCCTGGCTCAACGTAGTCTTGAGTATAACCTTGGAGACATCTTCAGTGTCATCATCATCATCAAGAGGTTCATTGGTGGATCTGTCTTCAGACCTGACTGAAATGTTGGCCACAATTTCACTCTCACTAAGATCTTTGTACCCTGGGGTCACCATTGTCAGCATCAAGCTATTCCACAACTTTGTCTTCTGTAGCCTCTGTTTCGCCTGCTTGTTGGAGAACACCCAAATAGTCCTGTGGCTTGAAGCCCTTGAAGTCTATTTCCAGGTCCTGGATGTTATGGAGCAGTTTCTTCCAGGCATTGCGCAGAGTGGACTCCTTGACCTCATTCCAGCTGTTGGCCCAATTGTAGATAGCAGACTTGATGATGTAGGCTTTGAAGTTCCTGAGTGTCTTCTCAGCCCTGTCCTCTGTGTCATCTTCAGAGATGACACACAAGCACTGCTCCAATTGCTTGGCCCTGTAGATTCTCTTGCAGCTCACTATCACCCCCTCATCCATAGGTTGTATTACTGATGTGGAATTAGGGGGGAGGAACATAGCTCTGATCTTGCCATCCTCACTTGCGAGTTTCTCTGCACATGGGTGTGCTGGTGCATTGTCTAGCAAGAGGACAGCCTTCACATCTTCAGGGCTTATTTTCAAAACATGTTCCTGGTATGCCTTCACCTGCACAATGAAGAACTTGTGGAACCATTTATGGAAAATAGTCCGCATGAACCAGGCCTTGCTGCTCCTGTAGATGACTGGAAGTTCGTGCATGCAGTCCTTGAGTACGCAAGGCTTGGCTGATCTTCCAAAGGCTTCAGTCTATGCGTACTGTCAGCATTTGCACAGGCCAACACAGACACATGCTGTTTGTCTGTCTCTTAAAGCCTGGAAGATGTTTGTCAGTTTTGTGGGCATACTCTTCCAAAATAAGCCTGTCTCATTGCCATTATACAGCTGGTAGGAAGCAACCCCAGCCTCATCAATCAGAGTCTGTAGTTTGCACCTGAACAACTCCACTTGAGACAGGTCCGCACTGGCTGCTTCTCCCATAAGCTTTCTGTTCGATAAGCCATGCCTGCACTGGAAATGATACAGCCAGCCACCCACCACTTGCTTTAAAGTCAGTGTCATTGAACTCCTGCATGAAATGCTTAGCCTCCGACTGGATGTTGATTCTTCTGACTAGAATGTTCTTGGGCTGTTGCTGCTTCAACCCCGTGTACACAGCCACATCTACATTTTTCTTGTAGGATGTGTTCAGGTGAGACTGGTTTGAACTCCTGCCTCCGGATTCACTGTCTAGCACATAGGCGTGTATTTTGTTGCACTTCTGCTTGACTTCGTAGGCAGTGGACTTGCTTATCTTATGCTTCTGCATAACAAATGCTACACTTAACCCTTGTTCTATGTCAGCAAGAATTGCTTTCTTCTCTTCAATGGAGATTGTATGCCTTTTCTGTTTGACACTGGTAGTACCACTTGTGGACACCATTGTTCAGAAAATAAAGTTTGTACGAGCAGGCAGTAATTAAGTAAAGTATGTACATACACTGTTAAAGCACAGACTATCATTATACTCCTATATGTACTGCTATTAACTGATAAGTCACTTTGAACTAAAAAAAAATGCTATGAACTGATAAGACCTGTGTAACACAATAATAAGAAATAAAAACATATAACCACATACAGTACATATATACAGTATTCATAAATAAATGACATTTAGATATATAAATATAAATAATTATATGTAACTATCTATGTAACATCACACAAAAGAACGCCTAACATGCACAAACCTGGAAGCAGCACTATGCACATACACAACCACTCGCCACCACTGCCCACACAATACAACAGGAAACAACTGACTGCACCCTCATCCGAGGGCTGGTTCCAATAATATTCTGGTGGCATCACCTTCACTTTAATGACTCAGAGTCTGCTAAAGTGAAGTTTGGTAATGCTAATAGACTTTTTTAGCGGAAATCTTCACTTTAACAACCTGTATTACGTTAAACTGAATGTTAATGACCAGACAGCGATTTAGTCCATCCAAGTGAAGTTTCCGCTAATGTGAAGGTCGTTAATGTGGGGGATTTCTGTAATATAAAATACTATAGTAAAATTTTGACGTAAAGGAAAACCAAAGTTAGGATATAAATTCCAAATAGGCCTCGGGTATTTCTAGTTAAAATACATGACTCCCAGCACAAAAACATCCAGACAGGTCTCAACATGTTTTTATTGGAACATGACATTGTTTTATTCAACCAATGGTGAGAGAGAGAATACATCACATAATGCTACACCATGAGTTCATCCAATCATGTGTTAGTAAACAGTCTTAAAACTCTTAATGTTTAAATGATACTTGGAATAAATAAAAAAATAATTTATTACTATCAAATTAACGTAAGTTAATTAAATAATATAAAAGTTAGAAATTTGGAAAACTCATAAAATAGGTAGTGTATTTAAAGTTACCATATTTGTAAGTTCCAGGATCATGGTACAGAAAACCCTAAAACATTCTGGTTGGAGATACAAACACAGATGAGAAGCAATGAACAAGATGAAACAAGATAGAAGAACAGAGGATAGTTGGTAACAGCCAAGCAGAGGGACAGGGAGTCAAGTAGTAGTTCTCGCAGAGAGAGGGTCATACACAGTCTATCAGATGGTTATATTTACCATCCCTTGTCATTTTTAGTTTATATTTACATACAACAGCCCATGGAAAATGGGGTGAACATTTAAGATTAACTTGGGTCAGGGAAATTGTTAATTTTTTCCAGAGGGCCATCTTAAGGAAAATTTCCCTTCTGCTCTAGGCTTATTCTTGTCCTGCACTAGGCCATACTTCAATTTTGTTAGGCCTATTCTTGTAGCATGCTAGGCCAGGTAGCTAACTGGACAACTTGTATCTGCTAGAACAAGTCAACTCGTACCCAGAAACAAATTTCAGTAGCTACGGTACCATATATTTAAAAAGTGTATTTACATATGCAAAAGGTGAAACAAATATCAGTATTTAAAGTTCATATGTCATTGTCACAAATTTATTCTTTTGTTATTAGTAATGTCAAATCTAAAAGGGCACCAGACTGATGCAGGAACTGAAGAACTGTGATCTCTTTCACTTCATATCTTCCTGACAACTTGTGTAATTGGCACTCTTTGTCCTTGCTTGACTTGCATTGAGTAGATGTGTGAGTGAGTGTTCTGCCACCAGCTGGAGTTGAGGATTGACAAATCTGGCTTCATTAGATAGCTGTGGGATGAGGATGAAGAGCTGGAGAATCTCACAGCCACAGCATTGGTTAAGATGCTGGTGCCACCCCTCACAATTGTTTTTGATGAATACCAAGTGTCTAGCCAGACCAGTCTCCACAGTCCAAACTGTAGACCATAGCCAAGTGGCATCCATGTAGTTGAAAAGGGCTGTCAGCTTACAGTTGGCTGCTTGTGTCCTCAGGCAGTCAAATGTTAGGCATTTGCAATCTGGGTAGGTAAGGTTGGGCTAGTAGATGTTGATCAACTTGAAGACTGAGCCCTTCTGGTAGTAGGCTGTCTGAATTCCAAGAACTTCAACCTGTCAGTACACTGCTTGACATGACACCAGTGGAAAGAACACCCATGGATATGGACACCTGGAAGTGATGAGCAGATGGACTGCCACACAGCTATCTCACAGTCACACATGACCATGTTGACATCTGGAGGGCTGACTTGAAAACATTAATTACCTTATCATAATCCTCTTTGTCATTAGCTCATAAGAATGAAAGCCAGTGGAACTTGCTTGATGCAGTCTTCAGAATGAAGAAATGTGTGTACTGATAGTAACTGATTGCATGACTCCAGATTCCTGGGATCTTGGGAGCATTGCTCCAGTAAATTTGACCATGAGAAAAAGTAAATTTGGGTTTGGGTTTTGTTCATCCGCTAGATGTTATGCAATTTTTTTGCGTATACGTTCTTGTACAAACCAATTTTTTTAAATTACAAATTTAGTTATTTTAAGTTTAGTTGGTAATTCCATATTTAACAATTATTTTTATTTTTTGTTAAGCTTCAATGTTTTGATAATTAAAATTTTATTAAAACGTATATTTTTTTAATATAAAATTATCAGGATTGGACTATGTTCCATTGATCTTGGCCAGGTTTGATAAATTGGCCAGATAATTACTTGTGCGGTTTTAAGTAATCCACCATGACTCTAGAATTGAAAAGTTTAGTTAAGTTTAAACTTACTTTTACTTACTTTAACTTACCTACTTTTACTTACTCTTCCTTACTTTTACTAAGTTTAAAGCACTTACTTTTACTTACTTTTACTCACTTTTACCATACTATATTTACCATACTATATTTACTAACTTTTACCAAGCATACATGGCGGTAAATTCACAACAAATGCCTACATGCAAGGTCTAACATCGTCCACTGTTGCTGCTGCAATGAATAAATAAACTTAAGGTGAGTTATAAACTGTACATTATTGTATTACAGGTGTCCCCCGTTATACGATTGGGATGCGTCCCTAAAAACCCCATCGTATATCGAACGATCGTATATCGAACTGAAGGCCTTATGGGAAAAATAGGGATACGTTCCCAAACATTCTGGAAGACCCCCAAAATTTGCAGATTCCACTATTATTTTGCTATATATTTTACTGTTATGTACAAAAAGTGTCTGAAAGTAAGAAATTGTGTTTAATAAAAGACAATTTATACATGAACACTCACCTAATCGTATTCAAATCCGGTCCAAGTCGTCAACGATGCATCAGTCCGAGGTAACGATGCCTACTCATCGCCACCAGGTGGTGGTGATGGGGGAGGAGGGCCAGCTCCCGCATCGGTCAGCGATGGAGGAGGATCGATGGGCGATGCTGGACGATCGATGGGGGATGGAGGAGGATCGATGGGGGATGGAGGAGGATCGATGACTTCGGAGAGTCCCTCGGAGATGGAGGAGTTTCTGAAGTTGCAGGAGAATCCATCCCCGAAGATGTTGGAGTTGGAGATCTAGCCTGCTGCCGACGTGCAGGAGTTGTTGCTGCACTTGCTGACGACGCACTTCTCTCCTGCCTCGGCAGCTGTTGCAGGCTTGAAAAATCGGGAGATCGTAGTTTGCTTGGCGTTCCTCCTTTTCTGCAGGTAGATCTCCCGATAAACGCTCAGACCCTTTTCAATATGATTGACAGCAGCAGCACTACGTTCGTAGTTAGGGTCCTTGTCTTTCACCAACTCGATGTACGTGTCAAATCCAGTCAGAATCTCTCTCAAGGTTTTGAGATCAAGCATTCTGACTGGGTCCTCATCATCCTCCTCATTTGGGCTGGACTCAACGTAGGCACGGTTTTGTTCCTTTCTGAGACATGCTTTCAAGTTGGAGATCGTTAACGCGAAATAAGGCAATCGTAAATCGAAAGATGGGGGTACTTTTTTAAAATCGTTAACGCGAAAAATCGTAAACTGAACGATCGTATAACGGGGGATGCCTGTATTATGTTTAGCTAAAACAATTTGTAATTGGTATGTCGTCAATTCAAGAGTTTACTATCATTAACCTATCTAGTGGTGTAAGGGAAAAAAAAGTAAATTCAGAGCTGTGCTCCAGTAAATTTTTTCAAATCTGGAGTCATGATTGATTGAATGGCTGGTGTACCACTTTGAAGATTGCATCCACATACCAAGTACAGGCATCTGCTACTAGGCAGAGTTGTTCATTCTTTGCTAACAAGATGTGTCTAGTGTCATGGGTTCTGATGTCTGCTTTGAGGAAGTTGGCTGGACCCCTTGCAACCTTCAAGCTCAAAGTCCACTGTAGACTGGTGCGCAAAATGACACTTGGTGCTTGTTGAGACATCTGGCTTTATTGATGATCTTTGGTAATTGATGGTTGGAATCCTGTCTAAGGTCTTGTATGATCTCCTTGATGATCAGGGCTGTGGACCTCTCCTTGTTAACTTTGAGTCTGTTGCTTCACCTGGACATGCACTGTAGTACAAAGTAAGGTGCCTGAATTGCCTGCATGGTTGTATGCATGTGCTTCAGGTGTGAATGTGGTGTTGCCTTTCTGTATGATGATAGCTGGACACCTGTTGTTCTGATGGACAGAACACATGCAGTCTGCACTTCCCTCTCTGTGTAACAGTGTCAGTGATCAAGTATTTGACAGGACAGTCCTCTGGTATTTCATCTGGGATTGGAGCTGGGGCTCTTCACTGGTTGTGTTCATTGGGAGTCTTCTCCATAGACCTATCTACATCAAAGTTGGCAACTGTTGTCAATTCTGTAGCTGTTGGTGGCTCAATAACTGGTTGCATGTCTGGCTCAAACTGCTGTTCAACAGCAGTTGTTGAAAAGTCGGGGCAATCAGGGTAAACCCAGTTGAATTCTTTACCATTCCTTAAACATTGAGTCAAATCAAGGTAAACTTCCCTCAACATTCCTGTACCACAAGTCTGATGATGTCATCTATCACAAATATCTCAAGACAGAGCTTCCTCTTTTGGTCAAACTTCTCTTCAACATCCTGAGCATGGGTAAGCCACAGTAGCCATCACAATGAGAACTTGATAAAGAATGTAGTTGAACTAGAAACATGGCTCTTGTTTTTCCCTCACTTGTGATATCAGGGACTGACAAATGATGTCACAATTTGCAAACTACTGAACCATTGTCTGCCATTATAACTGAAGTATACATGCTTAGGTGTTAATAAGACGAAGGCAAGATGCCAAGCTTGTGTGGTGTTATTGGCTATAGTAACAATCTAAATATTCATTTATAATAGTAATTCATATTGATAATAGTAACATTTGTAATACCCTATTAAATCATCATCACATTTGCCACCCACTGCCCAAGTGAGCCAATGCTTACACTCTCCTGTCACTGCCTGGAGATTGTACAGTAAACTATTACAGAAAATACACAACAGCATGAAAATTATCACCAGAAAACTTGACCCACCTAACCTATCCTAGAGGAGATTGTAATGATTGTCTGATACTTGAGGCACAGGCAAGGCCTGGGTAGAGAATGTAAACACTGGCTCACTCGGCAGAAGGTGTTTTAATAAGGTATTATGAATAGTGATGAGTCGAGAATATTCTCAAGAGGATATTCTTGTTCTCCGAGAATATTCTGGGAATATTCTCCAAAATATTATTTGATGAGAATATTCGAGAATTTTCTTTTTTTAGTTTTAAAACATTTTTAGATTGTTTTGCAGCCTTTTTAGAGAATTCTAGAATATTTCAGAACCTTATGGAACTTTCTAGAATGTGTGAGAATATTCTAGATGACTCCAGAACATTCTAGAATACTCGGGAATTGGGAGAAAATAGTATATAAAGGATGGCAAATTGTTTCCTTGATTTTTTTTCGTAAAGAAGCTATTATACTGAAAAACTGAAATTGAACACTTAATTACAAGGGATATTTTTTTTGTTTCTAAACTGTTTTGTATGATATATTTTATTAATTTCCATATAATTTTGAAAAAAATCAAATAAATAAAAAAAAGATTTTTTCATAAAAATAATCATTTTTTTTATTAGCTATTATACTGAAAAACTGAAATTGAATACTTCATTACAAGGGATATTTTTTCTTTCTAAACTGTTCTGTGTGATACCTATACCGGTATTTTATTAATTTATATATATACTGGTCAAAAAAAGAAACGCAATTTTTGAGATTTATTAATAAACATGACTCAGTATATAGTAAATGATTCTTTAACATAACAAACAGTCAATAACACGTATGGCCACCCCTAGCCACAATGCAGGCTTGGAGTCTGGCCCTCATCGACCTCATTCTTTGTGTCCAGTCACGGTGCTGATAGGCCCATTGCAGGCGTCATTGCCTTCTTGCATCAGTGAGAAAAGGACCTCTGTAAGGCCTGCGGGATCGGAGTCCTGCATTACGGAGTCGGTTTCTGACGGTCTGGTCACTAATTCTGTTGTTGTGGATACCAGGTGTCTCTCTGGCTGTCTGACGAGCATTCCGCTGCCGATGACGCAGGTGCTGCAGTACAATGTGGCGATCCTGGTGTTGGGTCGTCACACGAGGTCGCCCACGTCTTGGCAGGTACTGAACACTTCCTGTGGCATTGTACCGTCTAACAAGCCTAGAGATTGTGCTGGGATGCACATGCATTCGTTGTGCAACTTGGACAGCAGACATGCCTGCATCCAACATGCCCAAGGTACGACCTCTGTTGACCTCTGAGAGTCGTGGCATGCCTCAATTGCGGGAAAAAGTTTGGTTTTCTCAACGGGCAGTGTGTATTCCGTGAAGTCAAAGAAAAAATGCATGCCTTCATAAAGAATACATTCAATTTAATCTCTGTCTATTGTTTGTAACAAAATGGCGTCTTAGCCGGGATTAGTCAGGTTTAAAAACATGCACTAAGTGGCTTTAAAAGATTTGAACAAACATTTAACCATAATCTTGAAACTGTGATAATACCACTAACAACTTAAATTTTACACCATATGCAAGCTAATTGCGTTTCTTTTTTTGACCAGTATATAATTTTGAAAAAATCAAATAATTAAAAAAAAAAATCATGATATTTTTCATAAAGCTATGATACTGAAAAACTGAAATTGAACATATAATTACAAGGGCTATTTTTTTTTTTTCCGAAGTGTCTTGCAAGATTTTATTAATTTCTATATAATTTTGAAAAAAATCAAATAAAAAAAAATCATGATTTTTTTTTTCCTAAAAAAGCTATTATACTGAAAAACTGAAATTGAACACTTAATTATTACAAGGGATATTTTTATTTGTTTCTAAAGTGTTTTGTCTGATATATTTTATTAATTTCTATATAATTTTGAAAAAATCAAAAAAATCTTTTTTTCATAAAATCAATTGATTTAATCAGGTGATTAAATCATTTTGATTTAATCACTGCCATCCCTGGTAAATACTGTACTTTGAATTGAAATAGTCTTTATATAATGATTCAATAAATTTTTTGCATTAGTTAATTTATTTATTTCTTCACTCATCCTATCATTCACTTCTGACTTGAATTTCTCCATTTTGACAGGAACTGAAGTTAAGTTGTATCGGAATAGTTGAAAAACCCCTCACATGTTCTAAAAAAGAAAATTCTTGAATATTCTCCTGAAGATTATTCCCGAGAATTTTATAACACTAATTATGAATGTTACCCAAAACATCCTCCCACCAAAATTTCCGAGATTAAATTGTAAATAACAAAGCTTCTCAATTGAGTAAGTCGCTATTTTTAGTAATAATGGTGTGTCAGCTACTACTACTATTGCCCTAAGTTGGGTATGGGTTAACAGTAACCTGCTAGGCCATACTAACATGGTAAAAACTTTATAGTGGGCACACTAGGGGCCCTTTGGCCCATCTGGGTGGCTCCACTGTTAATATAAACAAACCATAAATAGTTAGATGTGAAATTAAGATCCAATTGATCTCTGCAGATTGTCACACATCTACTAGATGTACATTAACTTCAAAACTTTTGATCTTGTGGATCATTCATGAATACCACTACTGTTCGAATTGTAGACATCATATTGTTATCTCATCACAAGAAGTTTTACATGGATCTATATAGCTATAACCTGAATAATGTAATACAAGCTCTACAGTTAAGATAAAAGGAGTAGGTGGGACTGTAAAGACTATAGAGTATTTGAATGTACACCCATTCAGGGTCTCCCATTTAAAGGTGTCTATGAGGCAAGTGAACATAATGAGTCTTTCATACATCACAGTGCTATGGGGGGCACCGCTCAGCAGAGAAATCTCTCTAAATGGGGGGTATAAAGACAGAGTATCCCCTAACCCAAGATGCTGCCTCCTTATATCCTATCTCACTGTGTGGGTGATGAGATTTACCAAAATAAAAAATAAAGTAATATATATATATATATGTGGAAGGGTTCACAAACCTTTTCTCCACACCATTACCAGTTCCAGCAAAATGTCATTACCAAATACCTCTTTCAGTCATTAATGTATCTAGTTTATTCTTAAGTCTCCAAAGTATGGGAACTCACGACTACTTCATCTAAGCTATTCCAGAATTTTACTATTCTCTTTGAAAAACTATGTTGTACTAACTGGGTCATTCTCTGTCAGATCAACCAGTGCCTAACACCCTCATCTCTCAGATTTTGCTGAAATTTGGTTTATAGGGAGTTTGTGGGCCCTGAATCCATTTCTGAAATTATAAGGTCAATCCGACCAACGGTTCAAGAGATATGACCTCGGGAAATTTGAGGTCACTTGCGAGGTCACTAACATTTGGCGACCCATAACTTGGGTAATAATGGTCACATTATATAAAACATATATATTAGAATCAGAAAATGACAAGGAATCCAAATATGCAAGTTTTAGAACTCTAGGTTGAAAAATAAAAAAGTTACACTGTAACCAAAATTTGAGGTCACGATTTGATCTCTGGGGCATCAAATGAGAATTTTTTTTTAAATGTAAAAAATGAAGGCATAGGCATTGGCTATTAGAATCAGCAAAAAAAAGTTTGTTTATGTTAGTATTTTTCATGTAACTAACATATAAGTGAACACCATATTCATAAGTTGTGCGTCAATTCTACCTATTTTTTCACACTTAAGCTCATAATTTGACCTATAGAAATTAAAATTACATTTTTTTATAGATATAAAAACAAAGGCAAAAAATGTAAAATTGTATTTCACTGCTAATCTACACTGGCAATAATAGTTATAATAGTGAAAGGGGAAGACCTACTTAGAGGATTCATGTGCTAGCCTAATACAATTTTTGCATGCTCGATGCTCTCATCAATTTCTTTTTATGGAAAAATGTATTGAATTCTGCTGCCTCCTCTTAGGGTAGGACAACTCATTACAGTTAATATATGATGTCCTGGCACTGCACATGAATCCTTGTTTGATGGATAATAATATGCACTTGATCCTGATGACCCAGAGGGATGTAGAAAGTTCACAGTGAAATCATCAAACTCTTCACAATATTCCTCCACAATTCCATACCAAACTTGCATGTCATAAATGCAGCCAACATACTCTCCTGGTTTGACACATTTTAGGTTACCAAGCATTGCAGGTTCATTAGTAAAATGACTTTTCCTTATTCTTTTCTTTTCTCCAATGCCACTTGAAATGGGATACACCATCAGTTCTTCCTTGTTTAGGGGAACAAATCTATGATATTTCTGAGTTCCAGGAATAGCCCTACTATCCTTGAATCGATGTTCCAACCGTTCTTCTGCATCTTTCAAATCAGCTGTAGTTACAAAGAAAAAATTTATCTTCTTGCTCAAGTTTTCTTCACAAAACTGAAACATGTGTTCTGGTGTAAGAATTTGTCTCTCTGTAGTTCTCTGCAAACTGGCACGAGCAGTAGCTCTTTTCACTGTTCCTCCAATCCATCACATGCATTTTTGCCATGGGATGTAGCAAAGAAGTGCCATTCACAAGACAGACCAAAATCCTCTTCATGGTAACAGAGATTTGTGAAGTTGTATCTGTTCTTATATTGGCCAGCACATCCATCTGAGAAATAGTGCACCTTCTTCAATTGTGGGCATCTGAATTTAACATGTCATAAGCTTCAATATGAATGAGTAAACCATTATAGTGTTGTGTTTTAGTGATGCAGATAAGAAACAGACACTAAAATGGCTAAGTTCCTGGTCTGCAGATGATCTATAATAGATGACAAAAGGGTGAACTGTACACTGTGAATTGTCCCAGTGAAACCCTTGGGCAGCATCCTGGACAATGAAAGAATAATTCTCAGAGAAATCACCTACTATAACTACCTCGCTCTGAGGTGGTAGTGTTTCTTTCAACTGCTTGAAGTACTGTGATTGTTGCTGAGCAACAAAGTGATGACGAACCATGCGGATATTTTCATGTTAGGGATGATAAGTATTCATGAAGTGGCTCCACCTTATCAACCATTGTACAACGGTCAACAGTCACCCATTGCTTGTAAGATATTTCATTTGGAGCTGATTTCACACTGTCAAGTAACTCAAGAAAATCCAGGACACCCTCTTCTCTTGGGCAATCATTGCAAAGTTGCATCATGCAAGTCTCTCTTTCTGTACTGCAGACACTGTAATCCATAAGATCCTTGTATGAAAGACCTGCTCAGACTCGTTGTTTTCAGTGGTACTAAGTATAGTGGGGTTTTTCATTATCAGTGTCCAGCAGTTCACACACAACAATGAGTCTTTTTTCACTCTTCCAGCACATTTTTCAACAAGTACATCAGTCACTTTTCTAAGATTGATTGTTATGCGTTTCTTGTGTTTTTGAATAGGGTCCTGGCAGTATTTCAAGTGCCGAACCATTGTATTTTGATCTGTAAAGATATAGGATTTACAATTAGGTAATATATATTTTTTAGAAAATATATAGCTATACACACTTAATATTTTAGGCCTTGATAGTCTCTGATGCTCATTAAAACACCATACCCACCAGCCACCCACAGTGCTGGCTGGAACTGTACTAACCTGTAGACAAGGAATTTTGCAACTATCTGTGTTGATTCTGCACTTAGACAAGTAGCAACATGTTTCAACAGGTTTGTTTAGGCTACATGTGAGCTTAGTCTTCCCCTTTCACTATTATAACTATTATTGCCAGTGTAGATTAGCAGTGAAATACAATTTTTATTAAATTCTTGGAGCTTGAGGTCAAATTGATAGCTAAGATATAAAAATTCCTTGAAATGACAAGCAATTTATAAATATGGTGTTCACTTATAAGTTAGTTACATGAAAAGTACCAACATAAACAAACTTTTTATGATTGTTTCTATTAGTCAAGAACTCTGACTATTTTTTATATCTATAAAAAATGTAATTTTAATTTCTATAGGTCAAATTATGAGCTTAAGTGTGAAAAAATAGGTAGAATTGACGCACAACTTATGAATATGGTGTTCACTTATATGTTAGTTACATGAAAAATACTAACATAAACAAACTTTTTTTTGCTGATTCTAATAGCCAATGCCTATGCCTTCATTTTTTACATTTAAAAAAAAATTCTCATTTGATACCCCAGAGGTCAAATCGTGACCTCAAATTTTGGTTACAGTGTAGCTTTTTTATTTTTCAACCTAGAGTTCTAAAACTTGCATATTTGGATTCCTTGTCGTTTTCTGATTCTAAATATATATACTTTTATATAATTATGACAATTATTACCCAAGTTATGGCTCACCAAATGTTAGTAACCTCGCGAGTGACCTCAAATTGCCCAAGGTCATATCTCTTGAACCATTGGTCGGATTGACCTTATAATTTCAGAAATGGATTCAGGGCTCACAAACTCCCTATAAACCAAATTTCAGCAAAATATGAGAGATGAGGGTGTTAATTTCAATTTTTTTTGGTTGATCTGACAGAGAATGACCCAACTGTGATTTACATCTTTGCTGAAAAAGCTTAAGGCTATGGCCTCTTGTCCTATCATTGTGTCCTTTGCAAAAAGAGAGTGGAAGTCTATATTATCTAACTCATTTATTATTTTATATACTTCTATCATATCACCTCGTAACCTTCTTCGCTTTAGGGAAACATGTTTAGGTGCTCCAATCTCTCTCTGTAACTAAGGTGTCTAAGGCATAGTATCATTCTTGTGGCTCTCTCGTATTTTTTCTAGTCTGTCTTTGTCTTGCTCTAAATAAGGACTACTCCCATTTTGTTAGGCCTATTCTTGTCCCATGCTTGGCCATATTATTCTTTTTCCTTAGGCTTATCCAATTTCTGATTAAGGCCTATTTCCCCTTATTGTATAAG
Source organism: Bathynomus jamesi (assembly GCA_023014485.1). Taxonomy (NCBI): domain Eukaryota; kingdom Metazoa; phylum Arthropoda; class Malacostraca; order Isopoda; family Cirolanidae; genus Bathynomus; species Bathynomus jamesi. Next base: position 769,494 of record JAJOZX010001619.1, read on the forward strand.
GTAAATTTAATTTAATTAGATTGGTTACCATATGTAACAATTAAATTACATTTCCCCTGTACCATTCTGTAGGGTAATTTCTCAGAAATGATTTGTATGTGAAAATTTCATTAATATTTAAAATATAAAAGTTCCCACTATTACTTTTTGTTCATTATAAATTCTAGTTGCTAAACTGAGTTATATATAGCTCGTATTTCCAAATACATTTTCAAATATGATGCATTTCATCTAAATGAAAGCATATTTTTGATAATTTAAAAAAAAATAGGTTGTATTTTCTAAAAAAAAATGTTAGCATTTAAGAGATGCCCTGCAGTGTACCAGTAATCATTTTATTAATTTTATATTGTAATGAGAGAAATCCTATATATTTTAATTATCTAATGTAATGTGGTACCATATGTACCGTATTTATTCTCATGGCATAAGATACTAAAGAATTGTAATGCATTAATTTTGAATAAAATGCAAGTATATTGGGAGGGGTATCATTCATGCCATTATATATTAATTTCTATTGGGAATGTTAAATTCTTTATTTCCTTGTTTTTGTTCACTTACAACTGTTACAACTTGATGAATAAAATATACTTAGTTTAACATATTACTTTGATTAATAATAGTAATGATAAATACTCGTATCAATGTGAATTATTCATAAATAGAATTGTGCACAAGTGGTATAGAAAATGGCAATACATTTGTGGCAAACTTTGAAAAATTAAAATTTAGTTGGTCAGAATTTTTATATTTTTACCAGAGGTGCAAATAGTTGTGTATTCTAGTAACATTGTTACAAGAAAGAAATTTAGCTGGCAGGAAGAATTGGGACAAAGGATTAAAAGAATGAAAAGGAAACAAAAATGGACAAAAAAATTTATATAAAAAAATCATACTTAAAAGTAAGGGTACAGGGTGATGGGTAAGCAGAATTAAAAAGTAAAATAAGTTTTCCTTTTAAGAAGGGAGTATTCTGGTAGAAAGGATTTTCTATTTTGTTCAGGTTACAAGAAAAAAGATTATTTACACATGATTTTTACACTCAAACTGAGGGCATGAGGAAGGTTTCAGTGCCCATTATGTAGCCTGATTAAAGATCAAAGTCTGTGAAGAAATTTGTTTATTTTTTAGTTTTAACTTGTGTCCTTTCATAAATTGTATGAAAATATTATGTTGAAACTAGAATTACTGATGAAATAGTGATATGGTATATTTTTTATTTTAAAAATGAAATGTATAAAAAACCACTAGTCATCCCTATACAAAAGTGTAACTGTGTTTATCATAAAGATTAAGCTTCATGGAGACCAGTAGTTTTGACAAAGCTGAAATTTGTTTGAAAAATTATGATTTGCTGAAATTGGTCATGTGGGAAATAATTAATCAATATAAAATTATCACATAACCTAGTGTAATCAGGTCTCTATAAAACTTAATATTAGCTGTCTATTTTATAAAGCAGTATGTTTTGCTAAGTTATATGCTACAGGTTAGAAACAAACTAGGTAGATCTCATAAACTTCCCCCTATTTGCATAATTTGGCACATATTGTCACTTGTCATTCTGACTTGCATAACCTCAATAGGCCCAAGTGGATTTGTCATTGTAAATGTATAACTAGTACACTATATTTGGACATGAAGATGAAGCCATTCAGGTGTAAAAAGCCATGTTTTATGATAGGCTATAATTTTACAAAATATCATTTCATGTCAGCTAGGGGCCTAATTAAAGCCTATCATTAAACTATTATAAAACCACTGTAGCAACCCAAGACTTGCTTAATGCCTAAGTTTTTAGCAAAAAATATTATAGGTTAAATTGTATACAGTTTACTGTAAATTTCAAGAAACTAGATGGTTCAGACAAAGTCCATAGGTCCAAATTACTAACCTAGCTTTTAACCTAACCTAGCCTAATTCAACATATCAAGCTGCTATGGACTCTCTCACTGAAGTGCAGCTGGGCTCTTGAAATTCACTTGATTTACAACCTATCTCATTCATAGGCCCCTATCTTGGGGTGGTGGATTTTTGGAATGACTTGCCAGTTGCAGTGGTGACTGGTGAATACTACATTCTAATACATTTGTAAAATGTGGAGTCACTTGCACCTTTCCCAGACTGCCAAATCTGCAAAATTCTCACATGATGCTCCCATTTTTGGTGAAATTCCTGCTTTTGAAATTGTGAAATTTCTGTAATTTGAAGAAGTTTTGTGCTAATGCATTTAGAAAGAAAATTCTCACATTAATTTTAGTTTAACTTTCATTCTACATGTCAAGCTTAAGTAATTTCAGTAAAAACTCTCATTGGTCATGAGTAGTTTGAGTGAAACTCTTACTTGATACGTCAGGCATGAGTGTGTTATGAAAAGGTCCTCTCACAACATTGTTGGAGAATTCAACAGTTTGGTGTTTATCAAGGTCATCCAAATCAGATAAATGACCTAAAGCTATATTTTGTGATAAAATTTTGTAAAATAAAAATTACAGGTTGACTAATTATCCTTAAACTACTTACAAAGCAACACAAGAGCATAAGTATAATTCAGAGCCAGGTTATCCACATCCAGAATAAAAAGTAAACCACTTTAATACATACAGTACTGTAGGATAGTATTTTACTCCATCTAGACTGCACAATCTCCTCGAATCTTCTGTTGCATCATGCAAAGAGTTCTAATTGAAATTAGCTCATTTTTTTTCTGGATTGCATTGGTGTAAGACTTTTAAGTACATATTATGAGTGACAATTTTTCCAAAAATAAGAGTGTCATGTGAGAATTTTGCAGATTCTGCAATCTAGTACCATATCCCATAGTCTAACTATAATTGTACAAAGAATCCCAGCTACTTACAAGGCTTCCCCTCAAAGTACTCTTACCATCTTAGATCCACGAGACTGTCATTCAAATGCGTGTGAGAACCAGGATATTTACAAAATTCCCACTTTTTACTAATCATAAATATATATTAATTGTATTTCTATCCATTACATTGTATCATTACCCATTGAATTTAAACAAGATTTCTCATTGACTCAAAATTTATAAAATCTTAAGCTATCTAAGGTACTAAAGAAAAATTGGATAACTTTGAAAATATTGGGGGTAATGGTTTTTAACGTGTGTAGATTTCAAGTTCAACATATAATACTATTTCGATAACTACAAACTCAATATGAAGTTCTAACCTAGTCATTAAAATGTATATCACTCTCGGGAATGAATGTTGCTAGTAATAAGTAAGGTGTTTTTTCATTAAATATATTATGGTGGATTGTAGATTGATGAACAAATTGCGGGAGGCTTGTTTGCTTTATATATACATTTTGTACGTAAATTTACAGTAGACTCGTGAGTTTGAGCCTCACTGCAGAAGAATTTGTGGTGGATTGGCCCTTTTCCAGTGTAGTCTTAAAGATAAAATGTGAAATCATAGGACAAAATATTTAAAATTTTGTGATTTTTTAATATCTTTTTGTATATAATAGTTGAAAAATTTGATAATTAGCTGTATCTTTTCAGTAGCTAGGCTAAATAAAATTAACCCATACCAATCATTTATTATAATGAAGGAATTTATGGTTAGTTTCTAATCTAATTCGGTATATTTTTGAGAAATTTCCAAATTCTTTGAAAGTTTCTCACAAATTTTAAGTATAATTCTTGAAATTTTTTTTGCTTTGGACATATATTTTAATATTTGACCTGAGTACTTCAGATATTTTTAGAAAATAGATTATTATAAACATAAATGGTATGAAAGAATGGAAGTACATATAAAAAAAATCAAGATATTAGATCCTTAAATTAAGGACTGTATAGTTTACTATAAAACAGTGTTTGAAAGTTTAATATTATTTCCTTATTAGCTACATAATGCTACCTTTATTTCTAATGGGATAGGTTTTAATGGACCAAAATGACTATATACCTGAATACTAAACATTTGAAAATCATATCATTAGGCTCTGTCTACAGGTATAACTTAATTCAATATTTGTGTCTCTTACCTTTAATATATATACTGTACTGTTTAAAAAGATGATTGTTCCCGGAAAGAACCCTAAATTTGTCAAGTGATAGCCATTTGTCTGGACAGTACAGTCTTCATTTTCTATAGAATTTGATTCATTCCTGGAACTAGAGTAGCCATTCCTAGAAAAATTGAAAACTTGTTAATGATCATTAATGAAGTTGATTGGGCCAAATTAACATAATGCAATATACAGAAAAAAGTAATAGTAATTTCAACAATATACTGGGTAGTGGTGGGTCCTATTTTTGGTACTCCTATAGAGTAGGCTATTATTACATAGGGCCTTGTTAAATTAGATTTGTAAATAATAATAAAGAGTATCATTTAACAGAGATAGTCTAGGCTTATTAATTTATTAATATTATTAATATTCACAAAAGTTTGTTGTAATTATAGCAATTTTTATTATTTGGACTACATTTTTTTTTTTTTTTTTTTTTTTTTTAGTAGGCTTGTTATAGTTTGCATACTTAGGCCTATAATTATTCTTATATTTTTAAAGTTGTGTTCAAGTAACTTCACTTAAATTTCTTTATATTAATTAGTATTTGTTGGATAAAATTCAAGTTTTCTTCTAGTAGGTAATGGTTGTAAATTAATGCTGGTGGATTGTAAGTTTTTATCAATATGTAAAGGGAAATTATAGTGTTAGAGACAAGAACCAATTACAGGTGCAAGCTGGCATTGTGGGTTAATGATGAGTGTAATATAGGCTTCATTACAGATTCTCCAGTGAATGGAATTGATACATTAATTCATTATTGTATGTATAACAAAATAATAATGGCTATTAATATTTATCCAGTTTTGCCTTTGATTTTAATACAAAAGCAAAGATTGCTATTAAATTTTTAAATGATTTTGAGCACTAGTGTAATTCTGTTTGTGCTTGCCAAAGAATAGGGCCACATGTAGTTTTGGTGTGTGTCTGGTGAGGTGCAAATGGAACATGATAGTTATATAGTGAGTGTACACACTTAAAAGCAGGTTAAAATTAAATTTTGCAGTACCTTTAACAAGTAAGGTTAAATGAATTGGTTATAAACTTTTTCAGTTTGCAAAAGTGTTCTTCAGACAGGATTTTGCATGGAGATTAGAACAGGGGTGCCCAACTTATGATCACACACACACACACACACACACACACACACACACACACACACACACACACACACACAGGCCTGTAAAGTAGTAGTTAGGTGAGCTGAACATTTACATTTAGCATAGCTAAATCAAATATTTCTTAGTAACTGCTGACAAGTTGTTTGAGGATAAAAATTGGTACAGTAATTTATATTTGGCCCAATCCATATCTCAGTTATAGAGTATCTGATAGGTATTTTAAATAGTTTTTTATTTTTATCAGTAATGTCACAAAAATTTAGGTAGTAATATACTACCATATTTTACGCCTCATAAGACGCTACAATTGGTAAGATGCACCCTATATTTAGCAAAGAATATTTACGAAAAAATATTTCAAAGATTTATCAGCCTGACGAAAAATATATTCCCATAACTTTATTAAAAGAACATTAAACAAAACAATAACATATGAGCCCTGAAGTGATTTTTGGAGACTTTTTTCAGGAAATAAGTAGCGTCTTATGAGGCGTAAAATACGGTATTTCAGACTTATTTTATCTTTCCAAACAACTCATGAACTACGAGTATGTATTAGTTTTTATCTTTTTTTTGGGGGAGGGGCTTCAACTGATGAAACTGCCCCAAGATTTTGGGTTTATTTGTATGTAAAAAATTTTGATGTACAGATACTCCCTGAGTTACAACCACCCGACTTACGACGATGACTGTCATCGTATTAAATAAATTAAATAAAATAATAGACGACAAAAAATTCAAATTCCGATCAGTTGGTCGTATGCTGTACTACTATTATTTACTATTTATTTACTATTATTTGTATAATTTGTGTGTTTTGTTATTTTACTTTGATTGAACTACGTATATATTAATGCACATCACTACCATTGTGGTTATTTTTGACTTACGACCATTTTGACTTACAACAGGTTTGTCAGAACATAACCCCATCGTAAGTCGGGGAGTACTTGTATATATAATTACCGATATTGTTAGGCTATATAGCCTAGTTATACTGTTTGTAATTTTACCATGAAACATCAGCATTTTTCTCCATAGAAAATTGTTTTCTTAAAACTGAAGCAAATATGGTATTAATTGTTTTATATATGTACCCCATTTAATCTTCAGTATTTTTCCAATTAAAATTAGTATTTTGTAGCTACCATTAATATTATTGTCAATTCATGAGGAATTTTGTGTTGAACCTAACCTTAATCATTTGTGCTTAGACTCTACCAAAAACTGTCATTGGTAAATGTCTTTCTAACATCATTCTTCTTAGATCTTCAAGGGTTAGTATGTTTTTCTCACATTTTTGTTATCTATAGACTTCAGGAAATAACATTCACAACATTCCTGTATCTATATTGAAACTTGTTAAAGATAAGCTATCTGTAACTTTGGCTAAAATTATCAATCAAAGTATTTCCAAAGGAATATTCCCATCAATGTTAAAAATTGGTTGTATAGCCCCTTTTTAAGGGGGGGAGTAATGATCCTGTACTAGCAACTAACTACAGGGAGTCAGTTATTTTAACTGTACAACTGCAGACTATTCACAATTAAGGTAAATCTTTGATGACCACATTACAGCTGCAAAACAAAAAACTTCACTCTGCAGAGAAAGAATTGCAGGAAATTGCCAAGTATTAAAATAAATAACAAAATTTTCTTTACAAGAGAGCATTGAATGTATTGTCATTTACCATATATTTTTCATTAAAAAAAATTAGCACAACAAAATACAACTTTGGTTAAACTCTAGCATGTGTAAATTCTTCCCAAGAAGATTTCTGTATTGGATTTTAGACATATTTCTAGTAAAAATTAAAGGAAGAAGAGAGAGAAGAAACAGAGTCGATATGAGAGCAATTTAGCAGACAGGCAGGCAGTACATTTTCAGAACTCCAACAAAGAGAGGAACACAAAATTGCAGATGAAGGATAAGCACAAAATAACAGAGAATGTTCTTTTAATAGAGTCAGAGTAATAACTTAATTTACGCACAGTATTAAAACCAAAAGTTAGCAGCTGATGAGTAAGCTTCTAGCAGTGGCTGTATCCTCCAGCGCGAGACACATCAGCGTGTCAACCTAACAAAAAAGTGTGGAATGTCAACACAAAGAAGAGGCAATGTCAAACCCAAGACATCAATGTGCTGGTGGCCAAACCTCCTCAAATCTCCGTGTAGTGGGCAGTCTGCAGTTGGCCAGACTGGCAGTCAATGTCCTGTTGCGTGGCATGGTCAGAGTGCTGATTGGCTCCTGGGGCTGGACTTATACCAGTGTGCTATTTTTTCATTTACAGGGAGCAATTGCATGCTGGATCTTCCTATAGACCCTATAGACTTTACTATGCACACTTTCCAAAGTAACAGAAAGACTAATCTTACAAATCACTAACCCACATATACCACTATTGCCTACTGAACATGGATTCAGACCTCACCACTCAACCATGACATTACTCACTAACCTCATGCAGCACATCATGGATGGCATCAACTCCAGACAACCAGCTCAATGTAAACTATTAGCAATAATAGACATTAGTAAAGCATTTGATGCTATCCCACGCTTCCCTCTCATAAACAAAATACTCAACACAAACATGCACAATAACACCAAAAGGTGGCTAAACAATTATCTTTTAGGAAGATAATCACACGTCACATTTAATGGCAAGTCACCCAAAAACAAGCTTTTTCCGAATGGGGTCCCTCAAGGCTCTGTTTTCTCACCAACACTGTTCAACTTATACATGCATGATATTCCAACACCCATAGATGATGATAAGCTTACCTTATCATCATATGCAGATGACAACACTAACATCCACCCACAACAACATTGACACTGCTACAAATAACTTACAAACATATATAAACAGTATACAAGACTGGCTCACATACAATAGACTAAAAGTAGCACCCACAAAATCAACCATCACCTTGCTAACAAGCAACACAAAAGAACACCAGATAACAGGCACGAACTTTGGACACCAACAGGAAACAACAACTCATATACAGTCGACCCTCAACTTACGTAATTAATCCGTTCCGAGATGAGTTACTTAACTAAAAAATGACATAAGTTGAACCCCAAAATACATGTAAATCGGGTAATCCATTCCAGGACCCCAAAAAAGTATTGAAAATGATAATAAAATTAATTTTTTTTATAAAAACTGTGTATATAAACAGAATTATAATGGTAATTAATAATTATTATTAAGAAACACCATCTGTGAAAGAAAATACATATTAAAAATTAATAATAAAAAATTAATTTAGACTTACATTGGAGAGAGAGTTGAATGGCTTTGAGGGTTAGTGATGGTGGTAGTGGTGGGTTGAGGAGAGGGGGTTTATTGGTGGGAAGTAGAAGCCCCCAGATCTACATCTGAAGGTTGTTTTACTGCACCATCAGCCTCATCTGAAGGCTGCTGCTCCAACCGTGGCCTCTTGCTGGCTCTGGTGAAGAAGCTGTCCAAGGTAACTTGCTTCTTCCTACTGGACTGCAGTTTCTTGAAATACAAAAACCATTTTGTCTTCAAACTGGCACTGAAGAAGCTCTGTTTCAGCAATTGCAGGATGCCATTCCAGTTGGGACTTCACTTTCTCCCATTCATCTAAAATTGCATGAAGACCAGCAGTAGAAATTTCTTTGTCACTCTCTTGTTCTTGTTCACCACTGTCATGTTCTTCAGCTTCTTGCATTGCCTGAAGACCTGTAGTGCTTAAAGTTGACGTGTTCTTCAACCAGCTCTGTGATGTCTTCACTGTTAATTACAAGGCCCAATGTTTGGCCAAAGTTGAGAATGTCATCTACAACTTGTGCCTCTGGAGGCTCTTCAAAACCTTCAAAGTCGTAAACAACAGAAGGCTACAAGTTTTTCCAAGCTGAATTGCAACATCTGGTTGACAGTTCTCGCCATGAAGTCACAATTAGGCGGACTGCATCAAGAACAGTGAATTTTGTTATCCAAAATTCCTTTAATGGGATAGCAGTCTCACCAGAGGTTGCCTCAAAACACTTGCGAAACATGTGTTTTGTATAGTGATGTTAAAAAACCTTTTTTTTTTATGTCCATGGTTTTTTTTTTTTTTTTTTTTTTTTTTTTTTTTTTAATAATAATTAATATAGATATTGCCAATTTAATTATAAGGTATACTTTTGCAATGATATATATTATAAAAATAAATAAATAAATAATAAAATAGGCCATATGGTACCAGTATAGAATGGCCTTTTCAGCCTATTTACAGAAAAAAACTGGCCTCTTTCTTGCACTGAAAGTCTCGTATCTTGAGATCCGTTAAACTTGCAAGAACTGGCTGGGAGCTGACTGCCCATTGTCCAACCTTTCCAGGACTCTCCCATCCATGCCTCGGATTTTGAATCTCCCACTTAACTATCCTTTAGACCCGTGATGACATATTCCCCCCCGAGACCATCCATATATATACATACACATACACCCATATACATATATACCAATATATACATAAATACTTATATACACACATTTATATCTATTATATACCCCATACATACGCATACATCCAGAATTCCAGATACATACGCACGCATACTCACATATATACCTACACAAACTCATACACCTCTATTTCGCCCTTTCATTACCTCCGAGATCATTTAGCACATACAGTAATATCCATACAGCCAAAAGAAACTGATTGAGCACAGACAGAGCAGCAAAGCTAGTATTTATATCCCAAAATGCAAAATTCCAAGAAAGTGAAGTAAAACATGGTGCTACATTGGCTTCGTCAACATCCAAATCTGCAATAAGTACCAGTACCTGTGATATTGAAACTATATACTCTAATCAATCTAGTGATAATGATTCTTCAATGGAAATAGAATCAGATAATGAAAGTTAAACAGCATTAGGTTAACACAAAGGTTAAAGAAAGAGATGAATATTTTTATTTTTTTTATTTTTCTATTTGGAATATATATACACACACTGGTATTCTTGCCAATCACAATTATATATATTGTTTTATACCAGTATTATGTATTTTTTATTATGTATATTATACCAGTACCTGTGATATTGAAACTAGCATATATGCTCTACCCAATCTAGTGATGATTCTTCCATGGAAATGAAGGTTAAACAACATTAGGTTAACAAAAAGGTTCAAAAAAAGGTGAATTTTTTTTTTATCTGGAATATATATACTGGTACTCTTGCCAATCACAATTATGTATATATTGTTTGAAACGAGGAAGAATGTTTTATGTTCTAGTTAAAAAATATATATACATATAAAAAATAAGGGTTTGTTTTTCCTTTCTATTATATACTTTTTGCGTGATTCAGTTTTTCTAAAAGAACTATATATACTAGGTATAACCGTATAAGCATGGTAGTATAGTAAATTATAGGTAATACTAATATACTTATTAGATTAAAGGAAGAAAAATATGGAATAAGTTTAAAACAATAAAAAACAAAAAAAAAACAACTACCTTCGTTTTAAACCCAAAAAATGACAATAAAAAACGACTCACATCACTAGTTTTGTATAAATGTTTTTAAAGTTTACTATGACCTGTTGGTCCATAGGCTGGATAATGCTTGTTGTGTTCGCTGGTAGAAACTTAATTTTTATGAAGTCAAACTTTGCCTCCATTTCTTGTGCCAGTTGAGGATCAAAATTATAGCATGTTATTTGGTCAATGTTTCTACTTCACACAGGCACCTTTTTTATCTTAGATTATTTAATAATCTCTAATAATTTCACATTTATTAATTTGCCAAATTATTAATCACTTCATACAGTATCACTTTATATAATGCACAGTAAAAATAACAATGAAATAACGTGAAATACCCGGCATCCTGCCAGTGAGTAATCACTCACTGCGTTTGCGATTACGCAGCTATTACGCGACACGAAATAATTACGTAAGACAAATCAATTACAGTCAATGGAGGGCTTCTCATAACTTGAAATTACGTAAGACAGTGACGACGTAAGTCGAGGGTCGACTGTATATACAAACAAGAAATTCACTCAGTTATGGACTATGCTAGCCCATGCTGGGCACCCATTATGTCAAACACACAGATAAACGCCAAACAGACAATACAAAACAACGCACTTCGTATCATTACAGGATATACTCAAACAACACCAATAGAACACCTGCGCACAGAAACAAATACTGAAAATTAGGGAACATTTAAACATGAGGGGAACACAATTCATGGCAACAGTGACAAGTAACCCACAACACCCTTGCCACCACTACATGTACAATCATGCACCAACACCGCACCATTAAGGTAACACCAGAGAGACATTATAACCAAATACTCCATTCCATACCACTCCCCACAGACATCACACAGTACAGAAAACACACACACGCACACCTAACCCTGACATGACTGGGTCCAAATGCAGTCCTAGGTGTGAAGTTGCCACCCAATGACAGGTCAGAGACCAACCTGAGCAGATCAGACCAAGTTAACTTAGCACAATTTCAATGTGGACATCACCCCAACTTAGACATATAAACACAGACTAGACAACTCCACAGACGACATTTGCTACCTGTGCCAGGACACACAACAAACAATTGAACACATTTTGACAGACTGTACCACTCTAGCACAACCTACAACACAACACAACATCACTAGTGCACTGAACCTTTGGTCCACTCCAGAGAGGATGATTGGTTACCTGCATGCTGCTGGCTTGCTCGATCAGGGTGGGCTGATTGGCTAACCAACAACAACAAAAAACTACAGGCTGGTGTGTTCATTATCTGTGCTCAGAAAAGTTTTTGTAAATTGTGAAAAGTAGAATGCAGCAATATTTAGAATCATATAATTTATCTCCAAATCAATATGGCTTCCATGATGATAAAACAACAGAAATGGCTATTTTAAATCATCTGGAAAATGCAGATATAACTAAAGAGAACAAAGAAATTGCCATCAATATTTATGGATTTGAGTAAGGCATTTGATGTAATAGACCATAATATTCTACTTAACCCTTAAACATTGGGTATGAATGTAATTGATAACCCCCAGTGAATGATAAATCTATGGGAGTATACAAAATCCCTTGTAATCATTGATAAAAAGTACAGTAGATCCTGGCAAGTACCATGACCTGTTTATATGCAATTCACAGATACCTATCCAAATAATTATAGATAAGACATGTGAAATACATGACCTAACCCATGAGATATGTGACTTTTCACAGAAAACCCAAATACATACTGTGCCTTATATTTACTTCAATTTTCTTAGTTTTTGTCCTGAAATTCTTCAAGATTAGTGCATTATATATATATATATATATAGTATATTCTCTCCTATCTGCACCTCTCCATTCCTAGAGGCATATAGATAGTTGAAAAATGTGGATACTTAGTCTTAAAGTACACTTGGAGAAAATATATAAAATATATCGTATAAAGTACAATCTACAATAGTACATAAATAAAAACAGCAAAATAATTATAGAAAATAGAAAACAATCGTACAATTATTGAAAAATTATCAATTTTGTGTGGATAGTTGGTGTGTGATGTCATAGTTCTGCAGATGGTTGATGTGTGATGTCATAGGTCTGCAGATAGTTGGTGTGATGTCATAGTTGTGTGGATAGTTGACATGTGATGTCATAGTTGTGTGGATAGTTGAGAGTCAACTGTACATAGTGCATTAAGTCATGCTCCAATCAGCTGAGCTTCAACCATCCAACCCTTCTTTGGACTTCACTTGTCTTTAGTTCTTTCACTGTACAGCTGATTGATATGTGAAGTATTGAAACTTGTGCTGTAAATATTAATAAACTGCTCGCATATAGTGCTTTTACCATCATTCAATTACTGAAAACATGATTATATATATACATACTGTACTGTATAAGTAAATTACGTAAATTACTAGTTTGCTTATGAAGAAAAAAATTGGAATGTGAACTAGCTCTACAAATTCTAGTAGATTTGGATAAAGAGACATCACTTTATTTTGAAAAGTGCAATATTTTAATTTCATAATCCAGATTCTGGAACTCATCCATAAAGTTTGAATGCTTTTATGCCAGACTTAGGTACTATACTGTAATTTGAGTTTTGAAGTTTCAGTTGCCAAAGCATCAAATTTTTGGAATTTGTTCGAGAGTCAAATGCTGTGTAACATGCTTGCTCCTCTAATTTTCAAGTTTTCCAAAAAAATGTGGTAAAGTACCAAAATTGCTTTCAGATTATAAATTCTTGGCAATAAAAATCTTAATCTAATGGCTTGGTGAGTTGAATATACTCGTACTTCAAATACTTGAGTAAAAGTAGAATGTAAAAGGATTAAGCTTGTGACAGCTTAAAAATAATTTGTGGGCCTTTACAGATGAATTTTATGTAGCCTAATTTCATATAGTAAGTAGTTAAATCTTTTAAGATGATGCTAATGTGACAGTTTCATATACTGTACACTTTGTACAGGCAGTTTGGTCTCTGCTTTCACTCTCCGAAAGTCACTGAAATGGCATTGTACACCATTTTAATCATAATTATCATACTCCTAGTTCCAAAACTATTAAAATTGCTAGTCCTGTTTTTATCCCCATTTAGACCTAGTTACAATTCTAAAATCAACACAGAAAATAGTATACCATAAAAGGGCATAAGCTATGAAATGGAAGCAACTGGAAAAAATCTACATGGGGTTCTCATTATCTGAGTCCCTACATTTACACTGCCAAATAATTATAGAACCATACAGATAAATTCCCCGCACTTAAGAGGTTTCCCCCGATAATGTACAGTGGGCCCTCATTGTTTGTGATTAATTGCGACTGAGAAAAACACGAAATATGAAATCACAAACAACGAGATCCATTTTCAATGTAAAATGGCTAATTGGTTCCAAAAGCTCGAGGATGGCAGTATAAAATATCCTTAAAATGCCAAAAAAGTTTTATTTTAATAAAATGATTCACATCAAACACTAATAAAAACCAATAATGTTACTGTAATATTACATAAACAATGATATTTTACATAAATAAAACTTTTTACTGTATGTAATATAAAGCAATATTATTACATAAACAATTATGTAAAGCAATAATATTTTATAAACAACTAAATATAGTACACTGGCATTGAAGAGCATGAAATGACTCAAATTCACTCAGTGAAAGACACAGCGTGACTGACCCTGCATTGACCTGTGTGGGCAGTGTTGCAGATTCCATGTGACAAAATCATAAATTTGTGGAGTCAGTTGCGAATTTACTGAAACATGGTAGTAAAATGGGTCATCACAAATTTGCAAAATTGCCAAATGAGAGCCTCATGAACAATGAAGGCCCACTGTACGTGGAAAATGGAAGCAATGGAAAACTGTTTAAATTTCCCTCAGACTCACTGTCTCACTTGCTTTCTCCTACCTCCAACACTACCACCACCATGCTCCACCCCCAACCATGATGCTGCGCACTCTCAGTCTCTTGCTAACCATTGCCAGTGCTGAACCCATCTGCAGTTTTCTGGTGTAAGGTACATTAAAAGGGTTTAAAAAGTGTATTTTACAAATGTTTAACCATAATTTTGAGTGTCATTTATTGTGTTAAGGTCCTAATTAAACCTTATTCTCATTATTTCTTTTGGGTTTTAGGTCCCTGCTTTAAGTGGATTCACTTAGTGGTGATTTCTTGGTCCCCATTATCCTCAGATAATGAGGACTGCCCTGTATAAGTCTAATGAAAGTTTGAGTAGCCTACCCCTCTGAAAGATTAAAGAGGTAGATAGGCCTAATGCTCGTACTGTGCTTGCGTTTGCTTCATTCTGGGTCTCAGCCCAAAGAGCTAGATAGGTACATTAAAAAGTAGTAAAACTTCATGTACATTACAAGAATATTATTGTTTAGTTTCTTAAAAATTCTTTTGAAATCTTCTTGTTCTTTTAACCTTTTCAGGCAGAGTGATTTAAGAATAAAACCTTTCAGTCCTAACTTCCTCTCCTCTGAAAACCACCACATACACTTGTTTTTCATTCATCAAATTGTAAAGATGTGCGAAAGAAAAAAAATACATAAAGTAAAATAAAATAAAATTTTTTGTGTGTTCTGCAGAGAGTTAAGCCTTTATGATTAATTATACATAGGCTTGCACATGAAAAACTATTTACTACATTTTTTATATTTTTTTTACAGCATTTGGGGCGAATGTAGGTACAGGATCATTCCTAACATTGGCTATCATATATCATAAATGATCAAACTAAATTTTTATCTTTATAAGTCTACCACAGGCCTAAGGCTACTTAATTCTGCACTTCCCCAAAATTATTTTGAAGAGTTACAGTACGAAGCCAATTTGTTTTGAAAATTCTTTTACTTACTGGTAAGTAAAAATTAACCTTAGTTATGTTTAAACTAAGCAGGTTAGTATTAAGAGAAGAATTGCAAGAGTTTAAACAGAAATGCAAATATCAAAAGAAGTGAAAATTGGTTAAGTAGCTAATGAATGAATAGATAAGAATATTAACTTAATGTAGCAGTTTTTATTAAAGAGTAGGCCTAGGTCACTTTTAAAAGTTAAACATAAATAATAAAGATTGAAAGGAAGTGCTATGGCTATGTAGCTGTGAATATTAGGTTTGGTTCTGTCAATCAGAGTTACTGATACTGTACTGTATCACACATTATTGAATTTACCACTAAAAGTGTATTCCCCAATTGCCCTCTGTGAACTAATTTAGTTTATCAACCTGAATTTTGTACCATCTTTGAGAAATTAGTTTAAATTCTTTATTTTATCATTTAGGAAGGAAAGCATTTTGCCAGACATTGCATATTTAGATTAAATGAATAGAAAATAGGCTGAGGCTATTTTAGTCTCTCTGAGGCTCCTTAACTGCAGGTATTTGCCAAGAATTTAGTTTGAAACTTAGTTTTATATCCCACTATACTAAATTGCTGTATGAGGATATAATTGTACTTTTACAGATATGACATAAGGAAGCCATAGGCTGAGCATATATACACCTGGCTTAATTGAATGATTTATCATATGCAACTGTTAATGATTAGATTATTGTACCCAAGACACTGATGCAAGTTATTTTTGCACTTCTGCTAATGAGTAATGAGTTGAAGAATTTTATCCATTTCCCTTATCTCACTAACATATGAATAATAATACAACTTGGTATCAAGTGCTTAACTTTTTCCTACTTTTGATTCAAATTCCTACTTCCATTTTTTGTACCCTATGTAATGTTTATTACCCTAAAGCATTTAAGATTCTGAAATCAAAATAATTATAACTGGTACATTCACATTTCCTATAGGGTTTAATATTCACAGACTATGGTATGTAAAACACAGTTTGAATCCCAAATTACATATTCATTGTTTGGGAATACACACAATCCCACACTTTAAGAAAACTCAATTTATGGAATTTCACTTTAACGGAAGTGATTAATAAGGGAATAAAATTCAGTGTAATGGAAATTTGAGTCTAAAAAAAAATCAGTCACTAAAATATCTAATCGATTCTAATTTTACACAGGCAGCAGCTCATACTAGCGGCTTGTGCTCACCACACCCTTCCCTCCCATCCTTCCTCCCACTGCCCACACGTCTCCTGATAGTCAGACACCCTTATTCTTACTTTTTACTCACTTTATTATTAAGTACTATACAAATATATACAGTAATAATGTACAGAGTACCATATTTTAATAAAGTTTATTGCATCATTATGTGTATGTGTTACATTGTAGAGCTGAGATTTTGTTCTGTAGGAATGTGTTTCCAAATATAATGGGAGTCTGTGGGAAAATAGGATTCAGTATATGGAAATCCACTTTATAGAAGGGTTTTATGGAACATAACCCTTCTGTAAAGCAAGGGATTACTATTGTATTAACTTATATAACATAGCTAATTCTTATTTCCTTGCCTACATTTATCAAGAGAGGAGATATATTTGAAAATAAAACATGAACTTTAATGGGTTTATCACATTTGTTAAGATGTATCTAAAAAGTTGAGACCTGTTTTTTTAGACTTTTTCCAAATATTTGAGTCACAATTTCGGCTGATTAGTAAAATTAAAAGGTGTCGGGCACAGTTGTATAGTACTAGGAATATGATATTCTTCATTTTTTAACTTACGTATTATGATCATTTTCTTTAGCCTTCAGTTATGGGTTACTGAATTATTACTTTAAGGGATTCAGTCCTAAAATATTAATTATTTAGGGTATACTGAAGGAAAGGTTTTATTGTACTATTTTATATGAATGTTGCTATACTTATGCTGTTAATAATTCTTCTTGTAGAGTTGGGCCTAACCATGAATATTTTTATGTCTAATAATAAAGCTTATAAAAAATGTGGGATGGCTGCAGTTGTCATGTGACATTACAAAACTAAACTCTGTAAAATGTTTGGGTTACTGAAAGAACCCCGTTAGTCCTATTCTCAATAATGATAGTTATTCAGAAGAGCATTTTAGGTATTTTTAATATGTTAATATGTGACAACTATATGGGAGGGGATATATATATATATATATATATATCCCTGCAAGGGGGTTCTAAGCTCATGCTCTTTGTGCTCGTTTGTATGTGCTTGTTCCTGGAGGTTTCACGTGCGCCCTCCCGGCCCTAGCACCCAAGGATGATGGGGCTCGACCCTGCAAGTCCTTGTCATCCTTGGTCTTTTTCCACTTCAACTGTCCCCTCCACCCTTTCTTTTTCCTGTCTTTCCTCTCACTTTTTCTTTGTTTTTCCGCCGAGATATGCCCTTTTAAATAGAGGTGAATTGGTTCTTCCTGAACTTAAAAAAAAATATATACTATATATATATATATAGGCCACTGCACCAGACCTTTTGGTGCAGTGGCCTATATATATATATAGTATATATTTTTTTTTAAGTTCAGGAAGAACCAATTCACCTCTATTTAAAAGGGCATATCTCGGCGGAAAAACAAAGAAAAAGTGAGAGGAAAGACAGAAAAGAAAGGGTATGCCTTTTAAATAGAGGTGAATTGGTTCTTCCTGAACTTAAAAAAAATATATACTATATATATATATATATAGGCCACTGCACCAGACCTTTTGGTGCAGTGGCCTATATATATATATATAGTATATATTTTTTTTTAAGTTCAGGAAGAACCAATTCACCTCTATTTAAAGGGCATATCTCGGCGGAAAAACAAAGAAAAAGTGAGAGGAAAGACAGGAAAAAGAAAGGGTGGAGGGGACAGTTGAAGTGGAAAAAGACCAAGGATGACAAGGCTTGCAGGGTCGAGCCCATCATCCTTGGGTGCTAGGGCCGGGAGGGCGCACGTGAAACCTCCAGGAACAAGCACATACAAACGAGCACAAAGAGCATGAGCTTAGAACCCCCTTGCAGGGATATATATATATATATATATATATATCCCCTCCCATATAGTTGTCACATATTAACATATTAAAAATACCTAAAATGCTCTTCTGAATAACTATCATTATTGAGAATAGGACTAACGGGGTTCTTTCAGTAACCCAAACATTTTAGAGTTTAGTTTTGTAATGTCACATGACAACTGCAGCCATCCCACATTTTTTATAAGCTTTATTTTAGACATAAAAATATTCATGGTTAGGCCCAACTCTACAAGAAGAATTATTAACAGCATAAGTATAGCAACATTCATATAAAATAGTACAATAAAACCTTTCCTTCAGTATACCCAAAATAATTAATATTTAGGACTGAATCCCTTAAAGTAATAATTCAGTAACCCATAACTGAAGGCTATATATATATATATATATATAATATATATATATATACACACGGTGAACCAAATAGGTGGACAGTAGTTGAATACGGTTTGTGTTATATTATATTATAACTATGGTGTTCATTATAACTATGGTGTTTGTGTTTTATTATATTAAATATTATAACTAAATTTATTTAAATTTTTATTTGTATTATAGTATACAAAAAAATTAAATATGTATTCTCAAAATAAACGTTATCATTTACTGTCCACCTACATTTGGTTCACCCTATATATATATATATATATATAATATATATATATATATATTATATATATATATATATATATACAGGGTGTTTCAAAAGTCCCTCATTATTTTTTGAAATTTTATTAAAATAGCAATTACAAGAGGAACCAAATGACAATTTGGTTGCTGAGTCTACGATTCATGAGAATTTGGTGGCATCAAACTTGGCTTCATAAGTCTACTGGAAAGTCACTGGTACACCTCAACGTGGGCACCGTCTTTTTTCGAAACAAGTGAGCCACCGTTTTACGCATTCTTGGCCGACATTGGACAACATTTCGGGAGTAACAGAAGCACACGCATTCTGATACGTTTCTTCTAGTGTGGGGAGGACTCGCGGCTTTGGTGGCGTACACTTTGCTCTTAATGTAGCCCCACAAAAAGAAGTCGCATGGGGTAAGATTCAGGCGAGCGAGCAGCCCATTCGATGGGACCACGGCGACCAATCCACCGATCCGGGAACTGCTTATTCAGAAATGAGCGAACCTCACGCGATAATGAGCAGGGGCACCGTCTTGCTGGAAAATGACTTCTTGCATGTCAGCTACAGCTGACAGTTGGGGGATGCAGAACTCCTGAAGCATACCGAAGGTAATTTCTCCGTTGACGTTCATGGAATTTCCATCTTGATCCCGGAAGAAGAACGGACCAATCAGCCCAGCTGAGGAGATGGCACACCCAGATGACCAATTTTGGCGTGTCCCTTTCATGTTCACGGATCCCGCAGGATTGTGAGTCCCCAGATGCGGGTGTTGTGCGATTGACGCGACCAGAAAGGTGGAAGAAGCTTCGTCGCTGAACCACATGTGCTCCAGGATCGATGGGTCTCTTTCGTAGTGATGCAGCAGTGTCTCACACATCTCCACCCGGCAATCGTAGTCTTGAGTTCCAGCTTCTGAACCACCTGGATCTTGTACGGATACAGCTGAGACCACGCGCAAAATCTGTTGGATAGATGTCGCGCTGATGTTCAGTTCCGCAGCAGCTCGCCGATGGACTTCCTTGACTTCTGAGTAAACGCCTCACGGACAGTTTCGACATTCTCCTCACTCCACCCACTTCGAGGTCTTCCTGATCGTGGTTTGTCCTTTACGGATCTGGTCTCCATAAACTTCCGGTGGGTGGCGACGATGGTGTTCCTATCCGGTGCATAATGCTGTCCGTAGACTGTCCAGAATCGTCGCTGCACTTCGACCACAGATTGAAAAACCTCCTGCCATGCAGCGATTTTACACCTCTGCTCTAGAGTCACATGGTACAGAAGAAAATGGAGCAAAACTTCAAATGTAGACTCAAAAAAATTCTCAACTACTGAGTAAGAATTTACCACAAGATGAATGTCGTTGGTCGATTAGCTGCAAAGAAATTGAAAATCAATTAGTGAGGGACTTTTGAAACACCCGGTATATATATATATATATATATATATAATATATATATATATATAATGCATGAACATGCAGGATTTCCAAATGCAAAATTTGTCCCCACCAGCCAGGGTTTGAATGCTAGAAGGTGAGGGTGCTAGCTATACATTAGATAAAAGTTAACCACAGTCTGTCACATATTTAAACAACCAGGAAATGCATGTTTTCGTTCCACAGCCACAGGCATTTTTGTGTTAAGGCTTAACCCTCCCGCACTCAAGGTAATGACCCGCATTTCATTCAAACTATCTGGTGCGATGCTGGTCCCATAAATGGAATATGCATGAAATGCACAATTTTGTTAAACCTAATTAAACACCTAGCCTTATTTTTTCTTTTTTTTTTTAAAATAATTTTGTTACCAAAACACTTTTTATTTCCTTACCCATCATAATGATTATTTTAACGGTCTTAAACAGAATTCTAATTTTTTTCTGCGTAAAATTGTGGCTTTGGTGCTTAACAAGGTTTCTGAAAATAAAATATCTTCATGCATGGCTACAGTACAGTCGGAAGAAATGGGAAATAATGGTTGATCAATTTAGGAAATGTGAGAGGGTCTACACTTATGAAATTTGTAGGCAATTCGTTAAGTTTAGGAAGAAAAGTTAAGATGAATTTTGGAATGTTTACATTACGTTGATTAAGCTTGAATTACACTGGTCAACAAAATTGAAAATTTTCCTCTCCATCAAAGATGTATGCACACTTTTCTAGACTAGTTTTGTACATTGATTCCAATTATGTTTTCGCTTTCCACTAGCACATCTAGTTATCGAAATATGACTCCTGTTAATTTCAGCACAATTTATCGTAAAAGTACAACTTTATTATAAAAAGAAATGTACACCAACCTAAAAATGTTGCAAGTATGATTTTCTTTTGTAAACCTTGTCCTCTGGATTGTTGTGGTAACAACATTCAGCAGTAGTCTGGCAGCATACTTTCATTCCAGAAATCTTGGTAGTGATTTTCCATTGACTGGATGTCTTGATGGAAGCGTTCCCCTGTTCGTCACTCACCACACCAAGGTTCTGGGAAAAAAATCAGATGCGAATGTAAAAAATATATTTTCAAGGACATGCGACAGCCCATTTCTTGATATGCATCGAGCGGTTTCTGAACTCCATTTTTGTATGCGAGAGACTTGTGGTTACCCAAGAAGTTTCCACATATCCATTTGAAAGCCTGCCATGCTTTAGTTTTAAGCATTGAGGCTTTCTTCAAAGCCTTAATCCTGCAGAACCTCCCTGATTTGGGGCCCCCACAAAGATTCCTTCTTCAATTTCATGTCATGGATGTTTACAAATTTTCTCAACAAGGTATCGAAACCCTCTCGAATTCACCTTACTATTGCTTTCACAAATTTTTCATGAGCCACTTAATGTGAGAGGTGGCAGGAAAATTTTCTTTGGATCAAGGGTCATCCCATGTTAGTTCAACAGAATTTTGGGTCAAAAAAACGTGACCATCACCGATTTTTAAAAAATTGGCACACTTATAGGTCTCAGTGAGAAAAACAGAATGGCACTTGTTTCAACACTAGGTCATATGGTCCGGAGATATGGCCATTCAAATTTTGTAAAAAAAAAAGTCAATTTCCAAGGTCATACCATATTTCGACATGAAATATTTGGCTCCTATTGCACTTACAGATACCTTTTAAACACTGTTTTAAAGCATTTAAGCAGATCTACAACTTCGTTTCTATTCATATTTTACTTTAGTGATAAAAAAAAAGTTGATCTTATTTTTAACCTTTGACCTTGTGTAGGTCATTTGATGTCACAACCAATTTTTTTCTCCTTTCACCCAATTTTGGGTACACATGTCTACCTTAACCTAGAACAAGATTTTTAGTGTTGATTAAGTTAGTATAGATGCTACAGCTACTCACATCTGGCAAATGATAGAAGTCAATTACTTTGGCAGCAGTTTCACTATTCAGGCATTTCCCCAAACCTGGATTAGGAGTTGAAAGCATCCCTTTCTCCCTCACCAAACTCTCTGCTTGCCTAGCCATGCAATCTGAGCACTTAAATTCTTCTCTGATCTTTACTTGTGTCCATCTTTTTGGTAGGACAGTAAGAATTGTCAGTTTTTCACTTCGACTTGTCATTTGATTAAATTTCTCTTTTAGTTGTTGAAGAAACTCCAGTTTTGTATCATCTGAGTCACTGCATGAAATTGGTTGTTTAGTTGCAAGTTCAAGCTTTCTTTTCACAACTACTCCTATTTTCCTCAACTTTCTCTTTGCGTAACCAGTGCTGTCAAAGAGTTTACACGGTTTTATTGGGGTCTCATCAAGTGTGGCCAATGAAGCATTGAATTTACTAAGCTCATACTGCATTTCAACTACATCTCCAACAGTTTCTAGCTCAGATGGGGCACTTGATGAGGTGGATGGTGATTTTTCAAGTGGTTCACATTCAGGCATTGGGGATGAACGATTTGCTAGTATATTTCGACAGGTTGCACATGCTTTATGATTATTTGTTGTTTTCAATTCAGGATTTTGATCATTCACATTTTTAGTCAATGCACGAATGCCTTTTTTCACTTTTCCTTTGTGTTTTTAAATGGGTACAACAGAACCTGCCCATATTCAAACTGCTGAAATCCATGTTTATCTAAAAATAAAAAAAAAATGTGTAGCTTAAAAGCCAGGGTTGGGTTCAATTACACAAAATGGAAACGATTACATTTTCTTTTTTTTTTTCTTCAAATTAATTAGTTAGTATTGTACTTCACAATTTCAAGATCAATTGCAATTACAATTAATTTTGTCTGAATCAATTACAATTACACAAATATAACTAAAATGGGTGCACACACATTTCTACATTACTGTACAGTCTTTACAGCCACACCTACACTTTCCTCCTAAGTACCGGGTGTCCGAGAATTATCTGTACAATTTTTGGCTATTATTAAAAGTCAACCATGAAGTGTAGAAATTCCAGTGTTGTCCCATTTTACAGAGAAACTCATTAAGTTTTTTCTGATACCACGTTTTGACAAGTTTTTTAGAAATGTACGCGGGTGACAGACATTGATGATTTAAAAGCAAGAATCACAGCTGTTATTGAGCGAATTGATGTGGATATGCTGCAGCGTACATGGCAACATTTGGATTATCGATTGGATGTTTTGCGAATCACTGATGGTGCACATATCGAATGTTTGTAACAACGTTACTTTAATAAAAGAAACTTTTGAAAATACAGATTCTAAATAATCTTGTTAAGAATTTTACGTGTGTTATCAAGAATTTTATTAAAAGATGAAATTGTACAGATAATGTTCGGACACACTGGAATTTCTAAAAAACTTGTCAAAACTTGGTATCAGAAAAAACTTAATGAGATTCTCTGTAAAATGGGACAACACTGGAATTTCTACACTTCATGGTTGACTTTTAATAACAGCCAAAAATTGTACAGATAATTCTCGGACACCCTGTATATATATTGTAATGTATATGGTTGTAAATTGCGACTTATTTTTGGTTGGCAAGGTACTGGTATTGATGGATACCGTAATGAAATTGACTGGATTCTTTGGATCTGATATATTTGCATGTTGGTTATAAATAGATATAGAGTGTAACATATTTGTGGATAGTAGCCTATTATGACTTTGATCCTCTGGATCCAGAGATTCTATCTCTAGTTTTAAATTGATAATTAATTAGTTTTAAATTGATAATATAATTATTTAGTTTTGTAAAAATTAGTCATTGCCAATGTACAGGCAGTTTTTACATAGTGGAGCCGCCTCGATGGGCCGAAGTGGCCCCTAGTGTGCCCACTATAAAAATTTCTTATGTTCTTGTGGTTCGGAACCCACGTGAAATTGTAGGTCCCCTCCGCCACCACGGAGGACATGCACAATACACAATTACGAACACAGTTAGGTAGACCAGCCATGAGTGGATCCTAGGTCTTTGTTGGTCTGAAACATTAAACATTATAACATTATATATCTAAATATATATCTAAAATAAATATATATCTATATCTAAGTATAACTAAATAAATTATCAAAGGTTTATTTTCATTGGATGATGTATGACTACCAGATCTAGGGGCAAAAGAATTTTTAAAAAATAAAAAATAAGTTGATGATTGGTTAGGTTGTCGTAATATTTTTGTTAGTTTTAACATTTTATTTGATGGATTCATTTAAAAAAAGTCTCCTAAAGATCCTAGCGTAGTTTACGTTCTATTATGTACTTTTGCAACATATCCATATTCTTTTGCCTCCATTTTCTAATATTTCTTGATGAAGTTGCAATTGATGGCATTAGATAACAACCTGCATCATCTAGGCTTGCAGAAGCATCGGCAATTAGTGATCTTGCAGATAATTGGGAGTTAGTAGCAGTCGTTTTCATACTTGCTATTGTGGCGTACACTTTAGGCTTTGATGGGTTTGCAGAATGACTATGCTCACCAAATGTTTTGCAAATTACTATTTTAGCGTCACTTTCTAAAATTGTATGCACTCTTGCCTTGCAGTTTTTTATTTCACACTTCCAATATGATTTTATAAAACTTTGACAGTATCTGTTATTGCATGTGCAGTATCACTTTAAACCATCAAAAATGGTTTTTAAAAACCTAAGGGTTCAAAACCTTTGAAGTACATGAAATCACTTATTTAAGAGAATGAATAAATGAAAATTTCCAAGTCATCCAAACCCGACGTATTAGAGAGTTCAGAAAATTTGGTAGGCTTATATTTATATATCTATACAAATTATATATTTTGTGACCAAAATTTCTTGCGGAAAAAATACCTACATTGATAATTTTTAACAATTGACATTAATTGATCAATTACATCAGTTATAGTTCAAAAATCAATTACAGTTACGTTTATTTTTATTTTATTTTGAATCAATTACACTTAATGGAAATTAGGATCAATTAATTGAAAATACAATTATAATTATTCATTGTATCCAACCCTGTTAAAAGCTATTTTTGCTTAGATGGCACAAATAAAATTTGGGGCCTACTGATCTTGTTTCAGAGGGCTACAACAAGAAAAAATGTGCAGTTTGATTTACAGATTGGAATAAATACAGATGCCAAAAAAATCCTTGCTCCAAGGTTTAAATAAGCTTATTTTCACATGGGTACATACTGTTGTACACAATGAATAAATACACAAAGTTAAGTAATTCTATTAAAACTCATCTAACTCTTAAAACTGAACTTATTCTATAGGGTAGTACCTATAGCCTAGTATAAGGTACTTATATACAGTGTGTCCGTAAAGTCATAGTGGGATTTTAAATAGCTATATTATTGCAATGAAACATGATAATGAGATGAAAAAAAGGCAAATTGAAGAACAACTCTAAAAGAATAACTTTATTTAACGTAGTTCGATATGGGCTCCTCTGGTAGCCCTGCAGACATCTAGGTGGTGATGTGTGTCCATAAAGTCATGGTGGGATTTTAAATAGCTATATTATTGCAACAAAACATGATAATGAGATGAAACAATGCCAAATTTAAGAACAACTCTCAAAGTTGTATCTTGTAGTTAGTCGAGGCTAAGCTTAACCTTTATCTCATAGTTAGTCTAGGCTGTCCACATGCCTATGTTGAACATGAGTGTAATAGCCCAAAAGTTAATGTGTGGTGTGCTCTAGCACGAGATAGAGTGATTGGCCCATTTTTCTTCGCGGAACCCACTGTGACATCCAGGGTTGTGGAGTCGGAGTCGTGGAGTCGCACGTTTCAGGGCGGAGTCGGAGTCGGAGTCGAATTTTTACAATGTGTGGAGTCGGAGTCGGAAAATTTTGGACCGACTCCACAACCCTGGTTATAGCCACTAGGTTAAGAAGGGTTATTCAATTTTAAGTAGCACTACTACTGGTTAGACCTTAATTATGTTTAAGAGAATCTTTTTCATTTATATATATATATATATATATATATATATATATATATATATATATATATTGGAAAAAATAAAAATCCCTTAATATGATAATATCTACAAGTCAATATCCTTCTTAATATTTGAATGTTCCCTTATCCTAGAAAGTAACCTGACGATTCATGTGGTGGTGGTGAAATGTCTTATTATTATGATAATTATAGAGTGAAACACTAGAGGAGTCGGAGTCGTATATTTAAAATGTGAGGAGTCGGAGTCGGATTTTTAGATTTTTTACAATGTGTGGAGTCGGAGTCGGAGTCAAATTTTTACAATGTGTGGAGTCGGAGTCGGAAAATTTTGGACTGACTCCACAACCCTGGTGACATCACACAACTACCTCGCTATGTTGGGACATTTTGCAGTACCCCAATTTATTGACAATAATGTCATCTTTCAGCAAGATGGTGCTCCTCCGCACTATGCCAACGTTGTTCGAGAATTCCTTAATGAAAAATTTCCACAGAGATGGATAGGAAGAGGAGGATGGAAGCCATGGCCTCCACGCTCTCCAGACCTGACACCTTTGGACTTTTATTTGTGGGGTTACGTCAAGCAAAGCGTGTACAGTGTACCCATTAGGGATATTCATCACTTGCTCGAGTGAATCATGGAAGCTATCGCATCCATCACTCCTGATGTTCTTGGGCGTGTGTGGCTGGAATTGAATCACCACCTAGATGTCTGCAGGGCTACCAAAGGAGCCCATATCGAACTACGTTAAATAAAGTTATTCTTTTAGAGTTGTTCTTCAATTTGCCTTTTTTTCATCTCATTATCATGTTTCGTTGCAATAATATAGCTATTTAAAATCCCACCATGACTTTACGGACACACTGTACATACATAGCTTTACCTTTAAACAGGATAGTAGGTTCGAAGTTCTTCACACTTTTGAATGTCCATATAAATTAATTAATTATGTAATTTAAATTACCTATATTATATAATTCTCTGAAATATACAAAAAAAAAAAAAATTTCTAATAGGGCTGGATACTTATTAGACCAAATAACTGGGTTAGGTTAGGTTAGATAATTACTGATTTTTTTGAAAATTAGCAGACATTATATATCACAGTAAGAAAAATCTAATGGTATTTTTCTCAACACACTAGTTCAAACAGTTTCAAAGATACGGTGCTTCAAAGTTTGGTGGAAAAAGGTACTTGGTCAAAATGGAGGTGGGTATGGTCCACTGAAATGGCTGTAGTGTCTATACTAACTTAATCAACACTAAAAATCTTGTTTTAGGTTTAGGTAGACATGTGTACCCAAAATTGGGTGGAAAGAGAAAAAAAATTGGTTGTGACATCAAATGATCTAGATACACAAGGTCAAAATAAGATCAACTATTTTTTTAACCACTGAAGTAAAATATGAATATAAACAAAGTTGTAGATCTGCTTAAAAGCTTTAAAATAGTGTTTAAATTGTTTCTGTAAGTGCAATAGGAGCCGAGATATTTCATGTTGAAATATGGTATGACCTTGGAAATTGACCTTTTTTTACAAAATTCGAATGGCCATATCTCTGGAACCATGTGACCTATAGTGTTGAAACGAGCATCATTCTGTTTTTCTCACAAAAATATATAAGTGTGTCAATTTTAAAAAAAATCGGTGATGGTCACGTTTTTTTCGCCGTTGAACTGACATGAAATGACCCTCAACTAAAGTAACACACTGGACACTGCCCGTTCCTGGCTCATATGTGCTTCTTTGATGCCAGTCACGTCTGATGTATTGATCCGCGGTAGCACGGCTGTCCCATAGGTATAGGAAACAACAGTATTTCGTGAACCCTCCTTGCATGCCCATTAACATACCCCGTGACTTTGAGATCATCACCGATATTCCATTGATGAGTGCTGTATTGGATTGCTTCGAGTAATATATTCATGTTATCGTACGTCTCCTTTAGATGAACGGAGTGGGCGATCGGGATGGACAGCTTTAAGTTCCCGTTATGCAGGAGAACCACTTTCAAGCTTCGCTGTGAGGAATCGATGAAAAGGCGCCACTCAGATGGTGTGTGTACCTGTGACAAGTTCTTGAAAAGTCCATTGATATCATGGCAGTATCAGAGCGGACCGTCTACTGTAAAGAATGTCGCCAAATCATGGTTTCGTTTTCGATAGTGACACACTCGGACGTTCTTCTCAAGTAAGTGTTTCGCTCGAGTCTTGAGGGGAGAAGTTCTGATTTCTCTTTGGAGAAGGCTAAGTCTCTAATGAGGTCATTCAACTCATTTTGGGTAAGCGCCTCTGCCTCCGATTGCTCTTCGTCAGGTGTGTAGTCAAGATCGGCCGAAGGTCCCGCATCTCCGCCAATCATACCTTCGTCGGATTCCCTTTCGTCTTCTAAAGAATCGAGTCCATGCTGTGGAGGTACTGGAATCGGCATCGTGTCATCGTGAGGGATCGGTCTGATTGCGGAGTCTACGTTCGGATAAACGATGTTAATGCTTGTTCTTCACGGAGAAGCCAGTTATGTTAACATTGCAAAAGTAACACTCGCCATGATGGTCTCTCGGCTCCCTCCATATCATGGGTATAGCGAATGGCATCGACTTTTTCCTTTGGTTCAACCAGTCACGTAATCCATTCGAACAAGCGGTACAGATAACATGTGGCGCCCACGCCTTATCATGGTCGCTTAGTGGACAGCCGAAGTATAACCGGTAAGTTTTCCGAAGATCCATCGTGATTGTACGCTGTTGTAATTTAGTCGCGAACGAGCCGCGCACGTAACAGAAATAGTCGGGATAATTTTTACACTTTTGAGGCATGATGATCGATGAGTGGGTTGATGTAAATCACCAAAATAAAATGTGTAAGTGGGCGACACACACACAAAAAAAAAAAAAAAAAAAAAAAAAGAAGCCCAACACACACCTAGACATGCGACTGTTAAGCCAAAGAATAAAAGGTGTACATGTGCAGCGTTTGCAAATTTGTGGCCAGCAACTGCTCTCCCCTAAATACCACAAGGCATCCTGCGGAAAGTTGAAATGACAAAATGCCATGCATGAGGGTACAGAAATGGTAAAGCAAAAACCTACACCTAAGCTGCAAGACAAAATACTCCGCTGCATGTAAAAGGATGCATATTATAAGCACACCGGACAAAAAATTAGTCACCCCTAATAGCACCGATAGTAGGAAGTTCAAGGTCACACAGAGGGCGCTGATGTAGCATTGGTAAGTAGCAGTGACGTAGCACACAGGATCAGATCTGTTTCGTGAGGTGGTGAAGAACAAAGTGTGTGTTGGATATAGTCTGCAAAATGGGTCGTGAGGCAGCTTTACCTTTAAACAGGATAGTAGGTTCGAAGTTCTTCACACTTTTGAATGTCCATATAAATTAATTAATTATGTAATTTAAATTACCTATATTATATAATTCTCTGAAATATACAAAAAAAAAAAAAATTTCTAATAGGGCTGGATACTTATTAGACCAAATAACTGGGTTAGGTTAGGTTAGATAATTACTGATTTTTTTGAAAATTAGCAGACAGTGGTGTAGTTCGCAATCAACTGACAATCGACGGCGTAACTGTGGCCGGAAAACAATTCTCGACAATAGGGGCCGCCGCCATGTTTCTCGTCTAGTAACTGCAAATCGTTTTCAAACCAGAGAACAATTGCTCCAAGAAACCAATGAGGTTCTCCAGCGACCAATTTCCGAACGGACATTGCAACGAGAACTGCATGCGATGGACATCTGGAGCAGGGTACCACGGAAGAGGCCGCTGTTAACAGCAAGTCACAAATTGGCACGTTATAAATGGGCTCAGAGGCACAAAAACTGGACTGCGACAGATTGGAAACGTGTAATTTGGTCCGATGAGTCCCGTTTTTGTTTGTTCTCCAATGATGGGAGGCGACGAGTACATCGCAGGTCCAATGAAGCCTTTAATCCTGAATGCGTCGAAGGTGTTGTTCAGGCTGGAAACAGAAAGTGAAGCGCAGGAATAGACACCCACGGACTCTGGCGGAACTTCGGGACCGGCTGATGAACGAGTGGCAGCAAATCGATGTTCAGTACATGCACAACCTCGTAGAGTCTCTGCCTCGCCGGATTCGTGCGGTTATCAAGGCCAGAGGCGCCGTCACACGTTATTAGGTACATTCTGAGAGGGGTGGCTAATTTTTTTGTCCGGTGTGCTTATATGTTAACCCCTCCATCTATGGCCTTGGTCGGTTCGAAGTTGACTGGGTTCTGGTTAGGTGGCAGCAATGGATTTGTTACTCTGAAGTAGCTGATACCGTATAGGGAATCGTAGTAATTTTCTTCTATACTATCTGATTTCTTCTTATAACGTATCGGGAAATTATTTCTCTACTTACGACAAAGTTCTCTGAAAGTTCCTCGATTCTTCTTATAACGTATCGGGAAATTATTTTTCCCTATTTAAGACTAAATTCTTTGAAGAGAGCAAGGCTCGAAGGAGAAGACAGATATTTCTTACTATATTTTACTGCTAAAATGTTACAGGTAACGCTCAGCTTCTAAGTCTAGTCAGAATGAACATTGGAGAAATTTTATGGGTTTTTATATCCAATTTTTTTTTCCTTACATCATTATTTAATGCTGATCTGTTTTTTTCTCAATAGGCTGATTTACTTTGGAAAACATTTAAAGACAAAACAAATATTTTTGCTGTATCAATGCCTAGATTGTTAAGCAAGAGGAAGCCATATTTTTTCATTTTTAAACCTCATATTGACAGATCTGATGTTATGATCTGCCGAGTTAACTAAAAATGGAAATTGAAATATGCCTTCCTATCACCTTTCCATCACGAATTACAAACAAACATGCTCATGGGCCAAAATGAAAGGCTTAAGATTAAAAATTAAACGTTAAGCAGGACATGACATTATCTTTTACATGAAGAATGTATACAAAAAAAAATGAACAAGATTATATTATCAAACTAAGTCTACGAAAATTATTAAGTTGTTTTAAACAGAAATAGTAACGAATTATAAAATAGAAAGCAAATAAAAAATGTATCCAAACTTGTCAGCGTTATACGATTTTGGGTTTTATACAAACTGATTACGTAGTTTACAAAGAAATAATTCACCAATTATAAAATAGAAAGCAAATCAAAGTTTTATCCAAACTCGTGTCAGCTTGATACGATTTTGGGCTTGATATGTAAAAATGAATATATGAATAAGAGTATAAGGCTATATATAAATACTAGTGCAGTTCCCGTCGCTTCACTGACGGTTAGACAGGCTAAACTACAGAAAAGAACGCAGCCGTGAAAATTTTGAGCTTCACATTGTGTCAACATTTCTGAATCTGGTATCTCCCAAAACCTCCTCACCCCCATTCATGCAACTTGGTGGCTAACCCCCTCCCCCATTACCCCCACACTTCCCACATTACCCCCACCCCCACCCTTCCCCCATTACTGCCCGGGATAAATTTCACAAACAAACAAACAAACAGACAGACAGACAGACAGGCTAAACTACAGAAAAGAACAGTCATGAAAATCTTGAGCTTCACATTGCCATCCGTAATACAATTTCTGAATTTTTTTCTCAATTTTTTCTCAATTTCTGAAAGTGTGATGGATGGACGGACGGACCTCTTATTATAGTATAGATAATAATATATAAGAAGATTGAAGTATCATCAGAATTATATGAATGAAGGGATTATTCATTGTTCATTTTTACACATATATATATATATATATTATATTATATCATATCATCATATCATATCATATCATATCATATATCATCCCATAAGTAATGTCGTTTTTTACGATAGATTAAGTTCAAACTAGTCCTACTCGGTTTAAGCATAAATTTT
The DNA here is from genome assembly GCA_023014485.1 of Bathynomus jamesi. Lineage (NCBI taxonomy): Eukaryota > Metazoa > Arthropoda > Malacostraca > Isopoda > Cirolanidae > Bathynomus > Bathynomus jamesi. The sequence continues at coordinate 801,979 of JAJOZX010001619.1, forward strand.
CTGAAGGTTATATCTAAGAGGAGATCTATCGTGTTTTGCTACATACTTTACAGACTTTGACCAGTGAAGACGTGTGTTTTACTTTATGTGAACCCCTCATAAACACGGCGGTATCAGAAGAGCATATCAGGCATATAATGCTTTACGAATTCAAAAAAGGGAATAGTGCTACTGAAGCAACGCGAAACATTCAGGAAGTTTACGGCAACGATATTCTGCATGTGAGGAAATGTCAAAGATGGTTTCAAAAGTTTAGGAATGGTGACTGCTGTTTGATAGATGCAGCACGCTCTGGACGCCCTGCTGAGTTTGATGATGACCTGCTGTTAGCCACACTTGAAGAAGACTGTTCAACAACTGTCGAAGAATTGGCCCAGAAACTCAATTCATCCCCGTCCACCATCCATCGACATTTGCAACAACTCGGGAAAGTGCCTAAGTTAGGAAAATGGGTGCCACATGAATTGTCGGTTGACAATCTGAGGGTGCGGGTAAACATTAGCACAGCTCTTCATTCCCGTGAACTCCAAGATCCGTTTTTGCACCGTTTAGTGACTGGTGATGAAAAGTGGATACTGTACCAGAATGTTAAGCGCCGTCGACAGTGGGTTTGTGCCGGAGAACCAGCAACACCACAGCCAAAACCAAATCTTCACCCTCGGAAGGTGTTGCTTAGTGTTTGGTGGGATAAAGGTGGTGTAATACACTTTGAAACCTTACCACACAACTAAACAATCACCGCTCAAGTCTACTGTCAACAACTGGATCGATTGAACACTGCACTAAAAGAAGAGAGACCTTCTTTGGTTAATCGGAAAGGAATTGTGTTCCACCATGACAACGCACGTCCTCATACCGCTCGGATCACTTCTGCAAAAATTGAGGAGCTTGGGTGGGAAAAACTTCCACATCCTCCAAATTCTCCAGACCTTGCGCCTTCAGATTATCATCTCTTCAGGAGTCTGGAAACTATCTTAACGAGAAACAGTATACTTCTTTAGATGACCTGCACACCAGTCTTTGTACGTTTTTTGCCTCAAAACTGCCTGAATTTTATAAACATGGCATTGAAAAGCTTGTAGGACATTGGCATTGATTCTGATGGAAAAATATATAGATTAAAAATTTTCAGTTTTTTTTTGTCCTTCAAATTCCGATCTAAAAAAATTTACTTATGGGATGACCTGATATAAAGGACGCATATTATATATTTTTAGTAGTTTTGCACGAATCTGATGTTTCCTGTGCAAATGTGTAGTTTTTGCAGTCTTCAAGTGAAGAATCTTAAAACTACACATTTGCACAGGAAATGGATGTCCTATTCGTGCAAAATGACTGAAAATTTATCAGAAAAAAGTTTTCGCCGAAAAATGGCTGTGCGCGCTAAAATAAATATTTACCTACGGTAGTATTTTTCACACTGTGGCTTATCCCTAAGAATATTTGGTAAAAAACAGTGCCAGGGATAGGGCTTAGTTGTTGTTGTTGGTGGTGGTTAGCCAATCAGCCCACCCTGATCGAGCAAGCTGGCGGCACGCAGGTAATCGATCACCCTCTCTCGAGTGGACCAGAAGTAGGTTCAGCGCAGTAGGGATGTTGTGTTAGCGTGGTACAGTCTGTTATAATGTGTTCAATTGTTCGTGGTGTGCCCTGGCACAGGTGGCAGGGTCGTCTGTGGAGTTGTCTAGTCTATGTTTATATGTCTGTAAATTGGGGTGATGTCCACATCAGAATCATGCTAAGTTAACTTGGTCCGATCTGCTCAGGCTGGTCTCTGACCTGTCAATGGGTGGCGGCTTCGCACTTAGGACCGCATTCGGACCGAGTCCTGTCAGTGCTTTGTGGGTTAGGTCTGTGTGTGTTTTTTCTGTACTGTGTGATGTCTGTGGGGCATGGTATGGAATGGAGTATTTGGTTATAATGTCTCCCTGGTGTTACCTTAATGGTGCGAGGTGTTGGTGCATGATTGTACATGTAGTGGCAAGGTGTTGTGGGCTTATTAGTTGACGCTGCTGCCATGAATTGTGTTCCCCTCATGCCTAAATGTTCCATAATTTTCAGTATTTTTGTTTGTGTGCAGGTGTTCTATTGGTGGTGGTTGAGTACATCCTGTAATGATACGAAGTGCTTTGTTTTGTATTTTGTGTGTTTGAGATAATGGGTGTTGTTTTCTGCTGATGCCCAAAGTTTTGGTTGTTAGTACCCTAAACGTGTTAAGTGCTTCTTGGGTTAGGTGTTTTTTTTTTTTTCCTGTACTGTGATATGCCTGTGGGGCGTGGTATGGAATGGAGTATTTGGTTATAGTCTCTCTGGTTTTACCTTATTGGTGCATGATTGTACATGTAGTGGAAAGGGTGTTGTGGGTTGGTTGTCGCTGCTGCCATTAATTGTATTCCTCTTGTGTCTAAATGTTCCATAATTTTCAGTGTTTTTGTTTGTGTGCAGGTGTTCTATTGGTGGTGGTTGAGTACATCCTGTAATGATACAAAGTGCGTTGTTTTGTATTGTCTGTAAGGTGTTTGTGTGTGTGTTTGAGATAATGGGTGCCCAGCATGGGCTAGCATAGTCCATAACTGAGCGAATATATTGTTTGTATATGAGTGTTGTTGTTTCCTGCTGGTGTCGAAAGTTTGTTCCTGTTAGTATGTTAAGCGTGTTATGTTAAGTCTTGACGTACATTTGTTTTTAATGTCCTGGATATAGTTTGCAAAAGATAATGATGTGTTGTATGTGATTCCAAGTATTTTGGTCCTGTGAATGTGTGAAATGTTGATGTTCGCTGTGGAGTTATCTGGTGTTCTTTTGCGTTGCTTGTTAGCAAGGTGATGGTTGATTTTGTGGATGCTACTTTGAGTGTATTGTGTGTGAGCTGGTCTTGTATACTGTTTATATATGTTTGTAGGTTAATTGTAGCGGTGTCGATGTTGTTGTGGGTGGATGTTAGTGATGTCATCTGCATATGATGATAAGGTAAGCTTGTTATCTATGGGTGTTGGAATATCATTCATGTGTAAGTTGAACAGTGTTGGTGAGAGAACAGAGCCTTGAGGAACCCTATTTGGATAAAGCTTGTTTTTGGATGACTTGCCATTAAATGTGACATGTATCTTCCTGAAAAGTAGTTGCTCAGCCACCTTTTAGTGTTATTGTGCATGCGTGTGTTGAGTATTTTGTTTATGAGAGGGAAGCGTGAGATAGCATCAAATGCTTTACTAATGTCTATTGTTGCTGATAGTGTACATTGAGCTGGTTGTCTGGAGTTGATGCCATCCATGATGTGCTGCGTGAGGTTAGTGAGTAATGTCGTGGTTGAGTGGTGAGGTCTGATTCCATGTTGAGTCGGTGATAGTGGTATGTGTGGGTTGGTGATTTGTAAGATTAGTCTTTCTGTTACTTTAGAAGGTGTGCATAGTAAAGTAATGGGTCTATAGGAAGCTGGTTCTGTTGGATTTTTGTTTGGTTTGAGTAGTGTAATAATTTTACCCATTTCCATATGTTAGGAATAATACAGTGTTGGTTTGAATATGTGCTGATGTTTGTGAGAGCTAGTATTCCCTGTGGGTCCAAGTGTTTAAGGCAGTGGTTCCCAAACCCATGGTCGCGACCCAAGTGAGGGTCAGGAAGGTGTTCCTGAGGGTCGCAGGATGGAAATTCTCAACGACTGATTCAATCAAACTATATGAATATAAACACAATGTATCAAAATGATTGGTCATTAACACTGCATGTACCAGCGTTTAGGGTCGCCAGGCCAGGACAATATTGTATTCGCCACCATAAAAGTTTGGGAACCACTGGGTTAAAGGTGTATGTTAGATATATTGTCTGGTCCAGTAGCCTTTAAATTCTTAATGTTTTTGATGATCTTGGTGGTCTGGTCTGTATTGAAGGGTGTAATGGTCGTGTCGAGTCTGTAGGTTTTCTTGTGTCTGGCTTAGTTGTGTGCGCGCGCACGCACGCACGCATAGGCAACTTGGCATAAGTGCAGTGGAGTGTGTGATATTCACGGATGTAGTGGGGTACAGGTTTTTTTATGTAACACTTTTGATATCTTGTAATAAAATATTTATATAAAAAATCCTAATTTTTTTTATTTAGGAAAAAGATATGTTGGTTCTGATGGAGTTAGGTTAGGCTAGATTAGCGAAAACCTCGCTATTTAATGACTTAAAAAACCATCCTTCGAGCCCACAGTTGTGTCCGAAATGCTTATCACACTGTTCTCTGTTCAATGGAACTTATATTAATTATTTTTTAGAATTTGGATTTAAAAAAGTCCGTAGCTCGCCTATGTGGAGATGCGCATTGTGTGTGTGTGTGGGGTTGAATCTACTACTGGATTTAAAATTACGAATAAATTAAGTGGTGTGCATATACAATACTTCCTGTAACTTGTACATTAGGTAAAAGTGGCGTATAAGTATGGCTTGAGATACGACTAATTGTAAGGTTTATACCCTATATTGTAATATTATCGCTTCTACATTAGCACTATCAAATTTGCCAATATAGACACTAAAGTAGAATTTGCTAAGAAATGCAAATAAATTTACTAAAGACGAGTTTAGCATTTTCTAGAGCTTAATTTTTACATTATAATGTAATAATAAAAAGTTCAAACTAATGTTTTAAAGTTAAACAATCTGGTTTAAACCAAATAAATCTAGTCTCAGGGAAAGGTTTAAGAACCTGTTTGTATCTGCTGAACAATGCTTTTCTGTTTTGTTGCTCAGACTTTTTTTTTTTTGATCACCTGAAGATCAGAGCCCCAGCCTTCTTTAGTTAGCCTTATAAAGCTAACTAAAGAAGGCTGGGGGCCCTGATCTTCAGGTGATCCTTTATTTTTTTAACTTAGTAGGCCTAAATCCATAAGAAGGAAAATTAAGTAGGTCTGTTTCTTGAATCAAGCTTAAACTATTTTATTAGACCTGCGTCTTAGATACTTTTAGCCAGAATAGACCGAATAATTTTAGTCAACAAATAGAATGGGTTGGTTAGTTAGTTTATTTACAGGGTAATTGCAGTTAATAATGGCGAGTTGGTTAGTTTATTTACAAAGTAATTACAGTTAATAATGGCCCATTAAACAACTTTATTTTGACTTTGATAATGTAGCAGATCTGGTTGAATTTCGTGTGCTGAAAGTTGTAATACGGTTTGTTTTGTTTTGTGGGACCCTGTTGCACTTACTGTTACCAAAGCAAATTATGCAAATTTTAAACGCGCGCGTAATTTCTGGGTAACCTTTTAATCATGATCTGTATTTACGTGTGAGAATGCAAGCGTGAACCGACTAGATGTACAGGTTAGGTTTTGACTGTTGATCCTAATTCAACCCTGGTTTAAAGATTTGACTTTCATTAGTCTGTTCTGATCTGTAAATTAGTGGTATACGTCTACTTTCATACTAGGGAGGTATCCAGATTAGTCTGACACCACTATTGATCGACAAGCAAGTTTCTTCTTAATGTAACTTAAACTAAGCAGACCTTCCCCAACCAGACTTAATCAGATTTAACTTATTCTAACGTAGTGTATCCAAACCAAATACAATCAAAAGTAATGGGGAGATGTTGAGGGATTTTGAATAAATGCCCCATACTAGCGTATCATTTGATGGGACAAGCCTAACAATATCACCTTCACTCTATTCTTATAACAACTAAGAGTATGTACTTGAAATTTACACTAGTCATGCTGTATTTACATAGTTTATGAATAAATTATTTTTGTTCTAAGCGGGGCGACCATTGCATGCTCAATAGAGAATTCTAAATGTAATAATGTTGTCTAAAAATATCTTGGAAAAGGTATTTAGTGAAAACTTTAGAGCTTATAAATATAGACCTAACCTAAATGTTTGTCTTGTACGTCAAAGACCTGCCACCAAATATTAGTATCTACGATATGGCAACGAAAGTAGGCCGTGTTGTGACAGTAATAATAGGCCCTAATTATGAAAAAAGTTTGCCAATATAATAATTTAACATTAAGAGTTACGAAATAAAGAACCAAATAATCCATTATTATGTTAAGTCCTTACGTCATTGAAAGGCTACAGGACGTTTTTTTTTTTTTTGCATTAACATCTTGACATTGCAGGAATCGTTAAGCCTTTGTGCAATGGGTTTGGCGCACATTAAATATGAAACTGAAAGATTATACTCCCTTGGCATTGGCCTCCTTATTGTGAAAATCCTTTCACTAACTGCCATTCACGTTGCAAGCAGACATACCCACCGAGTGAGTGTTAGGGTTTTATGGCCAATAATTTATTATTACCGGTTTAATTACTGGCTCGAGGCCTTTTTAACACTTCTTTATAGCTCTGCTTCCTAAACCAAGAAATGCGTATGTAGTTCTGAATTAATAATATAGTTGTGAAACGAATAAATATATACACACACACACACACACGTATACATTTTAACTGCAAACAACACAGTATAATTAATGTAAAGAACGACGCTTGTGTAGAAGAGCGTCCGTACAAGATGAGGAGAAAGAACGAACAAATGAAAATGAGGTACCTCCCAGGAATCGAACCCGGGATCATCCATTGCCGTTGGACATGCTAACCACTACACCAAGGTCCCCGATTAGTCAGAAGTCGTAATTCTCCTACATACGAGCGGAATCGAATGCCCTGAGGGGGCACCTTCTCATGCCGTACATATATACATTTTAACTGCAAACAACACACAGTACAGTATAATTAATGTAAAGAACGACGCTTATATATATATAATATATATATATATATATATATATATATATATATCAGTTAGTGTGAAATCAGTCATTTCATGTAATGCCTAAAATTTCAGGCATTTAGGGTATTTCGATTAGGCGATTAACGACTTCGTGGAAGTTAGGTTAAGTTAGGGTGATTACATTAGGTTGGTTAGGTTAGTAATGCGTCTTACCTATATTTAAGGGTCGCAGGTATTATGCGAAATGCCTGAAATTTTTAGGCATTACGTGAAATGACTGGTTTCACACATTAACTGTAACATATATAAATTTTAAATTTTACATTTCCTTTGAAATTATGTAATAAACATAGCCTATTTGTTTCTCATTTTCATATGTGGAAAGTGGAAACCTTTCATTTAAGGAAAAATTGTTACGTAATCCTATAGTGCGATACTCAGAATGAAGTGAAAAAAAATTAATTCATTCAAATTTAGATACGAGATCTTAAATGTAGTCGCTGAGTGACTCAAATCGCTCATGAGTTTGGAGAGAGAGTGTGAGTGAGTGAGTCAGTCAGTCTCAAGAGTCGTTTTATCATTTATACTTCAACAACGGACTCCATTCTGACTTTCATAATCATCGCATCAGTAGTCACCATTCGCTCGGCAGTGGAGATTTGTATTCCGGGTGGTGTGGGTGTGTTAGCACTTTTCTTTACGATACAGAATTTTTTTTTTTTTTGTGTGAATGAATTTTTCTTCCGTTGTTCGCGGAGTTTGTTTATAAAAAATATACCTGTTTGATGTACATTATTTGAATACATTTTACGCGAACAGATCTTTGGAGTGTAAAATTTGGGAAGAGTATTTGAAACGTACAGTTCTCTTTGCAGTCCATTCATAAGGAAGGAGGATTCCTTGAGGTAAGACTTGCTTGCCTTAAATGAGGGTGGGTCGAGATAAAAAAAGAAAAAAGAAAAAAAAAAAAACTTTGTGGAATCTATTGTATGTTAAATTTGAGGCTAAAGTTGGTTGGCTAGTACATAGATGCAGGGCACAAATTTATTGTTGTATGTATGCTTGATAAGCGTGCGAAATTCTTGCATTTGTAACATTGTGACGCCTACTTTTATTATTAAGTTCGATCATAGGCCTATCCTATTTTCCAAGAACTCCACCGGTATTTTAACCTTGATAACTGGTTCCATAAATGATAACTCGGTGTACTTTATTTTTTATTAGCTTGGTCTAGTACAGCGAGCTGTAAAAGCATTAGGCCTATTTGCTAGGCCAACAGTAATACTAAAAATGGAGCAGCCCTGGTCTATCTTAAGTCAACTGTTGGCTAGTTTATAGCCTGCTACTCTATTTAGCTTCAGTACTGTTATGTCACCCCTTCCGAGTATCGTAGCCTACTGAAGGTTACACCGTTATAGTGGTAATAGGATACCAATGATGTAACTCGGGCACTAATGAAATGTGGGACGGATAACATTTCGGTACAATTTTAGAATTCAGAAGCAGTTCGGAGATTAAGTACATAATTACTAACCTAACCAACCTAATTTAGCTTAATCGGTTAATATTCAGTGGTCCTAAAACTGAATATTAACCGATTAAGCTAAATTAGGTTGGTTCAGTTAATTATGAGGATCAAATGTAGAATTCGGACCCCAGCCTTTTTTAGTTAGCTTTATAAGGCTAACTAACGAAAATATCACGACCTAACCTAACCAATCGTCAAGGGCGTACAGTTAACCTAACGATTGGTTAGGTTAGGTCAGGTCGTGATATTTTCGTTAGTTAGCCTTATAAAGCTAACTAAAAAGGCTGGGGTCCGAATTCTACATTTGATCCAATTATGAAATGTCTCCGAATTCTGGATTTTTGTCGAAATATTAACTGCCCCGCATAGCCCCGTGTTTTAAAAACCACCATATTGTAGTTGTACGGTATTATAAGCCTAGGCACTTTTTTTTCCTTGGTAAAATTTCAGAATCCAGACGCAGTTCAGACACTTCAGAGAGGAGTCCATAAATACTAACCTAATGTAACCAAACTGCTAGGAACTCTTGCCTCCGAACTGTATCTGGTTTCTGTAAATTTGCAGTTTCTTTGAAGTGTAATTCCGAATAGGCCTAATACTAGGTAGTATTTAACTTGTTGAATACTAGCTAGTATTCAACAAGGTTGAATATTACCTAGTGCAGCTGCCTTCCTACATGAAGACAGCTGCACAGTATATTTCCTTTTTGGTCCAATTGAGGTACTGATACTGTAGATTGAGTTGAGGAGTTCCACTCAAACGAGATCAGCTCCAACCATTTATTGAATTTATTTATCCTACATGCATCAGACAGACCTATATACCTACATTTCATCGATGAAAACCAAGACACTAACTAATTTAAGTAACTAAGTTTAACCAAATTGACCATAAATTTGCCGATAGAATGTTTTTTTATGAATTAATCGCATCCGATCAATAGGCCTAAGTGAATCCTTGGCCTGCCGTGGTGGTTTTAAGGACATGCGTAGGCTTTATTAATGTAGGTGGGCCAACTTGAAACAATTGAAGACCCTAAATTAGGCCGAATTTGGCATAGTCCATTATTGAGTTAGAGGGATCTTATTTTTTGTTTCCTGCTAAGGGAAGTGCGTTTCTTTAGGCACCATAGTCTGGTGTAGCAGGCTAATTGAAAACCTTAGCATTAATTAAGGCTTACCATTTCGGGCGTAGGGGGAGCCTAAAATTTTGAGAAAACAATGATGGTGGTCTATAATCAATTTCACACACACACACACACACAGTGATCATTAATCAAATTTAAGGGAAACAAACCACCCTAACTGTTGGGTTACTGTTCATTTATGAACTAAATAAAGCCGCCTTCAGCACGTTTGTTCGAGAAATCAAGTTGTCCCAAGTGGTTTTAACGAAAACTTTTTTCCTGCCAAGCCCTTCCTAAATTTAGAGCCCTATTTTGGCTTCGAGATGGTTTGACACATTTGGGTTAAATGACCCCGATTAGGCAATTCATAAATGTTGCAACTGACGAGACCCGGATAATTAAAAACGTGGTTTTGCATATCTGTGTTAGGTAGGCTACCAAAAGTAATATAGTGCGATAGTAAGTGTTAGGCCCGTACATGATGTTATTTAAATAAAACAGGCTAAATTTGAAGAACGCAGCTGACTTCCGTAGGCCATTTAGGGTGGAGTCACTGCGGTCCGATTGGGTAGACTTTATGCCGGCGATATTAGGAAAAGGCCAACACGTAAGGCTTAAGAGTACTGTATTGGTATCCAATACTTTAGTGTGAATTAAATTACTTACATGACAGGTTTAGCGTAAAGTGCTTCAATTAATTTGTGTAGTTTTTAACTTCATAGTTGTTAAAATGGGCATACTTCCTTACGATCGCTTAGTTTTTACTTTAACCCAATTAAGTTGGCTCGATTTGGAAGTTTTTTTATGCAACACTGTAATTTACGTATTTCACTTAGTGCCAATTTTTCTTCAATATCCTGTTTTCTACAAATTCTTGTTGAATAGTTGGTCTAACTCGCTCGCCTTCTCTACTCTTCACTGCCTTCGGCTGGGTTTATATATATATATATATATATATATATGTGTGTGTGTGTGTGTGTGTATATAATAGTCCTTTGTATTTAGTAACTTCATATTTTGGAGTTATTCCTTCAGTTGATGACCAAAGTTGCATTTGAGTATAACTTGACTATTATGAGCTTGTTTTCACCGACCTTCCCTGTTGGTATAATCTGCGATTGCCAAGACAGCTCATATGGTAATTTTAGTCAATGCCTCGAGAATGCCCGATTGTAGGTTAAAAATGAATGGGGCGTTTTTAAGGCCTGCCGTTTGTATACTAGGCGTGACTGGAGGATTTATACTTGTGCATATAATATTCAGTAACCCTTCATATTATTTAGAACTAGTACAGTTCCCGTCGCTTCGCTGACGGTTAGACAGGCTAAACTACAGAAAAGAACGCAGCCGTGAAAATTTTGAGCTTCACATTGTCTCAACATTTCTGAATCTGGTATCTCCCAAAACCTCATCCCCATTCATGCAACTTGGGGGCTAACCCCCTCCCCCATTACCCCACCCCCACCCTTACCCCATTACTGCCCGGGATAAATTTAACAAACAAACAAACAAACAAACAGACAGACAGGCTAAACTACAGAAAAGAACAGTCATGAAAATCTTGAGCTTCACATTTCCGCCCGTAATACAATTTTTTTCTCAATTTTTTCTCAATTTCTGAAAGTGTGACGGACAGCTCTATTATTATAATATAGATTAGATAATTCCTCTTTACCAGGGTTAGAAGACCTTATACGCTATCGGTACCGTATCTTTGTGCCATTTCATAGTTGTTGTTTAGCCGATCAGCCCACCTTGATCGAGCAAGCCGGCGGCACGCAGGTAACCGATCGTCCTCTCCGGAGTGGATCAGAGGTTCAGCGCACTAGTGATGTTGTCTTGTGTTCGTTGTTGTGCTAGAGCGGCACAGTCTGTCATAATGTGTTCAATTGTTTGTGGTGTCCCCTGACACAGGTGGCAGGTGTCGTCTATGGAGTTGTCTAGTCTGTGTTTATATGCTAGTAAGTTGGGGTGATGTCCACATCGGAATCGTGCTAAGTTAACTCGATCTGCTCAGGCTGATCTCCATTTCATAGTTAAATTAGGTAGCTGGGCATCACTTTTTTTTGTAGGAAGGAGGGGGCCAAGGGCTAGCGCCTGTAAAAACGCCCCCCCCCCCCCCCCTCATAGAGGAGGAAGCGCCAAAATCAAGGTCCAGGGTTTTCGAGATGCCCGGACACTACGTTTGAAAGATCGGAGGTAATAGACGGAAGAAGATGGATTGAGGAAGATTGTTCCAGAGTTGACCGGTTGAATAGGTGAAAGATTGAAAATACCAGTTAACTCTTGCGTAACTTAGAGTTGGACAAAAAAGCAATTCGTATAGGTCTAAGTCCTATTTAATATTGCAACACAAGGGTAAATATTGAGTTTTGTGAAGACCAGTTCCTTGAAACTTGTTACAAAGATCCTGAAATTGGTCACCAACGTGAGAAATAACTAACATTTAAAACGACCACCTAACCTAGTGTAATCTCGTCTCCGCGAAACTTATTAGCCAAGACAGCTAGTTCGTGCACAAAGTTGTCTATGGCCACCCTAAGGACAGAGTGCTCAAAAGGCGGACTGTCTGCCTAAAGCCGGACGTCTGGCCACCCTACTATATGGTTTATAACTAGATCTAGTTGTAAGTAGTTTAAAAATAGGCCTACAAAGCATAGCCTCGAACTGTTAATACACACGAAATTCAGTACTATGGTGCTGTACGGTACTATAGCGTACACTTTGATAAAGTAACACTACGGTTTACATAAACATTATCGTCTGTATAAACTGAAGTGCGATTTCACGCCTAAATTGTTTAGTTGCTTGTTAGGCCACAAAATGGTTTCAGCACTGAAAGATGATCCTGTTTTAAGAGTCGCATACGTCTGATTTGTTTTCGGCCCTCCACCTCCGTCAGTTGAAAAGTGTCGTAAATGTATATAGTAAATGCTAGTGTTCAATGTGTCTTCGGCTGTTCTTTTGAAACGTCAAACGAAGTCGCTCATTTCTCTGCTAGAATGAAACTTCAGCTGCTCGCATACAGAATTTGTTTGAACTGAGTCACTATTTTAGAATGTAAACAAGCGGAATTTTGCCAAATTGACGTTATGGTTACGTTCATGAAGATTTTCATGTCACCGAATTTTCTTTAAGCGATTAGGCACATCCCCATTTCAGTCAATTGGCCCCATAGTTTAACTTCTTGAACGTAATGCCATGCTGCACGGCGTGATTGACCTATTTTGAATAGCATTGACACTTATCACATGCTAGAAATAAATGTGGTGCTGGAGGGAATATGGTCTTCTCCATTAGTTTCGTTGACAGGGAGGTTAATTAAGGGACTCGTGAGTCTTTTCAGGAACTGAATGCAAGAACGTGGCTTGTCGCTCTTCTTTTTCCAGGTTAATGGGTTTTAAGATCTCGGAAGGAGAGCCTTTCAGAGTGCCAGGCATCCGAATTTGTTTTCTCGTGGGGCAAAAATTTTTAGATACAGGGCCTTCGCGTGAGATCTCTGAGGGCTTGACTCTAAGTAGTATAGGTAGGCTTATGTAGACCATTGGTGATATAAGGCCTAATGTCGGCATGTCTTCACGTTCTAGGCCTAATTATACTAAATTGTTTAATCTTATCTAATATGGTATACGGTTGAAATTTCACTAATTTAACCCAGAATTCCGTTTCAGTTGAGTTTATGAAAGCTATTTTATCCACTACCTCTGTTAAAACGTTTTTGTTCAACGGTAGGCCTAACTTGTACTGTTGTTAGCTAAAGTACGGAGTCTGATCTCCCCTATTGTTTCTAGTTCGTATAGAGTAGCCTATGTATTGAGAATCACTCCGAAACCAAACCTAACATTAATATTTGGTTTAATAAGGTAAAAGGCTAAGTGTGGTACTTAAAAGACCAAGCCCGTTCTGTAGGCCTAGAGCATGAAAACCAAATTTTCATTTCAAGCAGAATGGGTTACAACGATAGACATTCAACAAATAAAGTTCAGATTCCACTCTTATCATTCTCTGCATGCTGTCTGATAATTAGGGGGAAGAGGATTTCAGTACACGCGTACTTAGGCTCCATGAATTTTTGTTTCGTTTAGGCCTAATGGGCCTTGGGCCACACACACACACACACACACACATATATATATATATATATATATATATATATATATATACATATATATACATATACATATATACATATACATATATATATCCAGACCATATTCGTTTTTATTCTCAATGTTGAAGGATTGAAACGTTGTATTGTTATGCAATTGAATGAATTTTACAAGTGAATGACTGTTATAAGTCTCACTCAAATGGAGATAAGAAAGTGTTCAAATAATGGCATTTTCTCATTGTAATAGTTTGCACTTGAATTTGTGATGATGTGTTTACATTAAAATACTTTTTTAAGTAATTTCATTTGCATAACGACTACGAAAATAGGTTGTTAAGGTTGGTCTGCAAAACAATAATAATAATAATAATAATAATAATTTAAGAGAAGCCTTTAGCAGCATATTTAAGTGTCGTTTCACTCCAGGGCGATTCATTGAGAAACAAGGTATTCATAATTTCAATTTTCGTAGTACGGTATATGAACCATACGTCAGAATGTCTAGAAAGGGGGGGGGGGTGGGAGTGGAGGAGATGGAGGGAGACATCTCAATATTTGACTTAAATAATTTGAACATTTCACTTAATAATAATAATTACAATTTGTTTACCGGGCTAGGCTACATTCATATAGGCTGTGGCATATATCGCGAGACCTATATTGTGGGTGTTTTAAGCCCCTTTTTATAATTTAAATATCCTATCCTCTACATATTTTGGGCATCTGTCTCGTAGGTTCAGCATTAGTTAAAGCTTAGGCTAGCTAGGTTAACGCCTTGTTATTAATCATGAATATGAGAAGCATCTCTAGTTAAATTTGTAATTACAATTAAGGCATTTAAATTATTTAATAGGAATATTAACCTACTGTAACATGATAAAAAGATGTCGTGCGCAATGGTATCGTATTTAGACTCTATGGGTCAGTATAGGTATCGAATTTACTGAATTGGCAATTTCATTGGCTTTAAAATTTCTGCTAGTTGGGAATTCGTACAAAATTGTGGTACAAACGGTTTACTAGTAAATTACAAGCATACCTGACAAGTCCTACTACGGTATGTACACTAATAGTGAGGAGTGCCAGGAATTGGCACAACAATCAGATTAACTATTGCACCCCATTGTTGTAACTCCTCTGTTATCAGCATCATCGGGATTCGACGCTTAATTTCGTATTCTTCACTTCCATACTGAGCTACGGGCGCTGATCACGGTATGTATAACACGAAATGCCTTAAATTTACTGCAAATTTAAAGGCTTTACTCTACTGTCTACAGTAGCGTACTTTGCTTCAGAATTTACGTATGCTTAGCCTACTTGCATGGTTTAAATTAACCAGTGGTAAACATAGCCTACGCATAGATTAGGGTCAGCTGCCTTGGATCAGTGTTTTGCCCCAGATTAACCCGTTAATTAGTCTAATTAGTTGTTTGAACAATTAGCGCACTAGTGCCTCCATTGTTGAACCTTTTTATAATGAAAGTTGGTCTTGTTGTGGTCAGTGACATCGCTAATGGGTTTCCCACTTTGATAAACATGTTTTAGTTTTCACTTGGATTGTAGTTTCCCACACCAGATAACGTGAATTCCTTCGCTTTTAATTTTTGAAATCGTGTTGGCCTCTTTAGCCGAGTTTACAAGGCTTCTTTTTAGTTACGGCTTCCGATGATAGCTATAGGTTTCTGAAAAATCTTTTTGTAGTCGTACTGTTAGTTCGAAATTAGGTTTTTTAATAGTATGCCTAGGCCCACGATAATTGATTAATCTTATAAAGAACTCAAATGGGAGTGAAACTCTGCTTCAATTTATTTGTAGGTCCTAGACCAAAATAATTATTTTGTGGGCCAGTATGGCGATTCAGACCTAAGCCTATTTTATGAAGTATTGGAACACATTCCTTTCGTACGGGTAACGCCCTCTAACATTTGGTTTGCTTCCCATATTTGTAATTTTAATAGGCCCAGCCTAGCAACGCCTTTAAATAGAGCCGAGTAAAATTAACGGTAGCTGGTATTTAGAATAATAATTTTTAAGAAAACGAGCGTTTGCCAGAATGATGGACTAGGTCTTGGCTTTCGTATCGCGTTGAGTGTCTCTTGTCGCACCATTAATAGCATTTTCTTAATTGAAGCGGTTTTAGAAAGTTATTTATTAAAGCAATTGTTATAAGCACCACTCATTAGTGTGAAATTTTTTTAAATATTTTTAAATGACGCGTGTTAGCCAACAAGTCTTTTCCCCGTCTCGAATATCGAAGAATTTACTTGTTTTATTCAGTTCTGCAAAACTTTTATAGTACCTTCTGAAGGTAGTTTATACATAATCCTGAAAAGTTTTTTGACCAGTTCTTGAAACCCTACGTGCGTGAACAACGAAAGACGGTAGTAGGCTGTGAATGAATGACCTGTACGAAGCTTGTGTTTGTGTACAGATGGAAGAAAAGAGAAAATCAAAAACTGATTTAAAAGGAGAAAGAGAGAGAAGAAAAGCTTTTATGTTTAGAAATGGCCCTATCCGTCCCCATCCACCAATCTCGCACGCAAACTTGCGTGTTCCTCGATTGAGAATTTTTGTTCTGTACATACTACTCGTACTTTGCCTTTTTTAATGGAGTGGTAAATGATTTGTATTTTTTTAACATCTTTGGCGTAAGAAGGTAAGTACAATATTAAGACTGCTTTGGTTGTTTAAGTAAAGAGTCTTTTTGCTTAGCAATTGCTTTCGCTTTACAAAGTCTCTTGAGCGTAACGTTGATTACCTGTTCGACTCATTACTCGCAAAGGTATATAAAGTCTTTCAGGTAGAAGTAATTCGCAGATTTCTACTGAGATTAGATCGATCTTGCTTCGATTTCGTATGAAGTAGGCTCGTTCTTGTAGTTTACGGAGGCTGTTTCCGAATGCTAAGCTTTACAACTTAATATTTTATTGGGTTGCAGGCCGCTGGACCGAGGTAAACCTCGTACCCAAATGGTGGTTATTTTATAGGTTTGTTATTGAGGAGTAAATATTTAATAGTGTAGTTAAAATTAATTAAATTCAGATGTTTTGCTCATTAAATGTTTCGGAGGTAAGACCTCTGAGCTCAGATGAGCCAGCTGAACTTACGTATCGATAGATTTAATCGACACTGAGCAAGTTTAAAATGTAACCTCGCGATTCACTTTCAATTCTTGAAACCACATAAAAGTGACAGATGGATAAAAATGAAAGGTCTCATTTCCGTATTGTTGGAAAGTGTTTTTGCCCCAATAAAGTCATAGTATTTACTACACCAATTACGGAAGCGTTTTTATCTCGAAAACTTTCTCTTGATGTGCGGTTAAGCTTTCCTTAGTAAATTGGCGTCTTTTTTTCATTCCGCCATATGTCAGTGCAATTAATTATTGGTGCGTACCGCTACGGCTATTTTGTACCGTTTTTTTTTTTTTAAACCACTAATAGCTGATTCACACACAACCTGGACACCCATGGACACTCGTTCCGAGATTATCCTGAGTGATGTGTACGCTTTCGGAAGAAAATTTGGATTTCGGAAGTGTCTAGCCATAAATTTCGTCGGATATTTTTTTTTCCTGAAGATTATTCCGGAATAGTCTCAAATTACAGGCAGGGTCGTGTTATGAATTGAATGCATGTTTCTACTAATAAAAGTTTTCGTAAAGGTTTAATTTAGCCTTTTATACTTCGAAAGTGTTTTATTTTGTCTAGTTCATATTTTTATTATTTTCAAAGGAAATGTATATTCAGGTACAGCCTAGGTAGAGTCGGGCTGAAGATAGCTTCGCCCTACGGCACGTATAGTGTATACTGTATAATGATTTTGCGAACGTGTTTTTAGATAATTTTGATCATTAAATAGTGTAATAATTTTGAACCCATGTTGGTTTCGTTAATTTTTCTAGTAGTATCTAGAAATGAAATATTAATTACGCAGCAGTGCGCGAATTCTATTACACCATAAATATATATAAATATATATATATAAATATATATATATATATAATTTATTTTATTTATTGAGTGGCATCATAAAATTAATTTCAGTGATATAAATTACTAAGATTGTTTTAAAGTAGGACAAGTTACAGCAAAATGGTATTTTTCTATCCCAAAGGAAAAAAAAAAAAATTATCCCATTAAAACGTACGAAAGTCAACTTAGTGCTCTGTTCCACAATTCACCGAAATGTTGTGTGAACGAACACATCACGGACAAAAGCTAAAATTTTATTACGGAATTAGAAGAGCTTTTTTTTCGTTTTTTTATATAAAGAAATGTCCAGGATTGTCGATATTCAGTGCGAGTCGGCTATAATCGCTTCCATTAGTACAGTATGGTAGGAAAACCACGCGTTATCACTTCGTGTGGTTTTGTATTTCATTTTCACAGTTGTAGAATGAGAGTTGATGGTAATGCTGGATGCTGCTGTAGGCCTAACTACCATACCAACAACCTTGGCCTCTTAATGCATCATTACTCTGTAATGTATAGTGAAGTACGTCCTTTCAGGCGATCCAATGATACGATTTCTTATACAGAGAAAACCTAGTCTGCCTAAACTTTTGACACTGCCTGAAGCCCATTTGGGATGGGCTATTTGGCGCCTTACAGTACTTCAGGCTACAGTAAACATCCTCAAGTTAAAATTTGTATTCTGCATAGCAAGAGATTACGTCAGTATAGGCGTAATTGTCTCTTATAATTAGTGTACGACCATATTGTAAGTTACTTTTGAAGCATAGCAATAGGTCAAAATTTGAGCGTGTTAAGTCAAGTTGATGTGTGGTTGTGCAGCCTATTCTTAGTCCAATAAGAAGAAGAGAGGATTGAGTTTGAGGTGACCTTCAGCCGTAAGGCTTCTTCGTTCTCTCTCATTCACTCTTCGCTTTTCTTCGTCATCCTCCCTCCCCCCCCCCATACGAAATCCCTTTTTCTTCCCCCTCTCGTCTCAAGCACTTTCGTTCCGCCATATTCCATTCGATTACAGTTAAATGGCTTATAAATTTCCTTTGGGCTTTTGGGCGTAGGTTTTCCAGTAAGTTTAGCTTTTTTGGTCCGGTTGGGTTGAAGCCTACGGGCTATTAATACGGTACCTGTGCTGGCTTGTGAAGCCTGTAGGATATGCACTGAGCGAGCAGTGTGATGGAGCGTAGGCCCCAACTTTTAATATTATGTAGACTAGTTTCTATTTTGGGAAGCTTACTAGTTGGAGTAGAATTGTTTTTTGTTTTTTAGTTTATGGCGCAGTGATTAAACAGAGCTATTTCTAATTCACTAAAGTTTAGGTATTTAACCAGTGTTTTGTAGGCCTGCCTACTACCATTGCGGGTTGCTTTTTAGTACCATACTAGTAATAGGGGCTGGGATTGATAGGCAACATCATCATGGATAGGGAATTTGATAGTCCTCTCTCATAATTGATTCATTGAAAGAAGCTTGTCGAAATGTTACGGTTGTCTTTCACCCCCATCCCACCTTGGCTCTTGGTAATTCATTTAGCATTTCATCAATTACTTATTAAATGTATAGGATTTGCGCTTATAGGATTAATATAAATAGCCTATCGTTCCCCGAGCTGATGTAGGGCCTATTAATTTATTCCTTCCCACTTTTCAGTACGAGAGAAGGTTGTACATATCGCAGTCTTATCATTTCAGTCATAATGCCAGTAAATAAACAAGGTCTAAGTGTAAGTGTGGGCTGTAAGCCAGGTTCCAGTTTTGCTGCGGTAAGATCCACTGGATAGGGACATAGCCTCAATTACATACCGAGACCGTAAGTGCTGTCTGTGGGCTTATAAATTTAGTTCGAAGTGTACGAGAACTCGACAGCTGGAATACAACATTGTTACTCCCTTTACGTAATTCTGAACTCGTGGGATGTTAATACTACGTTTTAAGAAATGTATTCTATACAAGACTAAACGTAGCTGTTCCGTCGAGAGAGATTTAGCTATGCTCTTGTTACCATGACTTCAAAGCTCGGCTTTAATTTGATATATCTTAACCACTTTTTTTTTTGACTTAGGATTTTACTTTTACTGAATCATTTTCTGCAATTACTTAGTTTCTCCGCCTATGTTCTGCTCGTCTCATTTGTCCCTTGGCTCGTATCCATCCATCCATCCGCACGCCCATTATTCCTTCCTTAATTATTTTAACTTCCATCCTTTTGTTTGTCATGTTGATGCAAAGAATTCGGCAACATTGTCAGACGACCTTCACAAAGAGTTTAAAAGAAAAAAAATAGAAAAAAGTCTTCCTTTATTTACTAAAAATTGGCACTAGTTCTGTAGTAACGACATTGTTGGTCAGTTCTGGTTATGATTTAATTAATGACCTATAAATATAACAGATTTTGATTCTTTGGCGCACCTCCGCTTTCATTTCCCTCATGTACAGTTGTGGCTCGCGTATAACATTATAGCTCTCACGTACCGGTATTCAGCACCGTACTTCATTTTACTTAAATTAATAGAAGCGTAGAACAACCGGTACGTATTCTTAGCAAAAATGTACGGTATATCAGCTAAGCGTAGGCCTGCATCCTATGCGTGTTCGCTATCTCTAATAAGCGTGTTACAGAGCTCGCTGAGGACGATTTTTATTACAGGCTGGAACTTGTGTTGCAAATGAAGGAAGTTTTTATCATGTTACGTACATTAGATATTGACGTAACTCGACTAAAATAACTGCCAACCCTTTGCCATTTTAAATGGCATATATATGAACAAATCTTTAAGGACCGGAAATTTGTAGCGTTTTCATCCTATTGATACCATGACATAATAGGGTATTTTTTAAGGTCATAATGCGTTTGACTGATGAAATCACGCATTAAATTATAGGAAGTGACGTACAATGAGCGCATGCTTAGATAAACTATTGGAAGTATTCAATTGTGTATTGAATACACTTAACCTCTTCAGGCTGGTTCTGCCGCTTTGTTTTTATTCTTGTTTAGTTTGTAAATGGTAAAAGAG
The DNA here is from genome assembly GCA_023014485.1 of Bathynomus jamesi. NCBI lineage: Eukaryota > Metazoa > Arthropoda > Malacostraca > Isopoda > Cirolanidae > Bathynomus > Bathynomus jamesi. The sequence goes on from JAJOZX010001619.1 coordinate 822,444, forward strand.
GTTTACTGCGCATTTATTTGTATTCAACATTTTTGTTAAAAAAAAAAACATTTTTAAAACGCGCATGTTTTTAGGACTATCTTTCGTTGCATTTGGCAACTTTTAATTAAACTCGAGCCTACAGTTGTTTAACATAGGCTTACTCACCATTGATAGTGAGTGGGTAGCATCGAAGCTTAATGAAAGGACGTGAAAATATTTTGCGTGACCTTTTTAATAATTTTATCTATTGAAATTTTATTGACTACTTAAAATTAATGGAATTTTGGTTTCTCTGAAATAAATACCTAGTTTTACATTACGTACAACTGTAAGAAAGATCTATTGTGGTCGGACTGCAACTTAAAATACAGGTTTAATTTTACAGGAATTAGGGTTAGATTAAACGTCGTAACATGTAGGCTTGTATAGTTATAAATGGGCTTTGTAACGCCGAGTCTATTATCATGATGCGGGTGAAAACAGCCTTCGAAGAATTATTGATGATCAGAGTGGACACGAGTCTGATTTTAACGTAGTGAATTGTACGTAGTTAGTACAATTCACATACGTCAATATATTGGGCCTTTTAGTTTTAGGACTGACGGTACCTAGTATGATGTAATTGATGTATAGTTGGGCCTACAACCGCAATATGGAATAGTTTAACTTGCTAAAATTTGTTTGTCCAAATGCGCTTGGTCATACGTCCACTTGTTAATTTGCAGCAAGCGTTCATTACGCATTTGACAGAGATCTGCCTCGCGACTCGTTCTGTTAATTAAAGCATCACGATCGGCCTTGGCTTACTTCGATATTTTGAGTGGTAGGGTTGGGTTAAGTAGGTAGGTATTTGGGGTAAGGGGGGTATTCATTCGCATTCCGAGCGAACGGCGCAGCGGACCCATTCGTTTATACGTGGAAGGAATTTACACTCGCAACTTGCCTGATTATATCTGGGGGGGGGTTCACCGAAGTATGAATATTTATGCTAAAATTTAGAACGTCTAACGATATAGCTAATTTGCTCGTAAAGTTTGGGCTCTGACTTTCATATACCGGATGGGAACAACTGTTTACAGAAGGGTTTGATAACTAGAAAGTTAAAAATGTTTCTTGAATGACTTTTATTTTAGGGTCAGCTGGCTTTAAAATGTAATTAATTTTCTGTTCTAACCACTTCAAGATGTGTAAAGTGGTACGTGGTATGTTAAAATCGAAGGAGACTATATACAGGGTGTTTCGCAACCGGTCTGCCATACTTTGGGGGTGATCTGGTGCGTGATATAGAGTAAAAAAGTTAATAACATGGTGCTATTTCCAACCGTTGCCGAGCTACGGACGTTTTAAGGTGCGCGGAAAAAAATAACCGAGAGTATTAATCTGATGTATTTATTGCTACATTTTATGAGATACACCTTATAAATGTTCAAAATGTCGGTTTTCAGTGCACAGCCTTGCTCGTTCTAAACAAGAGCCCATTTGAATCGTTTCGGGGTGTTCTCGTATAAAGTAGCGGCATCCATAATCCGACGCGAGAGTTCCTCTCGTGTGTACTTTGGTCTTGTTGTAGACCATCTCTTTCATAATGCCCCATAAAAAGAAATCTAACGGGGTTTGGTCCGGAGATCTCGGAGACAACGATATTAGACCAGCACGACCAATCCAACGATTCCCGTAACGCTAATTCAAGTAATCCGTAACATGACGACGAAAATGTGGCGGCGCCCATAGCTCCGCAACGGTTGGAAATAGCACCTATGTTGCATTAACTTTTGTACTCTAAATCACCTCCCAAAGTATGGCAGACCGGTTATGAAACACCCTGTGTATATATATAATATATGCACGCACGCACCCACCTTTTCAGCTCCGTCATTTTGCATACTAATTTAACCATTCTAATATGTACTTTCAAGGAAAGAATTTTCGAAACTCGTATGATATTTTAGGAAATTGAAAAACACGTTTTTAGCTGTTCAAACTTTATTTGCGTTTGTGGACTTGGTTTAAGGGTAAATCGTATCTGTTTTAACCTACCATTCTAATTTCTACATTTGATGAAAGTATTTTTATAACATTTACTTAGACCTGCTTGGCTCACCTCTCTTGACCATTTTGTTTTTCATCCATCTTTAATATATATATATATATATATATATATATATATATATATATATATATATATATATATGGAATGAACTCAGAATGGTTCCCTGAGTTTTTTATGATACACACAGACCGTGCATAGAACAAGAAACTCTTGTGGGCTAATTAAATCCACTATAGTCCGAATAAGTAATGGTAAATGACAAATACCATAGTTTTTCTTTTTCATGATGCAAGCCCGACGTGGGAAACGGCTCTCTCGCAGAGGTCCCATAAATATAGCTTCCCTCACCAGCTATCTGCAAAGCAGACAGGATCCAGCTTTGGGATATGGATCTAGGGTTTAAAGCAGCCTAGCCCCACTACATTTAGAACCTCAATATAAGTAAAAGACTCGTTGCATTCACGTCGGATTGAATAAATCAAAGAAAAAGGGGTAACTATTATATTTTTAACCAAAACTTAAACCTCAACTGGCAGAATAGAGCGTCCACTTTTCAAGGCACATGTCCGTTTCATGATGGGACCTCTCTGCGAAAGACCCGTTGCCCACGTCGGGCTTGCATCATGAAAAAGAAAAACTCTGGTATTTGTCATTTACCATTACTTATTCGGACTATAGTGGATTTAATTATCCCAGAAGAGTTCCTTGTTCTATGCACGGTCTGTGTGTATCATTATATATATATATATATATATATATATATATGGGATGAATTTCACTTAAACACGTGAAATGAATGAATGATGTGAACCCACAAGGAAAAAGAAAGAAATGATTCCAAAAGTCTTTCGTGTATTCAGCAGGACACCTCGTCAGGGACGACGTTAGGACCTGACGAGGTGTACTGCTGAATACAGGAAAAGTATTGGAGTAATTTTTTTTCCTTGTAGATTTGCATATTTATAATATATATATATATATATATATAAACTGCAAACACGCAGTATAATTAACGTAAAGAACGACGCTTGTATAGGAGAATATTCCGCGCAAGATGAGAGAGAGAGAACGAAACAAATGAAAAAATGAGGTAACCACCCGGGATCTTCCGATTGCCGGTCAGATATGATAACCATTACACCATGGGCCTCACTCAATCAAATGCCGTAATTGCTCTACATATGTGTGATATTTATATATAATATATATTATTAATATATATATATGTATGTATGTGTGTTATGTATATATGTATGTGTGTGCGCGATATATATATATATATATATATATATATATATATATATTTATATATATATATATATGCGAGGAATAGAGGACGAAAAGATGGTACATGTTTATTAACAGACGTTTCGGAAAAATTCAATTTCCATCATCAGTGCTAAAAAGTTTAAAAACAAATAGAAATAAATAAGTATAAAATAAAAACGAACAATAAATGTTGCGTCATTTTAATTTATTGTTCGTTTTATTTATTATACTTATTTATTTCTATTTGTTTTTAAACTTTTTAGCACTGATGATGGAAATTGAATTTTTCCGAAACGTCTGTTAATAAACATGTACCATCTTTTCGGCCTCCTATTCCTCGCTAAGCTAAGCTTCCCTAAGAACAAACCATTCAACCAAGTTATATATATATATATATATTTTTTTTTTAAGTTCAGGTAGAACCGATTCACCTCTATTTAAAAGGGCATATCTCGGTGGAAAAACAAAGAAAAGTGAGAGGAAAGACAGAGGAAAAAAAGGGTGGAGGGGACAGTCGAAGTGGAAAAAGACCAAGGACTGCAGGGTCGAGCCCCATCATCCTTGGGTGCTAGGGCCGGGAGGGCGCACGTGAAACCTCCAGGAACAAGCACGTACAAACGAGCACAAAGAGCACTCAAGAGCACGAGCTTAGAACCCCCTTGCGGGTGTGTATATATATATATATATGTGTGTGTGTGTGCACACACACACACACACACACACACACACACACACACGACTTTTTAAAATCCATGTATATAAAAAATTAATTAGGCAAATCTAATTTAACCAAACTTAATCAATACCGAAATTTTTCCGATAATAAGAATGTAGATTTTTTATAGGTTTTTTTTCGTGATCTGATATAGCAGAAGTGTTACCTCACAAAAAATGTCCCACTACATTCGTTAATTGATACTCTACCTCACTTATTCACACACACACACACAACACACACACACACACACACACCCCGTTGTCAACCAATGCTCCAACCAGAAAAAAATTGCCAAAGAGTGTAAAAAGTACTAAACAGTTGAACATTTCACTTGGCCAGGGTGCAATGGCTTCTGTGTTATTAGGTTTAGGCCCACTGAAGACAACCAGAAAGTTACAAACATTGGCTTTGCGTTAAAGGTTCCTCGAAGAACACCCAAATTTTTGTCTTAAATTTCAGTATTGAAGATACTCATAATAAAGTTGCAGGCGGCATACCTCAGTCAGGTTTTAGCTCGTTGCATTTTACTTTCGTTATTGCATTACTGATTGCGTTCATCCTTAGTTTCACTTCCAAATTTTTTTTTTTCTTTCCTTTGTGGTGGCGTACTTTTCCTTGGGTTAGTTAATGTTCGTATATCTGGCGTCACTGATTAACCGCAGTATATCTATCTATCTATCTATATCGTGTGAAGTTTTTAATCGATTATAAAGACTACCACAATGAAGTGTGAATTACTGAAGAAATCTTTAAGACTAAAAACCGTCAATGAGAGCGGATTTTTTGACTTCTTTTGAGTTTTATGTCGGCGTTCGTTCTTTGTTTTAACGTTTTTAATGGTTGTAAAAAGTGTGTAATGGAACGGGAATCGCCACTTCATTTTCTTTTATAAAAACCGCAATAAAGACCTTTCGATGGAAGGAGGAAGTTGAGTAACGGCTCAAACGTGATGACGATCGCCGTCATGTAAGATTTCTTTGGTACGGGCGAGGCGGTGGTGGTGGCTGCCTGGTGCGCGGCTCGAGTTCCGAATAGCTGTTCGGGACTCGATTGTGAGGCTCGGCAGAGGCGCATGGGAAGGTCAGCTTTAGGGAATACGAGAGTCAGACGTACCCTAACGGTTTACGGGGTCGTGTCCGAGTTCCTCAAAGAGTTAGAGATTGGTTTCTTTTTTATTAGATTTTACTTCTGGCCTTGCCGAGGAAAAGGAAAGCTATCAGGTGCTTGATAGGATAGGACCGTAAAGTTAATGCATATTTTTAGGTCATTAAGAGTTATGTGCTTGTATATATCATTATGTATGCGTATATATATATATATATATATATATATATATATATGTATATATATATATAATATATATATATATATATATATATATATATATATATATGTATGATGTACTTGGGTAATTGCTATGCTAACTTGCGAGTTTTATCTGACAAAGTTTCATTAAAAGTTGCGTCATTTTTGAGCAAGTCATTTCCTTTCTTCAAAGAAATGAGAAATGAATGTTAATTGGTATCGTTATTCGTAAGGGAAATGACCGACGTTTCTAGATGCCCGCATGCAATTTCGGACATTGTACATAATTGGGGCTGAATTACTAGATTGGCATAATTTTGTCGTATATTTTTTTTTGTATTTTATGTTCACGTAAGCTGTAAACCTCCTCTCGTTTGGACGAGACAAGTCCGATGTTATAGGGTGGCGCAAAAGTCGCGCGTCATAGGAATTATCAGTGTGACTATTATTTTCTTTTCTTTTAGGTAGGTGATGGCTGTGAAATTAACAATAGACAAGAGGGTGAGCTTGGTTTTAATGTATGGAATACCAGGTACAACAAATCGATGAATCGGTACAGAATTTAAATTCTCTGCCGATTCATCGATTTGTTGTACCTGGTATTCCATACATTAAAACCAAGCTCATCCTCTTGTCTATCGTTAATTTCGCAGCCGTCCCCTACCAAATAGAAAAACAAAATATAATAACACTGAAAATTCCTATGATGCGCGACTTTTGCACCACCCTGTACATACGGAGAAGTCGCGATCTGTAGCCGCTGTCCTTGTAATTATTTTAATTTTATGGACTATATCCTCGCCTGAAGTGTTTGCTTTTAAAAGTCAATCTCGCTTTATTATTCGCTCGCTGACATTATTTCTTGGCCTTACAACACAGAATTTTTTTAATGTTTATAGGCCTAATAATAATGGAATATTTATTGTTAGTGTGGCATTGCTATGTGTTGGGATAGTTATTGCATGCATGAATTTTGTCATTGGAATATGATGTGAATTTGTTGGGTACGTAATCTTCTGATCACTTTCATTCTTTACTCAGACAATGGACTCGACATTGATTTTTTACCTTCGATAATGAAGGATGTTGAGAAAGTGTGTAAAGAATAATATCCGTTATACAGAGTGCTCAATTTTGAACTAACATACTCTTGTAAAAAAAAAATATATATATAATATATTTATTTATTTATTTTTTATTTATTTTATTTATTTTTATTTTATTTATTTATTTATTTACAGAGCAAACCTGTAACTTAAATCGTTTCAAATGCATACAACCTCCGAACTACGATCCTTTTATCGTGTTATGCTTAAAAGTTGGTAAATATTCCGAAAACTTTATTTTTAATAGTTTCCTTGTTTTAATTTATGAAGGAAAGGAGGAGTGTGTGCTTGCGAATAAGGCACACGAATAATTTTCAATTTTCCCCTTTTGCACTTTCTTGCGAATGAAACCTCTCAGCTGTGAGCAAATATCGATCAGAACTGCTGCGCAATCCTTTCTCCTCCCTCTCTCGCCTCTCATCCCGCTGTTCCCAACCCATTCATTCTTACACACACACACACACACACACACACACACACACACTTTACCGACCTTCTTTTTTTTTCACTTCGTGTTTTTCCTTTCGGAATTTCTCACCTTTCGTTTATCCATTTGCATTTAATTTATATAAAAAATAACGTATCGAATACTATCGAAGAATTTTGACACATCTTTGGTTTTGTTTTAAATTTAATTAAGAGCCAATTCCGTTGTTTCTTTTCGCACTTTTTTTTTGTTTCCAAATGGAAAGGGATTTTGCGCGATTTTATCCTTCATAGGAAATCTCTCTCTATTTACTCAGATTTTGGTTAGCTTTGATTTACGAGATTGGGCGTTGCGTGGGAAAGGAATTTATGGGTCTTCAGCCTTAGGCTGATTCGACGGAACTAAGCTTGTATTTTGTTGTTTTCTCTCCGTCGATAAATGAGCCGAGGAAACCGATTTATCCAAATTTATTTTCATAAAATCGTATACGAGGCGTACGAGTTTTCTATAAACTGAGCTCGATTGGATGTTTGGATCTACGATATCCTCTGCAGTGGAATGGTATTAGGTTAGTATGGCGGCTAGTCATAACTCAATTTCTTTATTTATCAGTGCTTATTGTATTTGTATAAATATATCATTTAGGATCAAATGTGTTTAGTACCTTATACCCTTAAGGCTGCACACACACACACCACACACACACACACACACACACACACACACATAATAGTTTTGATTTTATCTTGGTTCAGTTTTCGTATTGCTTCATGGTCCTTTCTTAATATTATTTCTTTATTAATCGTTTGATGCACACGATACACCGACAGGCCAAACCATCAGGGTTGGCAAAAACCCAGCAAAAACCAGTTGGGTTTTCGCCAACCCTGCAAACCATGGTGTGAAAACTTCATTTGTGGGCGAGACGAGTCTGAACTGGCCACTGGACCCCGCACAAAAACGAGAGCAGTAGCTTCACATGCCGCATCCTTTTTGTATTCCAAAAGATAGGATTTGAAACGCCTGAGAAGTGTTCGCGTCCGTATGCATGGTAACGTTCGTAAAGGGTGGTAATTTTATATAGAATACAATTTAAATATATTTTGGTTGCGTAAAGAGTGCTGGTAATAATTAAATGCAGTCTGTGAAATGCTGAAAGAGTCATTTCATTGGGTGGGATTATAATTTCGCAGGCCTCATGGGCCGCGGATCCTTTCGTATGTGAATTGATGATGATAGCCCGAATTAGAGAATCCCCAACTTCGGCCTGAGCTTTGTTTATGAAAAACTGAAACTAAATAATAAAGTAATTTTACTATTTAGGTTGTCGTATAAGACGAGGAGTTATGGCATCTCGCTTAAATACGCAACACAACGGGTTTTATGTGCCACAACACGTAACTGAAGTCATCTTTGCACCTAAACCTCGTTCGATTTTAAAACATAGCCGTCACGTGGGATGGGATGGAATGATAGCTGAAAACACACACAATAAAGACGATTCCGGTAGAGCATCAAGGTTGGCTTATCAACTAAAATGAAAAATTGTCTGGCCTTTTCGAAGGAAATTGGTTGAAAATTTAAATGAAGTTTTACGTAAACTTTACGAGATGATAGCTTCGACACTACGAGATTAAAATGTATTCAGTGTGACTACTACCATTTGTTAAGTTTACTATGACGTGATCCATCCTATCGTGCCGTACACGAAATCTTTGAACTAGGCATTGGCGGCTACTTCGTCATTGAGCACGCAAATTGTGTAGCTTCATACTAATACATATATACGCAAAGGTGGGCACCCGGGCCTCAAAAAGGACCGACGGTCCCGGTCTCGGTCCTTTCTGAAGATAGGACCTAGGAACGACTCGGTCCTCGGTCCTTATATATAATATAAGTGAAAAATTTGATTAAAATGAAATTAAAGACACCGGAAATCTTTAATTTTATTAACGTAAATTATAATTAATACAATACATAAATGATGAAAAAAGTTAAGTTAAATGCTTGAGTTTCCCTTCAAGAAGACTAGCATTTCAAAATGGCTGTCACTGAGCCCTGACCTTTTCGACTTGAGGACGCCCTTCCCCAAAGAGAAGAGCCTCTCCACGGCGGCACTGGATGGTGCCAGGTGCTGAAACAAGTTTCAGTTCAGTCTCAGTCTCTTTCTGAGTCTTCTGGAGGAAACGATCCATCTTCTTTAGAACTTCAAATAATCACTAAACACACTAATATAACTAAAAAAGACCGTCCGGAATTGCTTAAAAATGGACCGTCGCTCCTCATTTCGGTCCTCACTGAGAAAAGGACCGACTTTCCCGCTCACGGTCCTTAAAAAGGACCAGGACCGAGTTCCTGGAATTCGGTCCTTCTGGAACTCGGTCCTGCCCACCTTTGTATATACGTATGTATCGTCATAAATGCAAATCTGTTAAGAGTCAGATTTGATATATTACTTGTGTACATTTCGCCCCCATTTGAATGCGGAGATAGAAACGAGTTGAGATACTTTCAAGGTTGGGAAAGGAGTAAATTAATCTAACCCGAGAGGTGACACACATTTAGGGAGAGTTTTGTTTGAATATAAACGACGATAATTTACTTAATTATTTATATAATTACGAACGTGTATACATCATTATTTCGAAGTTTTCATTCTTCCACAGTTAGTAAATTCTTCGTTCTTCGTTTCCCGCCTTTTCGTACCTTGAAAATCTCGCCCCCATCCCCCCAAACTCGTTCGTATCTTTGCATTCATGGTAACCAAATGTATTAACTATAATACATATCACATCTGACTGTCAACCAACTTTGTTCATGACTGCATGCATGCATACGTACGTACATATGTAAAGGCGAAAATGTATTTAATTTGGCTCATGGTAACAGTTGCCTGTTTTCCACCAATTTAGACACAGGTGCTATTCTGCCCATGGCATTGGTAGGAGCACATCTGGCAAAGGCTCGTACAACTCTCCTTAGTTGCTTCTTACAATAAAGGCGCATTTCCTGGTTATATATATATATATATATATATATAGTGTCTGAAAGGTCGCTACCCAAAGGAAATTGCGTTAATAAATTTATCACATTAACGTGCTTTGAGGTGAATGCTGAAAACATTTTGAACATTTATGATATGGTTTGAGAAACAAATGTATTTCTCATTGGGTTTACGCGTTTCAGTGTAATTCCCTTTGGGTAGCGACTTTCCGGACACCCCCTAGACCCGTTGGTGATAATCAAAGCACAGCTAATTTTAGGATACTGTAATGACTTGGCGATTACGGGCGATTGGCTGAACACATCGAGAAGATCGACAAATGTATTTTAACGTGAAATTACGTCTGAGAAGCGTGTGTATATAATGCAGCTGGTTTTATTTATTTCCCATGAAAATTATAATTATCTAGCATAACGTCACTTCCTGTTGATGACGTCACCGTAGTGGAATTTTCGCGTAGATTCCTTCACGGTCAAGACCAGCCATGTCCGTTAGTTAGTCCACGGAGGTTTTATTCTCCCCCATTTCCCCGTCTACGCTTCTCTCCGTACGTAGCCAAGGGCAACGAAGGGTTAGTTACCCTTTCACAAATATTAGGGGCACCACTGGTCCTGTATCGGGAAATAGCTAAAATTTCTAAGTGTATATTTAGGTTTGTGATGACTTCACCCTTCAAGTATGAAAAAGTACCTAGAGACATTTTGTGTTTCGTATTTTGGTTTGATGATTGCTGATAATGTGAACTATGTCGTCGTGAAATTAGTTAAATTACACCAGTCTCATTCCGCATCACGACTTTAATACCGTTTCGGTGTTTTCTATTTGTGCGCATTACTCTTTTACTTCGTTGTATTTTCTTTCGTTTTCCTCATATATATCTATCTCTATCTATCTATCGGGTGTCCGAGAATTATCTGTACAATTTTTGGCTGTTATTAAAAGTCAACCATGAAGTGTAGAAATTCCAGTGTTGTCCCATTTTACAGAGAAACTCATTAAGTTTTTGCTGATAACAAGTTTTTTCTTTTTTGTACGCGGGTGACAGACATTGATGATTTAAAAGCAAGAATCACAGATGCTATTGAGCGAATGTGGATATGCTGCAGCGTACATGGCAACATTTGGATTATCGATTGGATGTTTTGCGAATCACTGATGGTGCACATATCGAATGTTTGTAACAACGTTACTTTAATAAAAGAAACTTTTGAAAATACAGATTCTAAATAATCTTGTTTAAGAATTTTACGTGTGTTATCAAGAATTTTATTAAAAGATGAAATTGTACAGATAATTTTCGGACACACTGGAATTTCTAAAAAACTTGTCAAAACTTGGTATCAGAAAAAAACTTGATTCTCTGTAAAATGGGACACTGGAATTTCTACACTTCATGGTTGACTTTTAATAACAGCCAAAAATTGTACAGATAATTCTCGGACACCCTGTATATATATAATATATATATATATATATATATACACACACACATACATATACAGGGTGGGCCGTAAGTTTCCATACATAGGAAAAATAAACATTTTGTTATGGACAACCATTTTTATTTATATAATATGCTCTACATGGTTGCCATTGTTTTGAAAACACATTTCAATACGTGTTCCCCACTGTTGATGAACACGCATTAGCACAGTTGACGTTATGCTTGTAATGGCGTTGGTGATACGTTCCTTTAGATGATTTATGTCTCGTATCTTTTCCTGATACACCATGGCCTTCAAGTGCCCCCAAAGATAGAAATCAAGGGGGGTGAGATCTGGGGATCTGGGAGGCCACTCCACAGGACCACGCCGACCAATCCAAGCATCCGGAAACTGCTGATCCAAATACCGACGCACGTGAAGACCATAATTTAAATTTTCCATGTATGGGAACTTACGGCCCACCCTGTATATATATATATATATATATATATATATAATATATATATATATATATATATACATATACAGACCGTGCATGGAACAAGGAACTCTTCTGGGATAACTAAATCCACTATAGTCCGAATAAGTAATGAAATGACAAATATCATAGTTTTTCTTTTCATGATGCTAGCCCGGCTAATTCGGACTATAGTGGATTTAGTTATCCCAGAAGAGTTCCTTGTTCCATGACGGTCTGTGTGTATCATAAAAAACTCAGGAGATCATTCTGAGTTCATTCATATAATATATAATATATATATATATATATATATATATATTACACGAGGGCCACGTAATATATTTTGCCCCACTTTTTTTTCTTTCCAAGTTTGCTTGTAAGTTCCAGAAATTTTGTAAAAGAGGTATGTAACTACTTGTGTACAAGTTTTTATTTTTCTACACAGTCTCCATCTTTTTCTACAGCTTTCCTCCACTTCGAAACAAGGGCCTTTATTCCTTGCTGGTAAAAGTCAGCTGGGTTCCGCTGGAGCCACCTCTTAACCTCCTCAGCAACCTCATCGTCACTGAAACTTTCTTCCACAAATAGCATCTTTCATTAGCCCAAACAAATGGAAGTCTGAAGGTGCCAGATCCGGGCTGTATGGAGGGTGGGGTAACAGTCAAGCGCATTATTGTGATGGCCTTTCTTGTTTGCAAACTATTGTGCGGTCTTGCGTTATCGTGCAAAAGAAGGACGCCCTCCAGTTTTCTCTCCGTTCGAACTCGCTTTATACGTCTCTGGAGTCTCTGTAGGGTAGCTAGCAATATATGCCTCTGAGTTGATTGCTTGTCCTTCATAATGTCCACCAGAATCACCCCTTTCATGTCTCAGAAAATGGTGGCCATAACCTTTCTTGCAGAGGGAGCCATTTTGAACTTTTATTTGCGTGGGGACTGCATGATGCCACTCCATGGATTGGCGTTTTGTTTCAGGTTCAAGGTGGTGTACCCCAAGTCTCATCCCCAGTCACAATTCGTGAAAGGAAGTCATCCCTTCTGTCTTGTATCGAACCAACGACTCGGAAGCAATTTCCTTTCTTTGGGCTTTGTGATCTTCAGTCAGTTCGCGAGGAACAAACCGTGAACACACTTTTGAGTATCCCAGTTGCTGAATTATCGTATTCACACTTCCTTCACTAATTCCTAGCTCCAGTGATAGCTCCTTGTATGTGGCGCGCCGATTTGATCGAATGATGCTGTTAGCACGTTGCACAGTTTGAGATGTCATAGCCGATGCCGGGCGACCGCTGCGTGGCTCATCATCGAGGCTGGCTCTCCCTCTCTCCGATGATATCTCACGTTTAGACCATCGTCCAACTGTCCTTCGATAAACAGCAGCATCTTCGTAAGCGTTTTGTAGACGTTTGTGAATATTTCCAACTGTTTCCTTCTCTGCGGTTAAGAACTCGATAACAGCTCTACGACGCACATTACTGTCAGACGCCAATTTCGAAACTGTGTTAACCATCGGTTTTGTACAAGGAGGGGGAGGTTCAAACTGGAAAAACCCGGTTATGTGAAGCGCAGAAAGTTCAAACTTACGGCCCAAAAGACATTTCAGCCCCATGGCCTATTTAGCTAAGAAAAAAGGGTGGGGCAAAATTGAGTGCCCCTAGTATAAGGCCCTGCGAATCACAATTTTTTTAATTATGAAATGAATAGATGTACAATGCTGTCAGTTTTCGTTTGTGTTCTCGTGTTGTAGACTCTGGACATCCATTTTTCTGTTTTAATGTAGCTTATAGTGAATTTTCAAAATATTTTTTAGATTTGAAAGATATTCCTGCACGCCACTGATGTAATTTGGAGGTACTGTATTACCTTATCACGATCTTTTATGTGTAGGTTTAATAAATAGGCAGTATTTATTTTAAACATGCCGGAACACGAGGCTTATATCAGTCATTTTAAAGTGACCTATTTACATTTAAAAAGCTTAAATATTTGTTTAAAGTGGATTATTTTGCGTAACAGGAACAAAGTAATAGAGAGCTAAGACAATTTGGGTAACTTGACAGATATGCTGTTGTAAGGTCTGTAGCTACTCCAAATTCATATTTTATTACAGTGCTGTACCGTACCTCGAGGTTTTGGACTGTGTTTTTAATACCTTGTCAGAGCCAAATGGGGTAAAATTAGTATTTTATACTCTAATACGATGATTATTTCGTCATGACGATTTTTTTAGGAAGTTTCTAGGTGGTGAAAGGAGAGAGGCTGTAGGACATTTTATGGCCCATAAAAATTTGACGTCTTCAGACAATTGGAAATGTAGGCAGGGCTTTGTAGCCTGTACGTATTGACAAAAGTCTTTCGTCACGTGTTCTTCGATGGTGCTCCGATTAAGAAGTGGATGTGAAATACGTTAAATTCTTGATATCGCTCTGAGAACAATGAATATTTCCTCCTCCTTTCGCGTGACAATGATCTGATTCGCTCTTCTCTCTCTCTCATTTCAAGCGCTCTTTTTACCGGAGATCGTTAAGGTGAAACCGTGCGTAAATCCTTTATGGAGCTTCCCAAATGCTTCCGCGATTTTATTTTTTGCTTATTGTTCTCGTTTATTATCCTTACGCTTTGAAGATACAATTATTCTTGTTCGCTTCGGGAACGAGTTCGTAACATCGTAGTTTTGCTGCCTTTTTATAAAATGTTAATTTTGCGAGGAAAAAGGCTTCCTTAGGGAAACGTATGTACAATAGCTCTTCTGTTACGCCCTTGCAGCATAATATATATATATATATAAATATATATATATATATATATATATGTATATGTATATAATAATGATCCCAATTCGCAGCAACAAAATTTTGGGAATGTATGTAGGGATTTTGTGGTGTGTAAAACTCAACCTTATCTTCATAGCTTGAGCTACGAGATATGAAGCTTCCTAGCTTCCTCGAGAGAAACCGCGCGTTTCCCGCATCGAGAAATAGTCATCGGCCGCGAACGTGATATTTTTTTTAAAATCCTGCATTATAGTCATGCTTGGTTAGGTCCGGGCTCTAACGGTGTTTGTTCTTGCCAAAACTGAACAAGAAGCGTGTTATCTAATAATTTTTAAGGTGTATATTTTGGCAAGTGTACGATGACATCATCATAAATGCAATTTACAGTTTAAATTAAAGGATCAACTGTTGGCTTAGGAAAATAAATTGATAAGTTTCATCTTGGTGATAAAACCATTTTAAATAGGAATAAAAGCCGCGTTGTAATTTTTACCAAAATTAATCGCCTTTCATTAGAGTCTATGAGAGTTTCAGAAGCGTTTTACGATAATGATTTTGCGATACAGCGAACACTTTCGAGACAATTATACGGGAAAATATTTTCAGATTTAGCTTAATTCAATAAACCCCTTTTAAAAGAAATAGTACAAAGCTCAATCCATGACGTGTTTATCTTTGGGCTACGACTAGTGTGTATGTTAATGAATTATTAACTTCATACGCAATTTTATATTTAAAATAGTTTTTTTTTATTTCTTAATTCTGTTTTTTAGGCGATTTATTTCCTAATTTTGTCAAAGGTTGTGGTCGTATGTGTTGCTCAATGTACAGTTTCGAGAAAAAATACTTTCGCCTCGAAACATGCAAAATTTCTAAAAGAAATATAAAATTATTACTGACCAATAATGATTGGATTTTCTTAGTTTGTCACCAAAAAGAACAAAGATGAAAGGCAAAAAGAGTTTGCTACATGCCGTTCCAGGAACATAGCATGTAGCAGACCCATTTTTGCCCTTAATGAAACCTCCCTCTAAAACAAAATATTAGTAATTTAGTTTTTTTTTTTTTGCTTTTTAGAAAGCTTGTAGTTAAACTTTTTTTCCCGTATCAGCAAAGAGGAATTTTGAGGTATGTGATAAAGATAATTGATATTTGTACGAAAAATTCTTGAGAGAAGTGAACATTGCGAAACCTAGTTTAACTGTATGAGGCTGATTTGTCGGTCGTATTTCATTGCATTTATGAAACCTATTCAGCTTGAAACATTGCAATACCGGGGAGGGTCTAAGGGTGACGTACAGTTGTAACTTTGCATCCTTTCGAACATTTCTCCGCTTCTTAACCCTTTAACGCCGGAATTGTTTGTAGGGTTAAGTTATGAAAAGTGATGAGTCGTTTTTTGTCGGTTTTTTTTTTTTTGTTTAAAACGAAGATAGTTTTTTTGTTTTTTTGTTTTTTATTGTTTTAAACTTATTCCATATTTTTCTTCATTTAATCTAATAAGTATATTAGTATTACCTATAATTTACTATACTACCATGCTTATACAGTTATACCTAGTATATATAGTCATCTTTTAGGAAAACTGAATCACGCAAAAAGTATATAATAGAAAGGAAAAACAAACCCTCATTTTTTATATGTATATATATTTTTTAACTAGAACATAAAACATTCTTCCTTGTTTCAAACAATATACCGTACATAATTGTGATTGGCAAGAGTACCAGTATATATATTCCAGATAGAAAAAAAAAAATTCACCTTTTTTGAACCTTTTTGTTAACCTAATGTTGTTTAACCTTCATTTCCATGGAAGAATCATCACTAGATTGGGTAGAGCATATATGCTAGTTTCAATATCACAGGTACTGGTATAATATACATATAAAAAATACATGATATGGTATAAAACATATATATAATTGTGATTGGCAAGAATACCAGTGTGTGTGTGTGTGTGGGTGTGTGTGTGTGTATATATATATATATATATATATATATTATTATATATATATATAATAATATATATATATATATGTATATATATATATATTCCAAATAGAAAAATAAAAAAAATAAAAATATCATCTTTCTTTAACCTTTGTGTTAACCTAATGCTGTTTAACTTTCATTATCTGATTCTATTTCCATTGAAGAATCATTATCACTAGATTGATTAGAGCATATAGTTTCAATATCACAGGTACTGGTACTTATTGCAGATTTGGATGTTGACGAAGCCAATGTAGCACCATGTTTACTTCACTTTCTTGGAATTTTGCATTTTGGGATATAAATACTAGCTTTGCTGCTCTGTCTGTGCTTAATCGGTTTTTTTGGCTGTATGGATATTACTGTATGTGCTAAATGATTTCGGAGGTAATGAAAGGGCGAAATAGAGGTGTATGAGTTTGTGTAGGTATATATGTGAGTATGCGTGCGTATGTATCTGGAATTCTGGATGTATGCGTGTGTATGGGGTATATAATAGATATAAATGTGTATGTAAGTATTTATGTATATATTGGTATATATGTATATGGGTGTGTGTGTGTGTATATATATGGATGGTCTCGGGGGGGGGGAAATGTCATCGCGGGTCTAAAGGATAGTTAAGTGGGAGATTCAAAATCCGAGGCATGGATGGGAGAGTCCTCGAAAGGTTGGACAATGGGCAGTCAGCTCCCAGCCAGTGTTCTCGCAAGTTTAACGGACATTCAGTGCAAGAAAGAGGCCAGTTTTTTTCTGTAAATAGGCTGAAAAGGCCATTCTATACTGGTACCATATGGCCTATTTTATTATTTATTTATTTTTATAATATATATCATTGCAAAAGTATACCTTATAATTAAATTGGCAATATCTATATTAATTATTAAAAACAACAAAAAACGACAAAAAACAAAAAAAAAAAACATGGACATAAAAAAAAACGTTTTAACAACTAGTTATGAATGCGTGTATTTGAAAGGTTACCAATATGTAGCGGTCGTCCTTTTATGGTTAAGTTCCATAAATACCCCAAACTTAGTAATTTTCCGAGGTGAGGAAGGAAACTAAAATTCATAGAAGCAACTTTCTCCGTGACAAACTTAGACATCGCAACCGTTTGACAAGTGATAAGCTCTAATCCATAATGTGAATGTTTGCATCACATTAACACTCGCTCCTTCAGTGTTCTGGCCGTTCAAAGGAAGTCCCTAAATATTGTCGTGGCACATTAACGGATTAAATAGTTTGTGCGTCGCTGCTCTACAGTAAACTCGCTCGTTTTATAGATTCTGCTTCAAGGTTTTTAGGACGAGTATACAGTTCTATCAGATTTACAAATAACAGGAGTCTTTTATAAAGTATGATGATACCGCTCAATATAATACTTGGTATTTCGGGGTTGGGGGATGAGGGTGTTTATCTTCGTTAATTGTCTTTAGACATCCTCCGTTTGATGCGTAGGAGAAACCGGTTTGAATTGAAGCGAGGCACTGTAGGCTACTGTATTCTAGGCAATTTGTTGATATTCACCCCAAAACCGTAGTACTGTAGACTAGACCATTTCCAGTGTGGCAAGAAGGAAAACCGCTTTAGTCGCGTTCTCAAATTGATACAGAACCAACGAAGAACCATCTGCGAAAACCAACGAACCAACCAACCATTCGTCTCGAGTGAAGACGTCATCAGTGACGGGTCCGCGGCGAATAAAGCGTTCTTAAAAGTCGTATTTCACTCATTGTAGATCTTGGCTTATTTCATTTTAAATAATTTTTTTTAAGTCATTCATATACATTCTTTTGTCGTCATTACTTTGATGGTAACCAGATATTACCCACGTAGAGTTCAATTAAGTCTATTAAGAGATGGGTTTCTTCTTACGAGAGAAACTTTTGTCGTCTGTGTGTCTGTGTCTGCGAACGCGGTAGAATGACTGCTAATAACGAATGTATATGGGTGGGGTGACAGGATGCGAAGGCCTCCGAATGCAGTCGGTGTTACGGTGGTCTGTAAAAAAGTTACGATGAATATATTAAACGAAGATAAGGAAAGTTTCGCTTCAGGCATAAATTGTCGAACGTACAGGAATTGTTTTCAGTGTTTTTTTTTTATTGCAGGAAATAATCTTTATAAATATTTCCCCCACCTTTCCATAATACATAGCAAGTCATAGCTAACGCTAATGACCGAATCCCTCCCCCTCCCCAAATTTGATTTTTTTTTCTTTCCTAATTTTACGTAGCCCTCATTGTCTGATTATATTTGAACGAATTTTGTCGAATTTCTTAAGAGTATATTTTATTACATTCGAACTTGTGCAGGTACAAGAACGAAATTCAGATTTGAAATAAAAATGAAATTTGGTTGACAAGTATAAATTAGTTCCGGTGTTACCTAACGTGTGGAAGAGCCAAATGTGGAACTTTCGATATGACGTGTATTAGAAGATTTTTAGGTTCAGATCAGGGTTGCCACTATGGCTTTAAAAGCTTTAAATAGCTTTAAGTTTTGAAAGTGACAAAAATGGCTTTAAAACAGTTTTATTTGGTTTGGAGAGCTTTAAAAGGCTTTAACTGATTTGAAAAAATATTTTTAATATAAATCTAATATCTTTTTGACTAGTATGTTATGGCCAATAATGTTTAAACTGAATCGGTGCTTTATTTTCAAGAAATCTTGAGCCTAGAATTTTGTTTATTCCAAACAATATGTTTTGTTTCTATAAGCTGAAGGTTATCTGGTTTGTCAATTCCATCCAAAAAGTGTATGTTTTGTGTTCAGTGGAACTTGACGTGTTATATATATTGTTAATTCCAGATACTCAACATATTTTTTCAAGAAAACTTTAACAAGCACACTTCTGCTTATGCCGAAGAATGTAAATATTTTGTTTTAAGAAAACTTGACATTTTTTATAACTTAATTCCAGAGACTAATTCCTCTGAATAAATGTCACTTACTTTTTCTGGTCACATCACATCTACAGCAGAAGTTAAATTTAAATACTTTCTGGGTTTATACCCTACATATTTTGATTTGTTTATTACAAAATTTGCTCCCTTTTATTTTTCATTAATTTTGAATGGTACCCACTCTTTAGATGTAATAAGAACTTTAATATTTCTCGTAGAATTAACTAGACATATGACCAGAAAAAAAACAAAAAAAAAACATTTAGTTCTAACGTGACAGCTTCTACAATAGGGTGTGTCAATTTTGTCAACTTTTTTCAAATCAATTTTGGTAGTGAAAATATAGTGTCTTTTCATGTAAAAACTTGAAATTGGCCAACCAAAATGAAATAAAATAACCCTTACCTACATCAATTTTACCTTAGTTTCAGAAATTGACTCTTTTACTAAATAATAGGACATAAATTGATTAACTATTCATCTGTCCCAGAATTATCCCACTGATCGCATATGGAGTGTTTTCAAGGTCATAGTTGTACAATGTACAAGTCACAACATAAATAGAACACTCCCTCACTCTCAGTCCTCAGTTGCCTCTTAGATGTCATAGACAGTGGTTTGCTGTTATTGCTCTTGTACCTACTTCATAGTTATTCTACTAGACGAATACTACAGTTTAACTGTAAGTATGGATTATTGATTATTACAATTATCATCATCATCATCATCATCATCATCATCATATTCTTCTGTCTAATTATGTTGTAATCCCATGAAATATTTTTTTATTGAATTTTAGAACATCGAATGACTAAACTTTGAGACATCGTAATTGATATAAAATACTTAAATGTTGTTCTCTCTTCAGATATTCCTAAGATGCCAAAATTGAAGACAAGAGGTCAGTCGTCATGCTACTTGAGCCTGTTAGTCGGTACAGGCAAGGAGCTTCCCGTATCAGAACTACCAACAGTGCGAGACATGCCGAGACTAGGGTTACTCCTTCGTGAACAAAATACAAAGGATAGAAGGAACTACACAGAGAAAGAGCTCATAAGGGACATGATTCCCCCTCTTCTGCATCAGTGGAAAAAAGCTAATGTTATTCAAACCACCTGTACTCAATCAGTATAGAACTATTGAGCTAAAATTAACAAAGCTGTGGCACAAAGCAGTTGAGACATCACTTGGTAAAGGAAAACTAGCAAAGAAAAATAAATTCCTGCACACACTTGATACTCTTCTTGACACTTTTAACTGCCAGTGTCCCATAGAGTTGTGTTCTGAAGCCAATTGTTCTCCCTCATGCAGAAGAGAACCTCACCCTCACATTGATTGTCGCTGTCCTCGTGAGGAGAAGACCCCTGTTTTGGAGCTGGCTTTCATAAAGGCGCAGAGAACAAAGGCAGGAGGCCAAGAAAGTATGCAGATTGGTTCGGCAGATTATTCAGAAACCAAAAAACAGATTGTTATTGCTAAGAAAAGAGAGAAAATCCGAGAGAGGGAAGAAAGGAAGAAAAAGAAGAATGAAGAAGCCACCCAAAGAGATGAAGAGCTCTATCAAGAGGTTTCTCACTTCTTTGAAAGCTCTTCAGATGAACAGAAAGAAGCAACATCAGATGATAGCTCTAAAATGCCATCTGAACCTTCGCCGAAGAGAATGAAATACAACACTAACTAAAGACATCTCAAACATTGCCCTTGCCAGTATTCCACCATACGGGGCTACGAGAGAGTGCAGAGATTGCCACTGCCGCTTGGATAGATGCAGGCCTCATCAGCCGAGAGGATACATCCTTAGTGATAGATCATAAGAAGATAAGAAGAGCACAAGAAAAAATAATGAAGGAAATATTTGATCAGCATGAAAAAGATTTGAAGGAGGAAGATCTCTCTTGTCTTTTGTTTGATGGAAGACGAGATGACACAAAAGTTCTCCTAGAGGTAGAGGGAATGGACAGAAAGTTTCCCGGTCTCATCAAAGAAGAACACTACTCTGTGTGTTCCGAACCTGGTGGCCGCTATTTGTTTCACTTTGTTCCTGAAGCAGAAGTAGAAGGCAAGAAACATGCAGAGGCAATTGCTGATCAAATAATATGTTGGCTTCAAGAAAGAAGACGACAGTTCACTGCAGGCCGTTGGTGGAGACTCAACTGCGGTGAACACTGGATGGCAGGGCGGTGTTATGACGCATTTAGAGAAAAAACGTGGAAGAAGGCTTGTTTGGATTGTGTGTGATTTGCACACGGGGGAACTACCTCTTCGTCGTCTCATCCAGGAACTTGATGGTCCTACCAAAAGCAACAACAAGTGGTCAGGCCCCCTTGGCAACATGCTAGATGAAGCAACGGAATTAGAAATAAATACAAAATTTCCAAAGGTCGAAGTAGGCCCTCCCCTTCCAGTGTTGTCTGAAGAAGTTATCAAAGACCTCAGTACGGATCAATCTTACGCTTATCGTATTGTTCAAGCAATCAGATCAGGAGAGTTGCCTCAAAATCTGGCTCTCTTGGAGATTGGACCCGTAAGTCACAGTCGTTGGTTAACTACAGCGATTCGTTTCTGCAGGATTTGGGTTTCCAAACATGCACTGAAGGGCAAAATGCTACAGAATTTGATGTTGATTGTTGAATTTATTATTGGGTTTTATCTTCCTCACTGGTTCAATGTAAAACTTAATCCAATGTGGATGGAGGGGCCCAACCACATCGTTTCAATTACAGCTACTGAGAACCCAAAGGAAAGTAGTGGTGGACACAGTGTTACCTGTGGTGAGAAGGTCCGCTTGGTATGCTAGGCCAGAGGCAGTTTTGCAAGCAATACTTTGCAGCCAATGTACCAAAGAGCGAACTGAGGCTGTGAAAATCATTCTAAAGCTTAGAAAACATCACTAGATGATGACCAGCTGGGAGACTGCTCTGTTCAGACAAGGAAGGTACCTCCGATAAACGTCAATGCCACGAAATTGTCAGAATTAGTTAACTTGAGTTCGGAAGTTTTGGAGCCACCACTGACATGTATAACAAACAAAGATTTAACACAACTTAAAGAAGCCCCAATGCAAGTGCCAAAGTGGCCTTCTCACACTCAGAGTGTGGAGAGATGTGTGAAAATGGTCACAGAAGCAGCTAGTCAAGTTTACAGTCACGAGAGGCGAGAAGGCTACATCAAAGCGCAAGTAGCAAGCCGAATGCTGATGTCAAGGAACCGCAGCAAAAAGGACATAACTGCATTGGTTACTTTCAAATAAAGACACTGAATGATATCTTATTGCCACTTTAAATGTTGATAGGATGTTCGCGCACATTTGTTATTTTGTTACGAATTTACGGAAAAATGGAATTTTTTAATTAAAATTGATGTAGGTAGGAGTTATTTTTTTTGTTTTTGAAGCAAGGATATTATTTTGTATGCCAAATGATTACATTAAATTGCTACCAAATCACATGATTTTCAATTTAGTCATTTCACCCCAAAATTGACACACCCTCTTCTACAATGTACCAATATTATACAGTATATCTATATATATATATAAGGGTGGAGTGAAATTTTTTAAACTTCAATATGCTTGGGGTCGGGAAAGTTGCATACTGTGAAATTTTTGTAATCATACGACTATAATTAAATTGTGCACACTGAACTCGGTTTTTAAAAATTGGCAAAATTACTAAAATTTCGCTTTTTTTTTTTTTTTTTTCACGTACTGTGAAATTTTTGTAATTTCATTTAAAAAAGTGAAATTTTAGTAATTTTTCCAATTTTTGAATACTGAGTTCAGTGTGCACAGTTTAATTATAGCCGTATGATTACAAAAATTTCACACACTACGTTTCACATAAATAGGCAATTTTTCCGAGCCGAAGCATTTTGAAATTAAAAATGTTTTTTTTTTCACTCCACCCTAATATATATATATATATATATATATATATATATATATTATATATATATAATAAAGCTGGATCCTGTCTGCTTTGCAGATAGCTGGTGAGGGAAGCTATATTTATGGGACCTCTTTGCGAGTGACCCGTTGCCCACGTCGGGCTAGCATCATGAAAAGAAAAACTATGGTATTTGTCATTTACCATTACTTATTCGGACTATAGTGGATTTAATTTTCCCAGAAGAGTTCCTTGTTCCATGCACTGTCTGTGTGTATCACATATATATATATATATATTAGTGAGAGCTAATGTTGGGTCCTAGCTTACATTTTTCCCATTTAAAGTTAAGTTGAGTCGACCAGTTCAATTTTTTTTTTTATCAGGGATTTTGTTGGCCTTGACGCTCATTTCTAGAACTAAGTAAGTTTTACTTGAACTTTTTTATATATAGCTACAAAACCTGTATATTGAATTTGTGATATCTGACTTAACGCCTTTAGGGTCCATTAAACATGAAAATGTACAGTTATCGTGGTTATATCGATAAGCCTATGTGCGTTCTATGCCTATATAGTATATAGAGTTTATCATCGAAGTAGAAGGATTTATGCGTATTGAAATTATTAATTTAGTATTTTTAAATGAAATGGTTATTAGAATTCTGGTTGTTGATAAGAACTTCCTCGATCTTAGGCTGTCGTTCGAGTATGCATGACGCGTGACCTAACTGGCTCGAGAATTTTATCGTTGAACTTGAAGAAGGATGCTATTTTGCATTTGTTTGTGAACGCACAAACGAAATTGATGTAGCGGTAACTTTTTTTCCCCGGGTTTTGAAGCTTAATTTTCGATGTTCAAACGAGATTATTCGTAAAAAGAGACTTGCTGTATTTGTAGATACTGTGATTTTCATCGGTGGAGAAATGGAAGTTCTCGTTAAAAATATTTAGATTTTTTTAAAGCAAGAAATTTGGTTTTTGTTAGATGTGAAATGGTTGTAAAATCGTATTTTATTAGAAAAAATTAGCATAATTTGAGTAAATGCAAAATGAAGTTCGGATGAATGGAATAGTTTTGTATTTATCAAAAACTCAAAAATTGGAATATATATGTAGTTTTGTTTTTATGCACGGAGGGGGCCAAGGGTGATCGGCCGCAAAAATACCCTCTATACATGAGGAGGAGAGCTGAAATCAGTTTCCGACGCTCGTAATGCCAATTTTTTTTTTTATAAATCTTAAGATTGTATAGTGCGTAAAATGCATGTATATGCAGTGAAGAATAAAGGGAGAAGCGTTTGTTTGAGAACATGTTGAACTGCTCACAGGGTAGATAAGACAAAAAGCAAAAAGATCGGCTAAGGGAAACTGACAGGAGAAACTAAAGTTGCAGCACTCCGTCTCCTACCTATAATAACCCCCATCTCCCACAGTACTTCCCTGGTATAGTGGTGTTTACAATCTCCTATTATATATATATATATATATATATATATATATCCCGCGGGCGGTCTTTCTGGGGTGGATCGCCCGCGGGCTCCTGCCTCCATGTGGCGAGGGGGGTCAGCCGTGGCTGGGGGCCCTGCCGGGTCCCCCGCCCGGTTGCGAAGTGGACTTTTAGCATACCCTGCTATCCTACAGTCCCCCTTTCCTGTCTTCCCCTCTTTACCCTCTTCCTTGCCCCCTCTGTTTTTTCTGCTTTCTCTGCTCACTTCGCGCGCCCCGTGGGCTGCCGGGGCTGGTCGCTGGGGGTCTCGCTCCCATGGCTGGGGCCGGACTAAGTTGGCTGGTCGGGTGCCCAGGCCTGGGACCCTGGGGGGCCTTGGTCTTTGCTGCCGGCGGGGGAGAACTTTCGACGCTGCAAGGGCCCCTTTTGAAACGGGGGTACCTACATGGGACGAGGCACCCATCCCCCGCCGGCGTGCGCTTGGTCCCCTTGGGCCCCGGGTAATCGGTTCCCCGCGGCCCCGGGCGCGAAACAATAAAATTTTTTTTATGGAAACACTTACAAATCTAATGGACCTCGTTGACGACCCGGCTTGTGCATCTGACCTCCCTCTGACTACCTCTTTGGACCTTGGGTCTGGTAAGGGCAGTCGGCAGCCCTCGCCCACCCCGTCTGCTCTTCTTGCCGACACCTCCTCTCCTCTCTTCCCCAGGCTCGTGGCGCCGCTGCCCGACCCCCGCCACTGGCGGATGGACCTGCAGTGGACCCCCCGACCCCTGGATCCCCCCATATTCCACGTCCCGATAGGGACCCACCTGCTTTTTCGCCCTCAGGTGGGAAGCCCGCGGCCCCGGTCGCCTCCCACTCCGTTCGGTTCGCGGGCCTCATCGCCCCCCACTCCTTTCGGGCCTCATCGCCCCGGCCCCCTCGGCCCCTGGGGGACGTGGGACCCGACGTCGCCGTCCGCCTTTCTCGTCTCCCCGTCCCCTCGAAGTACCGGTGGTGTTTGGCCCGACGGCTTCGCTCGGCCTTAGGACGGTGGACAAGTTCCTCGTCCTCCGCCCCTCCTCCTCCAAGCCCCTCCCCACTAACCATGAACGCCTCTTTCGAGCGATCCAGGGGTGACGGGGACGGCTCGTTTTGACCTTCGGCCTCAGAGGGATGGCTCCATTCTGATAAGGTCGCGTTCCTCTGTCGAAACCACCTCTCTGCTCGCTATCCCCAATGTCCTGGGCTGCGGGATCACGGTGTCCCCCCCCCCCGCCTCAATCAGTGCCAGGGCACAATTACGCTGCTCGTCTTCTACCATCCCGGTGGAAGACCTCCAGATTGACCTCGCCTCCCAGGGTGTTGTGAGGGTGTACCGCTTTCCGACAGATCGCGATCCCCAACCCCCCTTCTCCTCGCCTGCTCCTCACTTTCGACTCACTGGTGCCCCCGTTTCGGTATTCTGGGGCTTTGGTGAGAGACGAGCGTGCGAATTCTCAGTACGACCATACGTGCCAGATCCTACGCGCTGTTTTCAGTGCAATAGGTTTGGCCACGTGAGCAGCTCCTGCCGTCAGCCGGCCCCGTTGTGTGTCCGCTGCGGCGGCCCTCCCCACCCCTTGCCCTGTACTGCTCCGCCTTCCTGCACCAACTGCCATGGACCACACCCTGCTTCATCCCGCTCTTGCCCGTCCTTCCTCTTTGAAAGGGAGGTTCGGGCCCTCTGTTCATCAGAGTTTCTCAGCGCTCGGGAGGCGCGGACCGGTTGCGTGGCTGCGAGGCCCGGCGTGGTGCCTCGTACGCCGAGGTCTCCGTTCCCGGACCCCGTCCTCACGGCGGTTCCCAACGCGCCTCCACCCACCGTGTCCGCTACTCCCAGTCCATCCTCTGCCGCCCAGCGGACTCCTACCGCGGCTCCCCGTACTACCAGCGCGTCCCCACGTGCTCCCCCGCGAACGCCG
Source organism: Bathynomus jamesi (assembly GCA_023014485.1). NCBI lineage: Eukaryota > Metazoa > Arthropoda > Malacostraca > Isopoda > Cirolanidae > Bathynomus > Bathynomus jamesi. Next base: position 849,169 of record JAJOZX010001619.1, read on the forward strand.
ATGCTTCGTCGGCAACCCCCCCTGCCCCTTCTACGCCCTCTCCACCGGCGCCTTCGGCCACCCCATTCCGGATCGTGACCCGCCGTCACCCATGCGGGCCGCACGACGGAGGGGTAGGGCCGCAGCGCCGCGCCAGTAGTGACCCCGAAAGGTTCGAGCCATAAGCCTCGCATCACCTTCCTCTCCCAAACACAAACGCCCCCTTCGCCTACCGCCCCGGTGTCCTCACCATCCCCACTGCGCAACCGTTATGCACGCTCCCCCCTGGGGTCCCGACGGCCCTCGTGGGGGCTGAGATACACCCTCTCCGGCCCGGTCGATGGACCCACTGGAGGGGGAACTCGCCCGCCTGGTCGGCGTGGGTGGGACGTGCACGCCCCCGCGCTTGACCCGCCCCATCTCTCTCCTCGACCTGCCAATGCCTCGGGTGAGGTATTATTTTCCACTCCCCCTCGTAGTCCTGCCTCCCCTGCACCTCCGGTGAAGGGAGGGGCTTCTGGATACCCTCACATCCCCTTCTGCATCGCTCTCCCCCGGACGTCCGGGTGACTCTTCTGGATGACTTGCCGGCGTCTGGTTCCACATCGCCCCCTCGTCGGGGTGACCCTCGCCTTCGCCCTCGTTCGGCGTCCCCGCTGAACCCGGGGCTTTCCGATTCCCTCTTTAATCTCGGGCCGCCCGATCGGCCCACCCACCCCATAACCATCCTTTACGCTGACTTTCCTACCCCTCCCTATACCTCGCTCCTGCAGTGGAACATCCGCGGGCTCCTGGTAGGCCTCGAGAGTCTCTCCTCTCTCCTGGCCTCCAGGTGTCCGGCGTGTTTCTGCCTTCAGGAGACGATTCTGGGATCCCGTTCCCTCCCTCGAGTGTCCGGTTACTGCGGGCTCCCTTCCCCGCCTCTCGATGGGGCGGGAGGGGGGGCGCCGCGGTCTTCGTGCACCGCTCCGTCCCTTTCCGCCCCCTCCCGCTCCGTACAGTCCTGCAAGCTGTGGCCGTGCGCCTTTCTTTGGGGCGCCAGCTCACGGTCTGCTCTCTTTACCTCTCCCCTAACGTACGCTCCACCCGATTCTCTCCGTGACCTAATTCTTCAGCTTCCCCGCCCTTTCCTGATTCTCGGGGACTTCAACAGTCGGGACCCGGCCTGGGGGGACGTTTGCTCCACCTTTCTCTCCGGGACCCTTCTCTCCCTTATGGACGAGCTCGAGTTCACCTTTCTGAACGATGGCTCCCCAACCTGCTTCCACTCGGCCCATGACAGTTTCACCTGTATCGACCTTTCCCGTGTGTCTTACCCGACCCGTCTCCTCCCCCCCACCTCTGTCCGCCCGCGCTGGCTGTTCGCCCGAGCAGACTGGGCCTCATACGCGAGGGCACGGCGATCTCGCCATCAATTCCTGCCTTTCCCTCCGTAGTGAGGCCCTCGCCTTCCTCGAGAGTAAGATCCTCTCGGCTGCCGCCAGTTGCATCCCCCGTACCTCGCTAGCGTCCCATGGTGGACCCCAGAGTGCTCCCATGCCGTTCAGGAGCGGCGCCGTGCCGGCCGTCGCTTCTACCGGACCCGCCAGCTGGAGCACAAGATAGTTTCAGCGCCTGAAGGCAGTGGCCCGTCGGGTCCTGAAACTAGCCCGGCGTACCTCCTGGCGGAGTTACGTGTCCGGGATCTCCTCCTCGACTGCCCCCTCGACTGTTTGGCGCAAGGTGCGTAGCTTTGAGGGGACCCGTGTCCCCCCTCGACCCCCGGTGCTTCGGGTCGGGGACGACGAGTTCGTATCCGATCCGGAGGCCGTCGCGAACGCACTCGCGGCGCACTTCGCAGCCATCTCCAGTTCCGATTCCCCCCATTCCCGCCGCGACCCACCGGATTTTCCACCTCATAGGGATGACCCCTATAATCACCTCTTCCGCATGACAGAGCTTCGGGAGGCCCTCCGCCCCCGACGCTCCTCCGCCCCCGGCCCCGATAATATCCCCTATGACTTGTTACGGCACCTCCACCCCTCTGCTCTCAGCTTTTTACTGGACCTCTATAACCGGATTTGGTTGGAGGGTTCATTCCCGGACCGGTGGCGTGAGTCCATCGTCGTCCCCATCCCGAAGCCCGATAAAGACCCCTCACTCCCGTCGAACTATCGCCCCATTTCCCTGACATGCTGCGCCTGCAAGGTTATGGAGGCGATGGTCGCCTCGCGGCTGTCCTCTTACCTCTGGAGGCGAGTGACCAATACCCTGCTACCCAGGCTGGTTTCCGGCGCTTCCGGTCTACCACCGACCCCCTCTCTCCTTAGCCACGACGTGCAGGAGGCTTTCTCCCGGCGTCACTTTGTTACTCGCCGTCTTTTTCGACCTCCAGAAGGCCTACGATACTACCCGGCGGAGCGCGGTCTTTGACTGCTTACGCTCCCTGGGTTTCGTAGGCTTTCTCCCCTCCTTTATTTATAACTTCTTGTCCGCCCGTTTTTCCGCGTCCGCATCGGTTCTACCCTCTCTGACCGCTTTCCGTTGGAGGAGGGTGTCCCTCAGGGTAGTGTCCTTAGCGTCCTGTGTTTCTCACTGGTGATGAACACAGTCGCCACGGTCCTGCCTACTTCCGTTGTAGCTCCCTCTATGCCGATGACCTGGCTATCTATTGCTCTGGCCGGCTCCCGTCTTTGGCTGAACGTCGACTCCAGCTAGCCATCAACGCGGTGGTTCGCTATGCTTTCTCACCCTCTAAGTCTTCCAGTATGCTTTTCCGTCCTCGGCGCCTCCGTCTGTCGCATACCTTCGCCCTTACCCTTGCCGGCACTCCTCTTCCCCTCGTCCCATCCGTTAGATTCCTGGGTATGACCCTCGACGGATTTTTCGGTTGGGTTCCACACCTTAGGCGGTTGCGGCAATCATCTCGCCGCACCCTCTCCCTTTTGAGTCACCTGTCCCACACGACCTGGGGGGCGGACAGGCGTACTCTGCTGCGCCTGTACACCTCCCTGGTGCAATCCCGCATCGACTACGGCTGTGTGGTCTACAGCTCCGCCTCCTCTCCGGCACTCCGTATGCTGGATCCTCTTCTCCACCGTGGCCTTCGCCTGGCGTCGGGTGCCTTCCGCTCGTCCCCTGTCGCTAGTCTTCAGGTGGACTGCGGACACCCCCCCTGCCCCTTCGCCGGGGCCTTCTCATGGCGAAGTGTTACCTTCGCATCTGCCGCCTCCCGAGGTCCCTACTCTTCTCCGCGATCTCCCAGGCGCTACCCCGGCCTGACACGTGGCATTTCGCTGCCTCCTGGCCGAGATCTTTTCGTCCCTGGGGATCCCCCCACCCTCTATTCTGCCGTTCTCCTTCGACCTGTCGCCCCCTGGCTGACCACCCCTATCTGCCGCTGCCAGGCGCTCCGTGGCCTGCGTAAGGAGTCTCCTCCTACCGTCCTCCGGTCTTCTTTTCTGGCCCATCTTCCCGTACACTCGGACGATGTTCCCGTCTACACCGACGGCTCGCGCTCCCCTGCAGGTGTCGCGGCCGCCGTCTTCTCTCCGTCGCTGTCACCTACCTCCCGGGGTATCCCCCTGCCGGTTCAGGCCTCCATCTTTTCCGCGGAGCTCTTTGCCCTTCTGGAAGCCCTCCGTCTGGTATCGGGTTTTTCGCGGTCTTCCTGTACCATCTTTTCGGACTCGCTTCGCGCGCTAATTCCCCGGACCCCCTCGTACGCCTTATTCAACAGGAGTACCATGTCCTGCACACCGTTCACCGGATCCGGGTCACCTTCTGCTGGGTTCCTGCCCATGGTGTTTCCGGTAATGAGGCGGCTGACCGCACAGCCCGGTCCGCCGCCTCGATGCCTCCCCTCCCCCGCCCGCTCCCCTTCTCTGACTATGTGCAGGTCTTTCGGTCCTCTACGACCGCATATGGCAGCAGTCCTGGGACGATGCCACCGGAAATAAACTCTGGTCCATCCGCCCCCGCCTGTCATATTGGGCGTCCTCTTTCCACCGCCCGACACAAAGAGGTCGTCCTTGCGCGGCTTCGCATCGGCCATACGCGCCTCACGCACGGCTATCTTATGTCCCGGCAGGAGGCTCCTGTTGCGCCTCCTGCCAGTCGCCCCTCACCGTCTTCACATCCTTGTGGAATGCCCCACCCTGTCGTCAGTACGTCGTCGCGCCTTCCCGTTCCTCTCTGATTTCCCCCTCCCCGATCGTTTACGTCTTATGCTCGCTGAGAGCCCTCTCTTCTCGCTTGACCGTCTTTTCCTTTCCTCTCCCAATCTCGCACTCCTCTCTGAGCTTTAGGTGACTTCTCACCCGTCGTCCGCGGTCCTCCCACTTCTAGTGCCTTTCCCCCGTCTCCGTTTCTCTTTCTCATATTCTGCTTCGCCATGATATCCGCTAGCGTATAGCGGGAAATGGCGGTAAACGCCCCCAATATCATATATATATATATATATATATATATATAATATATATATATATAATATATACATATATATATATATATACAGGGCGTCCCAAAAAAATGTATACACACTTTAACAGCTGATAGCTCAATTGATGTTTCTTTCTTTCCAAGTTAAACCCATTAGAATTAATAATGGCAGTCAGACTAAGCTTTGAACAAAGGAAATTCATTCTAAAATGCTACTGGAAGTGTGAAAACGCAGTTGAAGTGCAAAGACAGTTTAGGAGGGAGTTTCAAACAGATCCACCAACGCGACTTACCATCACTCGAATTAGAGATAAGTTTGAAGCCGATGGAACTGTTCAGAATGTCGACAAGCCCCACAAAGCAAGAAAGAGTACTGGAAACGTATCACCAAAATCCAAGAAAATCTGTGCGGCAAGCGAGTCGTGAGGTAGGAATTTCAGAATCGTCTGTCCAACGCATTTTGAAGCGCTGTCAATGGAAAAGTTACATTCCAAGATTAGTCCATGCTATTAATGATGATGATGATCCGGACCGAAGAGTGGAGTATTGCGAGTGGTACTTGGCACGATGTGGATGTGGATTGGACGAAGGGGTTTCGTAGAATACCCTCCGCGTTCACCAGACCTCACACCACTAGACTTTTTTTTATGGGGATACTTAAAAGACAAAGTCTACGCTATAAAACCTGCAACAGTCGCTGAATTGAGAGCAGCCATTGAACGAGAATGCACACAAATACCAAACGAAATGTTTCGTGATGTTTGCGATTCCATTGCTTCGCGTTATCAGCAGTGCCTGGACCAGAACGGACGTCAGTTTGAAAACAGGCGTTGACAAAACAATTAAATAATGTCTGTAGATTCTATTACATTTTGAAAATGAAATGTTTTTAATAAACACTGCCTTTATAATATTTAAAGTGTGTACATTTTTTTGGGACGCCCTGTATATATATATATATATATATATATATATATATATATATATATATATATATATATATATATATGCATATAACTGCAATGACCGCGCAGTATATAAATGAATAGAAACGACATAAGTGTTAAGGAACGTTTCTGCACACGAGGAGGAGAGATAACGAATAATGAAAAATGAGGCGAACCGCCAGGAATCGAACCCAGGGCCTTCCATATTCACGATTTGCGAGGGTGCCCTCTCAGGGCATTGGTTTCTGCCCTATGTGGGAGAATTTCGATTTGTGATTGAGTTAGGTCCGTAGCATAATGGTAGCGTCCGACCGGCAATTGGAAGGCCCTGGGTTCGATTCCTGGGCGGTTCGCCTCATTTTTCATTATTCGTTATCTCTCCTCCTCGTGTGCAGAAACGTTCCTTAACACTTATGTCGTTTCTATTCATTTATATACTGCGCGGTCATTGCAGTTATATGCGCATATTCACGATTTGCGAGGGTGCCCTCTCAGGGCATTGGTTTCTGCCCTATGTGGGAGAATTTCGATTTGTGATTGAGTGAGGTCCGTAGCATAATGGTAGAGCGTCCGACCGGCAATTGGAAGGCCCTGGGTTCGATTCCTGGGCGGTTCGCCTCATTTTTTTTCATTATTCGTTATCTCTCCTCCTCGTGTGCAGAAACGTTCCTTAACACTTATGTCGTTTCTATTCATTTATATACTGCGCGGTCATTGCAGTTATATGCGCATATTCACGATTTGCGAGGGTGCCCTCTCAGGGCATTGGTTTCTGCCCTATGTGGGAGAATTTCGATTTGTGATTGAGTGAGGTCCGTAGCATAATGGTAGAGCGTCCGACCGGCAATTGGAAGGCCCTGGGTTCGATTCCTGGGCGGTTCGCCTCATTTTTCATTATTCGTTATCTCTCCTCCTCGTGTGCAGAAACGTTCCTTAACACTTATGTCGTTTCTATTCATATATATATATATATATATATATATATATATATATATATATAATGCAAATAAACAAACCGAAGCAGCTGTGACAGGCATCTAATTTGCATATATTATTGGAAACGTGGATAGTTTGGCCGTAAAGAATTTTGTTTAATGTGTACCTTTAATTTGTCCAATTTTCTTTTAATTAAATATAAATTTTCGTTTGCATCAGTGTTGTTTTAACTATCTAAAACTCCAAAGTCTTTTAAAAGGCTTGGAAGTGAATCGGGAAAAGAGATTTTAGTCTTATCTTAATTAAGATAGCTTAATTTTCTTTCTTTTTTCCACCTGCCTTTCTCACTTGATTTTAATTAAAAGCGTAACGAATGTGTTTCCTTGCGGTAGGTCTTTCCAGCAGGGGACAGCAGACGGACAGTGTTGCAACCAGCCTTCGAATTGTTCTAAATAAAATTAATCGCTGTATCGTGCGTCGGATGTATAATTTATGAATAAAACATTTGATGTGATAATTTTTTATTTTTTTTTTTCACCTTGTTAATGTAGAATGTAGAGCGTTCACTGAACGATTTAGGTGTAGCAGTAACTAATGTTTGGTTTCTGTTAGTTTTACATTGTTTAAACTTGGTTTACGAAGCCAGAAGGGAAACTAATTGTTTAAATCGTATCGGACAAATCAGTGTAGTTTAAGTTAATTAGTGGAAATGAAGTACTTGGCACCGTTTTCATTGATGAAACAGTGAAATAGTGTTAATTAAATTTAGAAGCAGTTATTTTATAATCGGTCATAAAATAGGTATAGAATCGAATGAAGTAGGATTTTTTTTGGTAAGTAAAACACTAGTACTATTTTCGTTTTTATTATTGTGGTGTTCGCGTGCTTAAGAAATAACGTAAGAATAATGCGGATCGTGTTAAACACGTTTCGTAGTGGAATACTAACTAACCAAAAACCTCGTGTACGCATTAACAAACGAAGGGGGAAGCTGTAAACAAAGGCACTATTTTTACATTTTCAATCGCGCAACATACTTAGCCACGCAATTTGTTAGGCCTAACTTTGATTAGTTTTTATACTACGACCCTATAATCTATAAGGTTTCTCACTGATATAAAACTTAAATTCAACCAGTGTGTCAGAGCTTAGGTCTCGCATTGTGTTGGCACTGCATTGCGTTATTTGTTTGTGCTTGTTGCCTCGTCTTTGGTTCAGCTATCTTTGGCTGTCATTAGTTTGTAGTTCGTGTTTGGCTGTGGTTAAGTTCTTGTTAATGGATTAAAGAGAGGTTGGAGGAGAGCTTTGTAAATTCGGTTTTAACATTAGAATATTTGTAGCTCTTGTTTTTTCAATACTCCGTATAAAAAGACGAATTTCCTTGCTTCGAATATGAAGCTTGAATTGCTATGTATTGTATATACAATATTAACTTCACGTAAAACGTTTTCCGCTTTACTCTCTCTGATTATGCGTTTATAATCTCTCTTGTTGAGAAGTGTCGGTTATCATTGCCGAACTACGGTACGTATTATGTAATTGTTTTCCGTTGACTGGCTCGTTTTGCTCCTCTCTTAAGCCACTCAGTCTGTGCGAGTATTTTGGTTCATTCACCCCCCCCCCCCCACTAGCGAGCTTCTTCGTAGTTGCGTGCGATCGTCAGTCTTGTAATTAATCACGCAAGCTCTTAATTTAACCCCTAATCTGTGAACGACGATTTATCACATACGAAACTATTGAAGTTCCGATGTCGTCTCGGATCGGTCGTCATTTAACAGGTACCGCACCTTAACAATTTCGAGTTGCAGTTGATCGCTTTTCGCATTATGAGCCTTTTACGAATAGGTTTGGGCCGTATGGACAGTTATAATATAGGTTATATTTGTATATAAAAAAAAAATTTGGAATTCTTCCCTGTATTGCACTCGCTGTCGAATGTACAGTCGCTCACGAAAGTCTGGTCCTCGACAATCCTGTATTACAATTGCACCAAAATGGACTTTCTGTAAACAATTGGTATTAAGGAGTTGTTATTCATACATTGGCCTAAATCGTCGAAGATTTATGACAACACTCCGGATATACATTCCATTACTTTTAATTCCCTCTCATAACTGTCCCACATCCAAGTTCTTCGTTGGTAATTTCAATTTAAACTAATTGTAGGCCTCACTGAGTGCTGTGACCCAGAAGAACAATAATAATTATTATTAATAATAATAATAATAATAATAATAAAAAAAATCCCTTCCCCTTCATTTGGGGTGAGACTTATTTCTCCCCTATTCTGAATCCATGTTCGTCACTCTTCCCTATTAAGAGCGAATGAGTGCAGTGCGCATCCATTGGCCTCTCTTTTGGCCTGCATTTGTCTCGCGTTCATGGTGGTTTGTCTTCGTGAGGATCGAATTTCGTTTATTGTCCAGATGGATAACGTTGGGTCGATAATTCGTATTTGGGGTGTCGCTACTTTGGCGTGTCTCTGAAATTACCGTAATACAATTTCATTCAACTATTTCGCTCACTGATTTTGTGAAGACAAATATTTTTGGCACGATAACTCTCTATACTATTTCGGGATCAATCCCAGAATAGGCACCTGAAATCATTTTTAGGTGCTTAATCTGGGATTGAGGCAAAACACAGGTGCTTAATCTGGGATTGAGGAGAAAAAAATATAAACAGTTTTTAGAGATATAATTTCATTGTTTTTATCAATATTTGAAAAAATCAACTCTAACTTAATTTTTCTTTATTCATTAAACCACTTTAAACCTTTTATAACTTTGCCTTTATTACATTTGTAATAAACTTTGTATAAACAATAAATTTTGTAATCATCAGTTTTTTTATTTAATTCCTTGCAAGGTGCCTATTCTGGGATTGAGGTTGAACGCAGGTGCTTCATCTGGGATTGAGGTACATCAGGTGCCTATTCTGGGATTGACCCCTATTTCGTCGACGGAACATTATCGACTGTTATTTCCCTGACTTGACTTAATCCAACCTAGGGTAACGTAAGACTTAACTTAATAACAAAACCACGAGAATGAATGACACTTTTCAGTGGAATGACTCGTCGACGAAATAGTGGGAACCTTTCAAAGAATCCTTAATTTTTTTTAGGGATGACGTGCATTTATTAGTTTTAGCTTTTACGGTCTCTACTCTATAACGTTCGTTCATCAGGCTGTAATTTTGTTGATAGAAACGCCATATTTCTCTTGCGTCGTTCTGTTGTAGAGTTATGACCACGTCTGGGGAAAATATGAATGTGTCACGATAAGTTATCTGTTATCAAATATAAGTACGGTACTCAACTGTTGTCTTTGTAAGCGTGGCGTTTCACGCAATGCTTTATTTTAACCATTGCATTAGAATTTACTTAACGATTAAGCGTATCGATTTACTTCGTAGTTTATTAAGATATCCAAAGTAGGGTTTTTTGAAAGTTGTGTAGACCTTATTGTAAAAGACTATATGTTGGCAACACAAACATTGAGAGTATTTGAAAATCGAAACTAGTGGGTAGTTTTTGTGTGTACGCAGGAAATTATTTATCGATCGAAGGATGTTCGTCGCTCTTCCGTTCGCGCGTTCTGGTACGCTCGATTGGAGTTGTAAAGGGTGTCAGGAAATGATTGCCCCCCCCCCCCCCCCCCCCCCCTCTGTACAGAAGAAACTGAAAGGAATAGAAAAAAACAGACAAAACCACCCGAAAGAGCGTTTAATTTTGAATAAAAAACACTTGTTTCAATATCGGGTGTTGCTCCCATTTGCAGCTCTGACGGCCATTAATCGACGGGGGTATGATCCCAGAATGTCTCAAAGAGATTCGGTATCATGACTCATTTCTTCAAGACTTCGTTGATCTTTGCAGTCATAATTTCTGTTGAATACCGATTCTGAATGGGTTGTTCCAGCATTAAGGACTCCACCCGATCCTTCATGATGGATCCGACATGTTCACAGACATTAAGATCGGGAGAATTGCCAGGCCATTCATTATTTCCGAAAAAAATCAATGTTATTGTCCTTAAGCAGTGTTGAGTCGCAAGTGCTTTCATACAGGGGGCTTTGTCGTGAAGAAAGGTTGCCTGTTCAACATCCAAAACAACTCGGGGTCTTTCAAAACGGAATTACATGTTTGGGCTAAAATTACATTTCGAAAATAAGGCCCATCCCAACTGGTTCCTCTTGGTCTGATAACCCAGATGAGCTTCCGAATAGAGAACATAATGAAAACACCCACACATGCTGGATTTTTTACCATTTCTCGATACTTCTGGTCGTCTGGGACTTCATCAGGAGTTGTTGCCCAAACCCGATCATTCTGAAAATTTGGTTTTCTGGAGACATAAACGAAGAATTCATCGCTGACAACCAAGTGAAGGAAATCGTCTTCCGTCCATTTCCTCAAGATAATCACAAAACCATAGCCGATCTTCAATATTAAGATCACTCTTCCGTGGCTTAGCTATTTCATGCCAAGCACTCAAGCCTTGGCGAACTCGAAATTGATGCACAAGTTGCCGATTGACTATCTTACCACGACGGATAAGTATCTCTTTCGCTACCTCAGAGCAGCTCTTCTTTCGGCGCCGTGCAGCAAGCACAATGTCTTTCGATTCTTGAGATAATTTTTCCGGTCTTCCTCCTCGAAATTCTGTTTCACAATCTTCAGGATTCTTATTCCAATTCCTCTTGACAAAGTCTTCTGATCTTTTTAATCTCTCAGCCACTCAGTGTCGAGTTATGAAAGTTGCACCAGCTTCCTTTGCTTCACGAAATGTGACAGCTCGAATGCGGTCAAGAACTCGCTTCTTTTCTGAATCGTTCAAAATAGATGATGCCATGGGTTTCTGTGGGGGAAAAAATGGTAAGAATTAAAATCACAGGAATAGAATATAATGGTTTTTATTCAGATTTTAACGCTCTTTCAAGTGGTCTCGCCGGTTTTTATCTATCTATCTCTAGTTTTTGCTCTACAGGGAGGGGCAATCATTTCCTGACACCCCGTATATACGGAGGGTTGACAGAAGTAAATGACCTTTGTATTAAAAAAAAAAATTTAAAAAAAAATTGATTTAGTTATGAAAGTTGGTAAATAATAGCTGATGCATTCATTAAATCGGTAAATGCAAAGGAGAAATGAACACTATTTTAAATATATTATTCAGTTAATTTACCATTTATTGATGATCATAACCGAATCAAAAACATTTTGACTTGTCAACCGTCTGTGTGTGTGTGTGTGTATATATAT